>CM034156.1:570975690-571538190 GCA_019776745.2 Taxus chinensis | reverse complement strand
ACAAAGTTGTAATTTTTTGGTGAGAACTTCAACAATATCTTAGAAGAGATAGAATTTTGTTTTAGAAATATTCGACATATATTAAGGAGAGGATGATAATGAAATTTTAAAAAATGACCAAAAATAAAATATTAAGAGAGACGACAACGATGAGGAGGGCATTTACCAGGAAAGATGACTATTAACGACCTATCATACAAATATACATTGAATATATAGTTGTATTTTTTGCATTCAATACATCGTATCAATTGAGTTTGTGGAAAATTGAACATTAAATATTGATTATAGACTAAAATTACTTAATATACACTAAAAATATTGTTATTAAATTTTCCATTTAGTATCCAATATATAGTTCCTATACATATATTATAATTCAATGCCAAAATTACTAATTTATATTCAATGTGTTTTCATCCACTTTAGAGTATAAGGGAGGCGCACTAGTTGTTGAGAATGTTGCAATTGTTGAACACTTTTTTGGTAGGGTGGGGGTGTATTTCAATTTTGAATGCAGAGCATAAAATGGCAAAATATTATCATATATTCAATACAAATTCAGTAATTAAAGTGTATATTCAACCAATTAATATAATATTAACTATGAATATTCATATACTAGTTACCTAGATATACACCACAATTACTCACTATACATTGAAAATACGGTTATAATCCTAGTATTCCATGTAAATCTACTCATTGCATGAAAATTGTAGACAAAAGATAAAGAATCCATTGAAATCCAAGCTCACTTGATGACCAATTTAGCAAATTTGAAACCAAAAACAATTTATTCAAAGTTTGAATGCATAGTAAAAATGAAAAAAATATAACCATATATTCAAATTATATTTAGTAAATATAATGTTAACTATGTATACTCAAATATTAGTTGAAAATATGTTAATTGATATTCAATGTATATTTGATAATTTCTTTGTATATTCATATATCAGTAGTGATATATTATGTATACAATAGATAAAAATGCATGAATGAAAACACCTTATTGTTTACATTAAATACATCCTATATTTTACATTGAATACACCTTAAAAATTACCACCATATATTCAGTGAATATTCGGTCATTTTAGTATATACGGGAGAGTCAACAATTGTTGAGCACGTTGTAATTGTTGAATTTTTGTTAGGGCATGGTATGTTTAACTAACATATTAAATGTATATTTATTAATTTCAGTGCATATTCAAAGTTTGAATACAAAGTAAAAAAATAAAATTTATAGTCATATATTCAATGTATGCTCAGTAATTCCAATGTATATTCAACTAGTTAATATAATATTAACCATGTAAATCCATATATTAACTGCCTAAAAAAATATGGAACTTAAGTATATTCATATCTTCTTTAGGTGTTAGGTTAATTGATATTCAATGTATATTTAAACATTCTTTATATATTCAAATAGTGATTGATACTTACCATTTTTGTGGTTTACTGTTAACTGACTCCAATTTTGATCTTTGACGCTTTCTTAATGAATCCTCTTGGTATCTTTACGCATCTAATTTATAATAGTCAAAGAAATTCAATTTCAAATTTTGGGATTGGAGGGATTTATAAAATTGTGTATTAATTCTACATTTTTTGAAAAAAGTTAAGCCTAACATAAATATTTTTCTAGGTATTTACTGTAAATGAGGTGAATGTTCAAATATACGTGCATGCATGTCCATTTACTAGGACTCCACCTAAATATCTAACCAAAAAATATGTTAACTTAATGGACCCCACACTAAAAAAAGGTGTTTATCAATTGGGATGTGCTCAACAATTGGTGTTTTTGGGAAACAATAAAAACCAATTAACATTAGCCTATTTATATAGAGGAAAAGGCAAATTGTTGCAGGGTCCTCAAATTTTCACTTTTTATCTTTTGTACTTAAATATCTCATTATTACCAAATATTTCCATTTTTGAACATCACATTTGTGGGAACTTGACACATAACATGTGTGGGGACTTGATGTATGACACCCTTACTTTTTATTATTTTTGTACTTAAAAATTAAATATGATATCATCATTATTTAAACTTCAAAAAATAAATTTTATTTACGTCATAGTTTTAGGTTAAGAGGAATATTCGTGGGTATATTTAATTTTAATTTTGTCTTTAAATTTGACATTGATTAAACTTTTATGAAAAAAGTTTTCATTTTTTCTTCGAAAAATAAATAAGAAAAGTTATAGTATCTGTAGTGACCCGCTAGCATCGGGTTTCACGAGGGATGTATGAAAGATTTACGTTTTGGTTTTAGGGTCACTCGTTAAATCGTTTCACGAGATAAAAAACCATAATAATAATAATAATAAAATAAAAATTATGGTATATTTTTAAAAGATTAAAATAATAGAGTATTAAACTAAATGATGTGAGATGAATAAAATAAATAAATAAATATATAAAATAATAATAATAACAATAATAAGAAACCAGGATAGTTGAAGAAGCCTGGATGTAACACCCCCCTTATGTTTCCATGTTTTTGACTCCTCTTGTGGGAACTCAAGCTTGAACATATTTGGATGACAAGATTTATGCATGATTGTAATTGTCGCTTGTTTTTGGGTAATAATGATATTAATTGAATAAGACGAAGCACGAGAAATTATAAATTATACATTTAAAAAAATTAAAAAACGGGGTGTGTGGATGATGTGAAGTGGCAGTGGAGAGTTATGATGGTGGGTGAGTAGTGGTTGGTGGAGTAATGGGGATACTTGGCATGTTGGAGAGGGTAGAATGGGTGGTTGGTCGTGTAACATGGAAAAAAGGGATGATAGGGTAAATCCATCCATCAAATAGAGCATGGAGTGCGACACATCCTATACATCCTTTAGACCTGTCATTTCCTTGCATAATAATACAATCACTTTATTCGAGCTCCATAGGCGTTAACCACGGCAAAACTCAAGTTAGCGTTGTAGATTTAGCAATAATTGGATAGTTGCAACGATTGCAGAACTCGGAGATCTGCCTTACTAACAATGGTAAAGAAAGGTTATGCACTCTCATAATCAAATAAACATAACGTTATAGGGATCGATGCTTAACAGAGCTCTCTCGCTAATATATGTCCTAAAATCAATATCATTATGGGCTAAATCAACCTTACAAATGGAGATAAATTTCTAACCCTAATATCTCATCATCTTACTATATACCAATTGATTGATCTAGATTTGTATATGTATTTAAAGAGGGTTCATTTTTCTCTGAGAGGAAAGGAAGTCTGCTTTTCATTGTTTAGTCTGTTGTATGCAGAAGAATAAGAAGAAGATTGAGGATTAGGAGGCACTTCTTTTGGGCGTAATTTCTAGCTGTGTTGATTTTTCTTCTTCTACTTTTGAGCACCTATGCTACATGCACTGTAACCTTTCAAGAACCCTTTCTAGCCTATGGTAAATAAAGAGCTTCGAAAAAGGTGAGGCGTTTAACAAGGTAGAGCATACATTTTTTCTTCTTCTGATGTTGCATTTATTAGATCTCTAGTAGACATATAGGTAATGTGGATGCCTACAAAAGGGCACATGAATAATTTGATAACACACCCTCAGAGAGGTGGTCTCATAGAATGCGTTGATTGTTGGATTCACACAAGTGGTTTGTTGAAACAACCTTGTAAGCTTCCAAGAAAATTCAAAGAGATGGTGTCTAACCAATCAACTTGCCTTTATCAATGTTTTCCCAATAGTTTCCAAAATAGGTGCCTTAGACAGGGGTAAGAACAAAATGGCCGTGGTAACACAGCCTTGGAAAATTCAAGAGCCACAGAAAGGTGTAAAACCATTTCCACAACCATTGGCCAACATCCTCCTTACCATTTTGTCAAATGGGAGCTTTATGCAGGGTGGACGCTTCTAGAAGGAAGTTAGATTGAATAATAATGCCCTTTTCCCACTTTCCTATTATAATCATGTAAAGCCAATGCCAAATCCGTTCACATCATTATAGTGAGGGTTGGTTTAAGGAGGCGTTTCACATTTTGCTTCCTGTAACATAGATGATTAAACCTTCTCAGAAGAAATGAAACCCTTCTATATAGGCAACAATCAGTTAAAAGAAGCCTCTTATTCAAATGAATGTGTGCAGGGAAAGTCAAAATTTCTAAGGAAATGTGATCCACAAATTGGTGGGTATAGAAATAAGTAAGCTATATCAAAGATTTCATAACCTCTAAAAATTAATAGGAGTGTATGGAGGGTTAAAAGGATTTGAAACTTAAAGAAAATGAAATTGGCAGGTGCAAAGCAAAGAACCTTTAAATCTATAATAGTATTTCTTATTTTGTGCCAAGAAGATAGCTTTGAAATGGGCATGTACCCATCAAAACATAACGGAAAGTGGGATTCTCAATTGTAGTAGTTGTCCCTACATTGTTAGAAATGTTTTTAAAGAGGATAAATGTGTACAAAATGCAAATGGATGAGTTTTTTGAATACACACAAACCATTTGACATAATGCCTAGAAGAGGGATGGAACCTTCTGGAATGTGGGTGAACCTGCCTAGAGTACCTTGTACACTGCGAGCGCTAGTATTTCCAGGAATGGTCTTATACCTTTCTCTTTCATAACTTTCATATTTTTAGTTCTTAATTTGAAACGTAATAGAAATATAAACCCATGGAGTATATTACTTTTGGTTATTTAAAATGAAATTGTAGTGAAAAAAATAAAGTGTTACCTTGTGTCTTACCTAAACTGATTGTTACTCTAACCATCAGTTGTTCTTGTAACCACAACCTCTTTACACTGTTAAACTAAAGTATCAAGCAGGGTGTTCTTGCCCTCTTGTACTAGTGAGAGTTAGATGAGTCTTCAGCTAAAACAACCATTTTTACCTTGCAAGTTAGTAAAACACATTTTTTGGGGAATCATAAAATAACCTTTCATACCTAGAAAAAGGATGTCAAGTTTTCGTTTGGGTTCCTTGTTGTGTGGGGTGTGGCATCAAGCCTTAAATCGATTGATTGGCCATTTATGCTCTTTTTGTTGCCCCTCTAAGAGCCTTGTTAGCCCCTTTTTGCAATTTTAGGAAGTTGCTAAAAGTGAAAAGTTGGGTTTTGTTTTGGCTTGCCGTTTAGACCCTGAGCAAAGAGATGTGGATCTGCCTTTGCAAACCTCTAGTATTTTTACTTGAAAATTTCTTATAACCATTAGTTCATGGAAAAACACATCGCTAGCTAGTTTTCCCAAGGAGCTTTGTAGGCCTTTGTTCACTATTTGACCAGGTCAAAACCAATCCAATTACGATCGACGGTCATGGAAAACTAGTTTCCATTTGAAAACCGTTTGTCAGTTCTAAGTTCTGTCAACTCCTGTGAATTATCAATACATAGGAGAGTGTGTTAAAGTTTTCCCCGTTGTGCGCTTTTTATTAGAATTTATTTTTTAAATGCGGTTTCTTAGCCTTCGAGATAAATTTTGGACATTTTTGCGACTAGTAGGAAAACGCAAAATGCCGTAGAACCCTTGTCAAGTCAACAAACCAACAAGAATTTTTTTTTGACACTTATAAATAACTGAATGAAACTCTATTTTGTAGCTTATTTTGAGAAATTTGACTTTTGGATAAATAGTGTTTTCTCTCTCCTCTCTCTTCTCTATCTCCTCTCTTCTCACGTAGTTAAGAAATGAAGTGAAATGAAATGTTCATATATATCTAACCCTCTCTGGCTATGTGTGAAGCATTTTGATTTTATAAATGAAAAACTATAACATTAATTATGCTAGATTTAGGTGGATGCCATGCCAACATTTGTGCTGACCATGTGGTAGTTGCAGGTACTGAGACATGGAAGAAGCAAAGTGTTACTGATAATCTCATATTAGCAAGTTATTTGGAACAATGAAATTGTAGAGGCTAAATCAACATTATGTGATATATTGAAATGTTAATTATTGAATTTTGTAATAAGTATGGGTTGTTATTGTTTTTGGGTGTTTGGGGAAATGGGTATTCAATTAGGGGTTTTAATTTGATTTAGAATTATGTATTGCAAAATGATTGTATATCTTATGCTAATTAAAAATGATTTGATCTCTTATAGTGTGTTCAGTGTGAAATTAATGAGTAAATCTTTTGTGTATTATACTATTTACATGGAATTGTAGGAAAAGAAACTAAATACACATTCAAACTTGAAATAAAACCCTTATATCAATTTACCCTCCTCGTACGACCACTTATATGACGTAGATGATTGAAAATCTATGTTTAGACTTGTACCTTATCCCAGACAGAATCTCGTAGCTCAAAGGAAATAAGAACCTAATTTAGATTACCGTAATACCATGCACACTTAGAGACATTGTTGTAAAACTATCTTGTAAGAACGGTAATAGTCAAATATTGTCTTAAATATGTGGTTTTCCTCCTAGGTTTGTTTTGTGCATGTAATAAGGTGAATAGTTTCCCTTAAGTTAGTACCTCTAGTGAATTCGATTTGATATCTAGTGTAAACCCCCTTGAGTCAAAACATAAGTAAAATGAAGGGTTCTAGGCGACAAAGTGTGAAACCGCTCTTGGATTTTTTTTTTGAGGATTTGTGTCCTGGAGGAATTCCATTCCTTTGCAGTTATGAGTGTGTTGCATTTTAACATGATATTAATAGTTTAATGTGGAAAATAACAAAATTGTAAGTAATGCTTAGACCTTGGAAATGTAATCGTGAGATGTTGTTCTAGGAGATCAGTGGATTTTAGATTTTTTTTGTAACTTGTTTTAATCATTCTTATGTTGTGGGAAAAGAAACTCCAGACGACTAAAATTCAATATGATCCTAAACAATGATTAAAATATAAATGAAGGAGATAATTGGGAACCTTAACCCTTTTAAACAATAGAATTTTTCCCTCATGATCTCACTCTAGTTCCTATTGTGAAATGAAGGCATGATGCAAAACTAAGAAAAATTTCACTTTAGAAAAGAATCCCAGGGACAAGAACTAGTAGTCTTATGTGTATACAAATGATCATTCTAACTACCGAGTCATACAAACAAATTGTAATAAGGCATATGAACCAAATTAAATGAAACCATTTAGAAATTCATGTTGTGTAAATGTTAAAATGAACCTATACAATTATTAAAGTATAAATTAAAAGAGAGGATTGCGAGTCTTAGATCTTTAAATGATAGATTTTTCCCCTCTTGTTTTCATAATAGTTCCTATTGTGTAATGAATGTATGACACTAAACCAAATAAACATGTCATTTAGAAATTAATCCTTATGACAATCCCTAGTAGTCTCATGAGTGTAAAAATGTTCCTAATAACAATGAGTTATACAAATAAATGCATTAAGACATATCATTAAAATTAAATGAAAACTTTATGTAAGAATTTGTTATCTATGCAAAGATAATTATAACTAACACCTAGTAGTCCTAAAATAAAGCTAAATCAAAATCTATGCATCATCATGCTTAGAGCTTAAACAAGACTAATCTATCAACATCTTTGCATTAGAATATGAATAAACATTCAAACTAACATGCTAATACATTAATCTCTCTCTATTGAATGCTAATAAAATGAAATGAACCTATTTAGATCCTTAGCAATCAAAGGGTTGATTGTATGTTTGAATGCCAAGGGTTTCAAGAATGGAGTCTTGTTAATCCATGGCTACAAGACCATTTTACATATCTCCATATGACTTCAAACTTGGAAGAATGAATGCAAGAAATGAAATAGCTAGCTCCTCCAATGAAGAATTCTCTAAGATGATAAAATGGCTATAGCTTAGGCTTTATGCTCATTTAGGTGTAAGAAGAAAGGTAAGAGGAGGGATATATATATATATATATATATATATATATATATATATATATATATATATAGCCAAATGGATAAAAGAATCTCTTCATCCCTTTACATGTGAGATAATAGAGAGGTTAGGTTAGTTGTGGATAAAGATATTTGAAAGGGGGTTGAGTCAACCTTAGGAGAGTTTATTTTGTCCTTTAGTGACTCATGGGGTTTGAGGGGATTTATTAATTAACCAAAGTGATTAATTAATAGGTGTGTAAGCTTATAGAAGATTTTTAGAGGAATAATTAACATGATTTAGAGTATGGGAGGAATTTAATAAAATAAACGTTGATTTATTGATTTAGTGGAAGATGAAACTAATTAATTAATAATAATTAATTAGTCTAGATAGAAAGGGGGATTAATTAATGGAAGGTCGTTAAGTGGTGTATTTGCTAGATATAAGAGTTAATTAATTAAGGTAATGTAACTAATTAACGATGATAGAAGAGAAAATGATCATTTATTGACGATATGTCGTTAATTTGAGGGAAATTATGTAATTAGCGCAATTTAAGTATTTAACTTGCTTGGGTTAAATTATAGGCGTCTACAAAAACCACCTTAAGTTGAATGTTAAATGATGTAAAAGATTTTTAGTCTAGAAAAGAATGGGAATGTATGATTCACATATTATGTACCTTTCTAAACCTTAAGCTAATTTTGAAACATGATGGTAATAAACATGTAACAATAAAAATGTTGTGTTGTGGGAAGGTCTTATCCATAAGTTGTAATGTGTTTGGATTTTTTTTGTGCTTTTTCATTTTGGAAATGTAGTTATGATGTGCATCATGTGTACATGTGGTTATGTTTTCTTCTGTAGGGGCGAGGTTTCATCATTGTGTATTGGAGGCATAAGGTATTGCTAGTGAAGGGAGGAATAAGTGAAATGTGTGTGTTGGTTACGAAGAAACAAAGGGATTCATGGCTAGTATTAGTAGAGGTATAATAGTCTGTTATAATGGAGGGCTAAGGGGGCATGTCAAAGTTGATGCGGTTTGTATACTTTGGAGGAACCAAAGACTAGCTAGGATCCCTTCTTGGAGGGATAAGGGGTAATTACAATGATGATCTCTCCCATATGTAAGCCTCTTATGTAGGCTTGGTTATGTGTGTCATCTTTCCTTGTGAATCTAACCGCTTCTTATCTTGTGGTACATGTGGGACCATGTTGGTATAAATGTTTTGTGTGATGCTGAATTATCCTAAGCGTTTCCATGTGGTGTTGTGTATACAACAATGTAAGTCAAAGAAATTATTCTAGTATGTTTATTACTGTATTGTGTGCTTGATTTTGCGGGCATTACAGTATCATAGCCATACATTAGAGTTTTAAGTTTTTTTTTCAGAAAAGACATTTGTTGAGGCTAACACATTAGTGTACCTAAATTGACACTATTTATTAGTAGAAAATTTGTAAAAAAAAAGTAATGACATTATCACTAATTAAAATATGCTAAAAATACACTTGATAAAAACCTTAAAATAAATATCCCTCGATATTTTAAATATATGTATTTGAGACATGTACACTAATTATATATTTATGCTTATTAACAAAAGAAATGAAGAAAAATATCATTTAGATAATGACTAATCACGGAGTTATCACTCTATCCTTATTTACCAGTCGTAAAATAATATTCTACGTATATATTAATCCATAATATCAAAGAGAAAAGATAATCTCATTAACCATCTTTAAAAAAATAGTGTTATACCTCTTCATTTGGTAGGTTTATACATTTAATTTACTTTAATCTCTTCATTAAACAAGTTCCTCCATATTTGAATCTATAATTAAATTTAATGTTCTCAACACATGACACATTAATGTTCTTGAATACCGTATTTTTATTAAAAAAAATTAACATATGGCATCACCATTATTTAAAATTAAAAAATTGAATTTTGTTAATGTTATATATATTTTGGCGGTGGACTAATGTTCTTGAGTGTATTTAGTTTTAATTTTGTCCTTAAATTAAATGTTTGTTTAATCTTTTATAAGAATATTTTGTTTTTCCTTTTTTTGAAAAATAAATAAATCTTAATGTCTTGAATGTGTAGATATTTGAGTCTAACACATTGAAAGTTGAATTAAAGGTTAGGAGCGCCCTATGTAATAATTGTAGTAGATGTCATTCTCAAAATTTTAATTAATATATATTTTTTAAATTACAAAAAAGTTTCAGACATTTTTCGTATTTTGAAATTTGCATTAGGATCATAATAAATCACAAATTGAGTGAAAATATTAAGTAAAAAAAGAATTAAAATATCCTATTTAAAATTATCACACAAGGACAAGAAATATTCTATGGAAGGAGAGAATTAATTGCAGGAGTTATTCAAAATGCAACAAATACAAAGTTTTATACAAATTTGCTTGCAAGTTTGATTTATCAATATCAAGTAGGTGATGGGACCCAAACATAGACAAAACCCCATTTTTTTGCAAAGCAATAAAAATATTTATGTAGTTCTCATGGTTTTGTGAAGAGTGGTATTTGGACCTAGTCTACATGGTCTACCAATTCCTCCATAAAAAAATAGACATTTCCATTAGGAATAATGAATTAAATATTTCTTTCCTTCAGTTATACTCATATCTATTAGCTACACCAATGATATTATAAAAAATACATGAGTCTTTTTCTAGAAAAAATTACACACGTGTAATTTGAAGCTACCTCAGAGAAATAGTAACAATACTAACAAAATCAAATGAGCTCCAAAATATACCATAATTGAATATTATAGTATATTTTTATGTGTATGTGTGAAATTTATGTTACTATACACTAATATCAATAAATGAGTCAATTAATATTGAATATTCATGTAGAATATTTCAATGTTAAGTTCTAAAAGTAGTCGACATGAAGGAAATCTTTACATTTAAGCACCTCATGATTGTTGACGTCCTATAAATTACCTAGTTTGTGTAGGACTTAATCACCCCTTGAACACATTAGTGTAGTGTAGATAAAAAATCACGCACTTTGTGTAACTATCTAGTCCTAATTACATACTAATATTCATATGATTCATAAGTAAGAACGATACTAATTAACTCATGTCTTTGGCCACCTTTCTTTCCTTTATGTCACTTCTCTTGGTCTTACACTTCTTCTTGCTCAATCCGTCTTTTCATACTTCAACATTTTTCATCCTAGACATTAGTGCCAGGCGCCCTCATCCCCGTTGGGCACCCTTGTCCTCTTTATACTTTACTCACACTTTTTGGGTCTTTCTAGCCATTTGAGCATCTTATCTTTTTGGTAGTCATCCTTTTCGGGGTTAGTTACGAAATTAAAGCAATGCAATCATACAAATATAACGTTATGTGATCATAATAAAGGATGAAACACTAAGCACTATCTATCACCGCATAAGGTTGTATCCATCAAGGCATCTAAGAGCTCTATTGCATCCATATAGCTCCATCACAAGGGAAACAAGGGTTGGTTTTATGCATCACACTTCATAGGAGGGAAGTTCATTTTATTTCATGCACACATTCATTACATTCTACATCTAGCTAGTTGCTCGCTATCCAAGTGTGACTAACACAAGAGCAACCTAGGGAAAAATTCCATACACACACATAACTACAATGATTATGAGATGTAGTGCAACGCTTAGTCGTAAGTTCACCATTGTGATAGTTGAGGACAATATGAACCCTATTTTTTCATCTTTCTTTTTTAGGATTTGATGTCTCTCTAAGGATTTTTCAGGTTCATTCTTCATTGTAGGTTTGGTGCGACCTCAGAGCAAACAAAGGAGACTAAATGAGAACACATTGTGACACCTCAGAGGAGGTTTTCTAAGAATTTCCATAGACCCAAGCACCCAGAAACAGGCATAGGGTGCCCACGGGCACCCTAGTGCCTCTCCAGGTGCCTCAGTCCAGCATGTAACTCCAGATCTCCATTTCCATGGATTTTGTGCAATGTTTCTTCCTTTCTGTTCATCTTGTCAAAGCTTCATTTCAATTCAGACTATACTGTGAATCATCTAAGGCATTTTACCCTCTCTTTGTATTAAGGTTTTATTATCTATTATTTATCTTGCTTGTGTATCTTTGTTGTACTTAATTTATCATTCATTTACTACAATCTTGCATTTATATTAGCCATAATATTTCATATTTTACGATTACCATCAAATCAATGGACACAATGGTAATGACTGTTATGCTTTACAACAAAGAATCAAACATCTTGAGCATAAAGGATTTTTCTCATTTACTGCACCACATTCTGTTGCATGCCCATCTACACTAGTTATATCCCAATGGGTTCCTAAATCTGATTTTTTTTATGTCTAATGAGCATAATGTCATCACTTATAATGTGCCTTTTCTGATCATTCAAGCGACGCCCATTTAATCCACTCAAATTAAGAAACCGTCTCTCAAAATTAGTCTCACTCCGCCTCCTCTCAAGTTATCTAAGTGTTACAAAGTCAAAATCCGCAATCCCCCCTCAAAATTAGTCCACCTTTTTCTCCTATCAAGTCTTCTCTAGCATCATCAATCCCACCTAGGTTACCACCATTCAATATTCCTCCCCATCTTGCTCCACTTCCGTTTCCAATTGATCTAGTTAAAGAAACTAATCCTTCTACTGATAGCCAAGACACATTTAAAATTCCACCACTCTTAGAGCATGGTCACACGCCTTCATCACCGCAAGCATCGGGTAGAGGATCTCTATCCTTTAATTTAATTAGATAGCTCATTCATCAATACACACTTGGGGGTCATTACACTTATTTCTTCCCCCAAGCATCAACACACGTCTTACGCTCATATCATTTCACACGTACGCTTTAGCATATATATCTTCATGCACACTCTAGCACCATCATTTTCTAATCACACACTCTTATGCTATGGTTTTCACTTTACTGTTGAGGTCATACTACACACATGAACCTCACACACTGCACACTATATACACCACACATTTTCATACACTTGACCATATCACACATTTAACACTAGCCACATTCACCACACATATCTCTAACGTTTCTTAGTCACACTACACATTACACAACTCACCCAACACACATTCTGCACATTCGACATTGTCTTATTACATCATCGATCATACATTTTGCATCTTACTCACTATACACATTCATGCTCCATATTTCTTACATCTACTTTTACACGTTGCACTGATTACCTGACAACGTCCTCTAGTCCCATGGTTCATACTCAACTAGTAAGGGTCTAATTCTAAATTGAACCTCACCTCCTCTTCACAAAATTAGTCAATCACTCAACCCTTCTATCACACTATGTGCCATTTCTAGCCATCACCTTCCTCATACATTCCGTGATATACGCCTTTTGCTACATCATCACACTTTCTAGCATCTTATCCATACATCTTGTGATATACACTTTGTACTACATCATCATGTTTTCCACCAGTATCACATTCACCTATTCCGTGATATATGCCTTGTGATACATCATCATGCTTTCTAGCATCTTATCCATACATCTCATGATATACACTTTCTGCTAAATCATCACCCCTTTCTAGCTTTCCTATTCATTCATCCCATGATATACACTCTATGCTACATCATCAAACTTTACGACATCCTACTCATGCGCCTCATGATATGCACTTTATGATAAATTATCACTCCTACTAGCAATCCTGATATACACTTTAGACTAAATAATCACCTCTTCCCAATCACTCATCCATATGTCGCATTCTATATCATCTACACATCATAATTCTACAATAAACAATCCACGCTTAGTTCATCAACTCTTTCTAACATACGACGACACATTATTTAGACCATTTCCTGAGGACGCACTCTTGTTTATGATTCATTCTTGACTACTGAGGGGGCATAAATAAATGAAGTTCATTTCATACATACACATCCACTCGTGGGAGACATTGCTCCTATCATTCACAATGCATTCCATTCTTCCTCATGTCCATAACATACTGCATATCTTGGTTGCATTTTACATTTACTAGTTACATGCACATCTTATCACACATGCTAGATAGATATTTTGTATGCCATTATCTTTATCATATACACATGCATGTTCACTTGCTTTGTAGTTGTGATAGCAGATTTTCATAGGTCCATTACACACAACATGGATGCTTAGCGCTAGTACCTATTACCAGTCCCACAACGGCTCTTGGGGACATCCAATTTTGTACATTCTAGGTGCTATTGTTTCATTTTGTTTCAGAGCACATTACTTTATCGTCTTGTACATGCTTTCATATAATTTTTTATCTTTGTAACATGTTAACGGGTATTCCATGTGCAAAATTTGTTATGCAGGACTATTTCCTTCCATGGTTATCTGATACATTATTTTCCTTTGCTTGTCATTGTTTGCAGGATTTGCCTTATGTATTTCTTGTTATCTAATTGTTTGTGGCCATTACGGCCTTGATTGTCTTGCAGCATCGTGAGTGATGTCCCATGCTTGTAACCCAGTTTTCGCGGTCTAAATTATCTTCTTGTGTGTTTACTTGCATCTTAGCTTACACATTGTATCCTTAGCTTACATTTCATCTTTTACATGAGTGTTTGTCTTTTCTTGTACTAACACTTGTTTCCTAGCCACTTGTTTGCATGTTCCCTGGTTTCTACCAAGCACATTTCCCTTCCCCATGTAGGGCACAATTTCATCACAACAGTCGATCCTTTTTTGGACTGCATACTTCTTCAACAATGTCGCATGCACCCCAAATGAGGGGGGCATCATATGGGTGAATTAGTCACCCTATACACTATTGTTATATACAACATAGTACCGATACAACACAATTTTCAATTTCAGGCTGGGCTCAAAATTAGACTTGGGTCCTTAGTACAACGACCTTTCCTAGACGTCTAAGACCAGGGGGGCAATACAATAACCTTTCCTGGATGCCTGAGACTAGGGGGTAATTACATAGCGATTGGTAGTTCATCACAGTCTACATAACTCCACATAGCGGTCTTTACTGGATGCCTGAGACCAGGGAGAAATTACATAGATCTTTGACATGCCACAAAGGATTTTGATAGGGAAAATAGTCCTTTAGCACTGTGCATTTACATAATGGATTTTATCGGGCTTAGAATCAGACTTGGGTCCTTAGCACAAATGTTTATACACACCATTTGCAATGGTGTTGTATACAATGAGAAGCATTTAAAGGATTGGAGGATGAGAGTAGACTATTCTCCCTACACTTCTTCCATTTCATTAGCGTGAGATTGCCCAAAAAAATCGCGCGCCGACATCATCTACATGATCCTTTCTACACCCTTTCCTCATCACGGATGAGGTACACATGTTTCTTTTTTACACTTTCATCATTTTTACATACTTATTTACATGCTTTCCTTACACACTTTTATCATATACATGCGTATTTGACTACTTATCAGCTTCTCTTATGTAGGTCCATCCGTATGGGAAACGGTAGTCAAAAACATCACACACATCGACATCGACATCAACAACATGTACATCGTGACATCTACACATGTGTTTTCACCCTAGGTTCATTTTTATCATCACTTTTTTACACTTTCTCCTTCTTAACATCCACGCTTCAAATTTTTTTATCACTTCACGCATTGTCTAGTCCCTCGTCATGCTTGCATCATTGATCTACATGGTTATCAAGTACACATCTCTATCTACTTTATGTTACCGAGATTTCCGCTCACCAACATAAAGTGGGGGAAAATGTAGACATAAAAGATCAAGCACTTTGGGTAATTATCTAGTCATGATTATATATTATTATTCATATGATTCCTAAGTAAGAACTGTGCTAATTAACCCATGTATTTGGCCACCTTTATGTCCTTTCTGTCACTTCTCTTGGTTGTACACTTTTGCTTTCTTATTCTATCTTTTAATACTTCGGCATTTTTCATTCTAGACACCACTGCCCAACCAGGACGCTAGCACCAGGTGCCCTTCTCACATCTGGGCGCCCTGTCCTCTTTATACTTTACTCACACTTTTGGGTTCTTTCTAGCCATTTGGGCATTTTATCTTTTTGGTAGTCAGAATTTTCGGGGTTAATTACAAAATTCAAGCAAGGGAATCATATAAATATAACGTTATGTGATCATAATAAAGGACCATACATTAAGTACTATCTATCACCACCTAAGGTTGCATCCATCAAGGCATCTAAGAGCTCTATTGCATCCATCTAGCTCCATCACAAGGGACACAAGGGCTGGTTTTCTACATCACACTTCATAGGAGGGAAGTTCATTTTATTCCATGTAAACATTTATTACATTCTACATCTAGCTACTTGTTTGCTATCCAAGTATGACTGACACAAGAGCGACCTAGGGCACAATTCTGCACACACACACAAAACTACATTGGGTTTGAGATGTAGTGTAATGCTCATTCATAAGTTCACCATTGTCATAGTTGAGGACATTATGATCCCTCATTTTGCATCTTTATTTTTTAGGATTTGATGTATGTCTGATGGTTTTGTAGATTCATTCTTCATTGCAGGTTTATAGCGAGCTCAGTGATCTTGGTGTGACCTTGAAGCGACCAAAGGTGACTAAATGTGAACACGTTACGACAATTCAAAGGAGGGTTTCTGAGCATTTTTCGCAGACCCAGGCACTCAGAAACAAATCTAGGGTGCCCGTGGGTGCCCCAGTCCCTCTTTAGGCACCCCACTCCAGCGTTGTACCTCCAGATCTACATTTTCTAGGGCTTTTATATGGCGCTTCTTCCTCTCTATTCAACTTGTCAGAGCTTCGGTTCAGTTAAGACTTTACCGCGAATCAACTAAGGCCTTTTACCCTCTCTTTGCAATAAGGCTTTTATTATTTATTGTTTAGCTTTCTTGTGTATCTTTGTTGTACTTAATTTATCATTCATTTACTGCAATATTGCATTTAGATTAGGTATAATATTTCGTATTTTGCATAATCATGCAACTAGATTAACATATTTTATTAGTAGGAAATTTGGAAGAAAAATAATAACATTAAATTGATATTTATGATATGGTAAAAATCCAAGATAAAATATATAAAATTAATATCCTGTAATATTTTTTTAAATAAACATATTTGAAATATCTATATTAAATATGGATTATAATTATTAACAAAATACAAAAAATATATATCATTTGAATAATAACTATTCATAAAGGTCATCACTTTATCCTTAATTTATTTATTGGTTGTAAAATAATATTCTACTTATATTATAATCTACGTTTTAAAAAAAATGGGGATAATAATATTAATCATTTTAAATGACTTAAATAAATTCTAAAATGTATTAATCGTTATTAGGTAGGTTTCTCCATATAATTTAGTTTTATCTCCTCATAATAATTTCCTCTATAATTAATTCATTGCCATTAGATGTGATACATAAAGAACCTATGTATTCATTGAATTTATTTAATTATATATATATATATATATATATATATATATATATATATATATATATATATATATATATATATATATATATATATTTGTTGGTTGTAAAATAATATTCTACTTATATGTTAATTTAAATTAATAAAGAGGGGATAATTATATTAAGTATCTTAGATGACATAAAAAAAAATCCAAATTTTATTAATGGTTTTATTGGGTAAGTTTTTTATATATAATTTATTTCAATCTCTCCATTAAATAAGTCATTCTTTTTAATTAAATATTATGTAATTAATTTTGATCTCTTTACTTCATTTTTTTATTTGAAATATCATTTGATTTCAAGACAATTTTTCCTTTTTTATAAAATATTTATCTTTTAATTTCAATTAGACAATATTCGTTAAATATATTATCTAAATATAATAGATAAAGAACTTACATATTCATCTAATATGTACTAAATTCAATGCATATAAAAACAACTTGATTTTATTTTTTCATATCTTCTATTGTTCATATATGTGGTACATAAAGATATCCTTTATTAAATAACTCCAAACTTTACACTACTTAAATCACTATTGTTTTTTATATTTATAAGTACTTTAAAAATATGTAAGACACTTTATAATGATGTACTTCCCCACTCTAAAAATATATGGACACTTTATAATAATGTACCTCCTCATTTGTGCTTTTTATAATTGTGAGTACTTCAAAAATATGCGAACACTATCTAATGTACCTCCTCACTTTAGAAAAATGTGTATACTTTAACAGTATGTGGGCACTTTATAATAATGCACATCCCCACTTCAAAGAATTTTATAGGAACTTCCATCAACTTGTCAATCTATCAAAACTTGCTTTTCCAAAATTCAAAGATTTAACCAAAACGTGGCATGATATATAAAAATATTGAAATTGAAAATATAAAGAATTAAAATTTTATTTGCCATAAAATATGACTAAATTCTATTAGAAACTTAGATTTCAAATATTATGTACTTAAAAATTTCAAAAAGGTTATTGATATTTTAGAAGTCACATATTACCTTCTTATTCATAAAATTGATATATGTCAAATAAGTAAATTTTGAAATTTGAATTCCAGGAATCTTAAATTTGAAATCTAAAAATATGAAAAGTAGAGTAATATAAAATGTGTATATCTTATTTGAAATCAAAATATAGAACCCTGAAACCCAAAAAACCTAAAATATGAATATGGATTATCCCAAAATATTAAATCCAAAACCTGAAATTGAGAACTTAAAAACCTTGAATCATAAAAGATTTGTACCTTGAAACCTTTAAAATTACAAAAACCATAATCTAGAAAAAATAAAACCTGAAACCTCCAAATCAGAAAACTTGGAGACACGAAAATAACATATTGATATAAAATTCCCCTTAAACTCGAAATTTGAAACTTGAAAACTTATAAAATAAAAAACCCTAAACTTGAAAACTCCAAAAATATGAAAAACTAGAAATCCTCAAAATTTAAGACTTAAAAATCCCAAACTTGAATGTTTTGAGAACCTTGAAACCCAGATCCAAAAACCAACAAACCTAGAACTTGAAAACATAAAAAATTGATTAATACAAAATGCCCCCAAAACCTAAAAACATAAACTCAAAAAATGAAACCCAAAGACCCCCAAACCTAACACTTAAAAGCCTAAAACTTGAAAACACAAAATATATTAAATAAATCTATCTAAATAATGCTAAGATATACAAATCTCTAGGATCCTATATTGGATTTGTCACACACCAAATTAGTTAAGAATTTCATTACTTTTTTTTTGCAAATTTCCTAGTGATTTGTCACATATGGCCACATTCTAGCTACACCACTATATCAAGTAAAAAAATCTCTTCAGGGAAAAAATGACATCCAAACTCTGCTTTACATTCAAGTTATTACAATTTTTTTTGATCGAATAAACTAAGAAAGAAAAAAAATCTAAATGATAGTCAAATGGATGTCAAATTTAAGGTTGAATTTTCATTGTGACGGTCAAATGGACGTCAAATTTAGCATCAATTTTTTTTAATATTAGTAAAATATATTAATAAATTCTATATATGTCACTATTTTATTGGATCCATGGACTAAAGAATAATATACATAACGTTAAAATATTGGTTTGCATGTCACAATCATAGATAATGCTCATTGGGAAACACCTTCAATATAATTATACCTATATATCTATATTTACATTTAATTATAATGAAAATATCATATATGTTTAATTAGATCTAAATAAATTTAAAGAGTAAATGAGACAAAATATATTGAAGTATGGAATTGTCCCACAAGTGATTGGTTCAAATCTTTAGATGTTATTGAAAATGTCATGCAATTCAAGGCATATGAAGAGCCCTTCACAACACATGCATTTATGGGTGTGAGATAGCTAGCATGTTGACATACACATTTTGGAGGGCGAAATTTTATTTTTATTTAACTTGAGTTGTTATAGAGCCTTGAAGAATTCCAAATTAGAAGAAAGTCCTCAAATAATGGTTACTTTAAATCCCATGAAAAAACCTAGCACTAGTCCTACTATGATAGTCATGTGATCTTAGATCTAGTAAGTATCCTATGAGTGATATGTTATTTTGTTACATCCATAGGGTACTACAAATAAGTCGACATATTTTGACCTTTCAAAGACAAATGTGAACTCTTTCAAAAAGCTTTTAGAGTTATATAAAGGCTAAATATTATTATTTGTGTTGAGATTTCTCTTAAAGATGAAACAACCTTGAAATCTTATTTTCAAAAAAAATAAAAAAACATTATATTAAGGAGCACTTCCAAAATATCATCTCTAAGAATATAATTTAAAGCATCGATATAGATAAAACCACTCGATCAAGACACCGAGTTGATAGCCATGTCTAATTTTATAACTTTAACTCTTAATCATTTTGAATAGGACTTATACTTCTTATTATATTTGTTCAACTTTTAAATTATATTTTTAATGATATAAATATTGAATTGTAAATACCAATTAACTACATTCGAATAAAAATATTTTTAATATTTTTAAAAAAGCTATATGGATAAATATGTTCCTTCCTGAATATGTACCTATCATATCACTTTAAAATAGAGATGAACGTCACATCATTAATTTAAATATATTCATATTTGTCAACTTATCACAAAAACTTAGAACAAAAGAGAACTTCAGAATCACATCCACGTAAATGTTCAAGAATATATCCAAAAACGTGGCATTCATTTCATCATGGAATCCACTTTTAACTCACCCTTTTAAATACCATATTTTTATAAATATGTTCACTTTCTTTTAAAGTGGCATATCATTAAATATTAATGGTTATACATAACGGCACAAACGGATATGTGAGTTGTTTTATAAAGTTTTATTTTATTTTAATTAGTCACTATTTTAATATAAATTGATAGTGATACATGGTATTTAATTGCTTCATAATTCAATGTTGTAGATGAAATTACAATTCTTAATATAGTTTGAGGTGTGATTTACTAGTATTTTTGTTTTAAAAATATGTATGTTGATGTGTTATGTAATATTAAATTACTTAACAATTTAATATTTGTTTATGATATTTGGTCGATTGCATTGATCATCGCTGATAATGGCGATTAAGAGACTTTATGACTTCAAGTTATGTTCCTTTATTTATAGGTAATGAATTGTTTTGATTATTTATGTCATCATCACATAGTCTACTCTACTTGTGCTCACAAATATGTCCTTAAGGTTTAAAAAGTTCTGGGTTTAGTGGAGCTTATACTTGGAGGTTATCTTTGGAGCATTGTTCATTAGGAATAATAAGAATAGGATTTATACCGATAAGTTATACCAATTATTTAGAGTACCCAAATTTGATCTACTCATATCTTCTACATATCTCTCTTGTGATCCACCCATAATATAATTCTCGTGAGGTGCAACTAATACTAGAGGGGGTTAAAGTGACAACAATGCCTTCACAAAGATAGTTATCCATAACCCCTACATTTCCAATATGTTTGTGTGATTGGTTATTGTTGATGTATCATGTATTAGACTAGGATAGCATAGCATATCTTTGATTATTGTATTACTTCTTTACAACTGATGCTTAGCAACAAAAACGACATTATAACCCATGTTTAATAGCAAAACGACATTACACTCTTTAGTATTAACTTAACTCTTGCCTATTACCCTACTCTTGCAACCTTCAAATTCTAGTCCTTGACCCCCATCCCCATATATTTGACAAAATTTTTGGAATCCTACATACGAGTGTGAATTACTATCTTTTATATTTGTGACTAGTATGTCCCTTTATCCTTGACCTATTTGTTGGGAGTAGAATGGTCTTGCAGTGCCCTTTCCTTGTTGTACCCAACAGGAAAAATTATTTCGAAGGTTAGTTTTATAATGGTAGCTTTGTAGACGTTCTTCCACAAAGTAACCAATTAGACTCTATTGAGTGTCTTTGTGAACCCAAATGGTGTGTTGATGTCATTTTGCATTTGCAAGTCATTTGACTCGAGATTGCTTATCAATTAATGAGTTCAAAATATTATAATAACAATAAGTTTAATCAAAATAAATAAAATAAAAGAAAAATAAGATTGAGATTTAAAATTTATACATAATAATGAGATAAATAAAACAAAAAAGGAGAGGAAATAAAAAATATAATGTGTTTGGTGGAGAGTGGGTGGAGCTATGGTAGGGGTTTTGGTGTGTTGGAGAAGGAAAACCTTTTGTCAGATTTAACAGTTCAACTGACCTAGTATGCATGTATGCAAAAGGTGATTTGATCGATTTGGAAGCTTACTAGTTGTTTTTGGTGAAATGGTGTCAATGTTTTATGAGGATGTGCATGTCTTTTGTTATCCGTGCATCCAGTGTTGAAATGGAGATTTCGAGAAAGAATTTTATCAAATGTTGAAGCTCCAACTGCCCTGGCAGATAAATTGCAAAACGTGGAAGCATATGAAAGGCACATGAACTGTTGGTTGAAGGCTCAAAGAGATGTGAGCTCATAGAACACCATGGTTGGAAGATATGCGAAAATAGATTTTTTTGAAAAGCCTTGTAGAATTTTAAATAAAATGTGTTTGGCAAGTGTAAGCTAGGTTCTACAGCCTTGCCAATGCCCCCTATCACATTCATTTCCCAAGGCCATTTCTCCAATGTTGCATATATCCCATGTGTTTTTGGTAGTTATGTGGATTTATTTTCTTGGAATACTTGTATACAATCTAGATACACAAACAAGGCACATGACTATTTGACAAAATGTTTCAAAAAATATTGTCATGTGACTAACATTAATTATTGGGTCTTTTAAAAATGGATTTGTTGAAAAATCCTTGCAACCTCTAAAGAAAATGTGTTTAGCAAGTGTAAGGCCAAATCCTACAACCTTTCCAACATCCTCCATGACTGTTCCAAAATGAGAGCTTTGGAATAGGTATGGACACATCAAAACACAATGGAAAGGGGATTTTCAAATTTTGTAGTTGCTAGTTCCTTGGTAGACATGCTTGTAAAATGTGGATGCATACAAAAGGAAAATGGACTATTTGGGGGAAAGAAAGGTGTCAAATAAATGTGATCTCATGGAATGTGATTATAACTGAGAAAATGGTGATCTTGCGAAGTCTTTAAGGATTTTCAAAGAAATTCCTTTTCCATATGTCATCTCATAGAATGTCATGGTTACAGGGTATGCACAGAACGGGTTTGTTGAAAATTCCATAGAGGAATTGAATCAAATTCCATCGGAAAGTTTAAATCCAAACTCATCACATTTTTCTAGCATCCTCTGAGCTTATGCTGAAATGGGAGTCTTGGAATATAATATGGACATCCATCAAACAATGATTGAAATAAAATATTTTGTCAGTGTAAAAATGTGGGAATATACCAAAGGAAAAAGAACTTTTTGATAATATTCCTCAGTGAATGTGGTCTATTGGAGCACGTGGAACTGCCCAGAATACCTATTGAACCTCGTCTCATTGATTCATATGCATGGTTTACTCAATTACATCTAGCATGATTTTCACATTTATAGATTTCCCTTCTTACTGGTATTGAAAGTTAAAATCATACGAAGAGTATGTTTATAGTTAATTAAATGACTTATGTTGTTCAAAACGTTAAAATTTACATTACTTCACTCTCAACTAGAATGACTATTTTGGGTGTTAAACTTCTCCTGAATCATGTCCTGAGACTATGGAAAATTTAGATAATGAAATTTGATAAAGGTAACCTCTAGAATAGTGAGTTAAACTTGAGTGTTCATTTAAATATTCCACTTGATTTCCTTGCAAAAAGTTAATAAAACATAATTTATAATGATGCGCAAAACACCTCTCTATCTCCCGTAGTGGGGAATTCAAGGTTTGACCATGTTCCCTGGTGATGTGGAATGTCACATAAACCTTTAGGATGACTTCCAATGATCATTTGATCTTATAACATCATGGATCTAGGATCCCAATTGACTATTTCGCAACTTAGGACAACTATAAAAAGTTAAAAATTCATTTGGGTTTGGGCTCGCAGTTTAGGTACCCATGTTGAGAAATAAAATTCTACCTCTCCATACCTATAGAGTTTCACCATGACAATCATAACCAACCTTTATTGTTAAGAAAACCAATTTGGGAACAATTTTACAAGGGGGTTTTAAGCCCTTGGTCATTATGCAACAAGGACGAATTGACACAATTATGATAATCAACTCCGGAAAGGTAGTCGCAGTTTGAA
Source organism: Taxus chinensis (assembly GCA_019776745.2). Lineage (NCBI taxonomy): Eukaryota > Viridiplantae > Streptophyta > Pinopsida > Cupressales > Taxaceae > Taxus > Taxus chinensis. The sequence continues at coordinate 571,514,081 of CM034156.1, read as the reverse complement.
CCATGGTCACGAGGAAAAGAGTTTCGTCAACTTTAAGGGTTTCCTTGTTTTTTGATACTGATCATGATACTGTTGATTATATTATGGACATGATTATGGACTTTATTATAGTATGATGTTAGATGTTAGATCATGGATTATTGTTGACTTGATTCAGTTATGATGCATGATGATTATTAGAGACATTTTGGATATTGATGTTGATATACTGTTTGACATGGTTATACTATGGATGTTGTTCGGACATGTGATATTTGGATATTGTGAGTAGACCTAGAAATGGAAATTATTTGATGATGATATAGTTGTTGAGTAAAATTGCAAATGATCTTGTTGGTTGCTTGGATGTTGTTGTGATCCATATATCTAGATGATTTTGGAATTTTATTTATATTATTTTGGATGTTCTGATATGGCCATGAGGCCGAAGGAGGTATTCGTGTTTTGCAGGTTAAAATATCACAACAAACATCAGGGGATTGGAGACCAACCACATTGGAATTCTAGATGAATTCAACAAGGTCACCATGACAACTAGTATTTGTTTGTGCATGTTTGTGTGTGTTAGGGATTCCCATGGGGGGATCACCTTTAAATGTGACCAAGGGGTTAGGTGTATTTATTTATTGGTTCCTTTGTTTATGTTTGCATGTGTTTATTTTGTGGTGCATTGACCCTTTCATTATTCATTAAATGGTGTGTAATATTGTGAGTAATCATGTTGTTAAGTTAATTAATTAAAATATGTCATAAGAAAGTAATTAATAGAGTTGTTGGCCTTGAATTAAAGTGTTGTAAGAGATGTGTAAGTGATGTGTAAGTTAACTTTTGAGTGTGAAACACTTCATCTTCTTGGAAATTCGAATTTTTCCTTGAAGGCTGATTTTGGAGGCTTGTGGGACAAGTTAAACTTGTCCCATACCTCTTAAATTCATTTACCAACCATACCTATGGTTGGAGGGTTGATTTTAGACTTTTATAATGCATTTGTGTAAGTCAAATTGTAAGTTTTAATTGCACTTTTCTTACATGGTTTAATTTCAGTCCTTTGGGGTGTGGGTTGGATTTGAGTATGTAAGTAAACTGTCATATTATTCACCCACCTATTTATTATGCATTGGAGAATGAAGTTGACTTTTGGGGTTGGGGTTGAGGATGTGTGATGTGGCATCCTACATGGATCCACCTCATCCTCTTCCCTTCCCTCTTCTATAAAATTTGAATTCCTTGCCTTGTTTTGGGTTGCTTCACTTTGGAGACTTCATTCTTGGGTGAATTCCTTGTTGTTTTGGGAGCTCTTGCTTTTGGAGAAGTTTGAAGATTGTTGCATGCTTGTTGTTTGGTGGATTTTTGGATTGTTGCTTGGAAACAACTGTTTTTGGAACTTGGGAAACTCCATCATGGAGAGGTAAGAGCTTGGCTCTTGAAATGCTCTTCTTTTATGAATGTAAATGTTAATGTGTGAATGTTTTGGCATGTTTGTGGGTTGTTGGGTAGATGGCCTAGGAATGGTGTAGGAGAAGACTATGGGGTTTATTTTGTGGGAGGCACAAGTGTGTTTTAGGGAGGTATAAGGGTGGAGGGAGTTGGGATTTGGGTTCCACCTTACAAAGAAATAGATTGCATTTCTTTACTCATTATGGGGTGCCATAAGAGGTTGGGGAGGCATAAGGAAATGAGAGGAATAAGGGGTACTTGGGGGAGGCATAAGGAATGTCAGGGTTTTGATATACTATATTTTGGTGGTTTGTAATTCAGGTGGTGATACCCATTTCCCCTTTTGGGAGGCATAAGAAGCATCCCCCATAGTTTCTTGCTCCTTTGGCTTGCTTGATGAAGCCTCAGTAATGTTTGTCATGCTTTAATGTAGTTGTAAACTACATTTTGTTTTGGACTGTGTTTTTATTGTGAAAATGTTGCTTGTGTGTTTGTGGAAGCCTGTTGTTGCCATGAGTTGGATCACATCTTTTATTGCATTGTGGTTGGGGCTCGGGGGCCAATGAAGAAGGATGGACTTCTCCTTTTCATTGGATGTCTTGGTTGGGTGGAGAGCGTTGCCTTTCCCCTGCTCTTGTGGTGATCAAATTAGAAGAATGTGAAATCTACTTGTTGTTGTTCTGGAGCTGAGAAAAAGATAGTTTGATAGTTCCTTGTGAAATGAAACCGTATTGTAACCTTTCCCACTTGAAGTGGATGAACTTGTAAATGTTTGTAATGGAAAGATGTTGTATTGATTTGAAAGTTATATATTGTAATGTGAAAGAGATAAACTCTGTTTTCAGCGTTTGAAGGAATGTGAAAGAATTGTATTCTGTATGAGGAATTTGAGGAATGAAAGAAAATTTGTAAAGTTGTATTTGAAATCAATAAAGGATTGCACTACCTTCCTCAAATTGCATCATTGTATTGAATTTGATCATCTAAATGTGAGTTGTAATCTCTGTTTGAAAGAAAGAAATGCGTATGAAGGAAGTGTAATACTCTGTCTTTTGAAATATGTAAAATTTGGAAATCAGAGATGTATTTTAGCTTTTGAATAGTTGAATTGAATCAACTAAATGTATTAGATTAGAATTGGAATGAATTCTAATACTTGGAAGATGAAAATGGTGAATAGATCCTTTAAAATTTGATCTTTGTTTTGTATTTTCAAACTGGCAAATACTTTATCCAAAAATGCACAGTTCAAACCTGCAACAATGAAATAACAAATTAAATGATTAAATTGAAGTAGTATGCCCTAAACGAATTCAATTGGACAAAAATACTTAAGGAATTCCTTAGAAAACTTAGCAAAATCAGGCTCAAACCGTTTTGTTGTCGTTTTGTTGTCAAGGTTGTTTTTTTTAAATTGGGAGTCAATAAAACAAACTTACCTTCCAAATCCATCCTAAATCCATCTAAGAATAGTTCTCCATGTCTAATTGACATGTTGAGAGAGGAAGAAGGACAATTGATTAAAATTTCATAAGTTAAAATCTACTAGCTTGCCTTTTAAAAGCCTGCAGATCGTTTTCTTGAAATTGACTCCTTAAAATTTATCAAAATCAAAATTTAATGATTCTTGTGTAAAGAGGACATCGAGAGATTTCCAGAAAGTCCTTGTTTTCCCAAAACTGAGCTCTCTATCAAAAGTTATGGCCTTCTGAAGTTTTTCTTCATTTGGCGTCAAAAAAATTCTAACTGTCAAAAAAAAAAATTGGGAAAAATTTCCTAATTTTCTATCGGACCCAAAAATTTTCCTAAAATTTTCCTTTCTTTTTGGAGAAAATTTTCACTAATTCCCCGCCGCCCCGGCTTGGCCAATCAGAGGCTGCCATGTGGCACCATTTGGTTCTGTTTCAGGATCCCTTTTAAACTTAGCCTTTGGAAAAAACTTTTTGGGAAAATTTTCCTAATTTTCCCCTCCGCCCCGCCAGCCCACAACCAATCAGAGGCTGCCACGTGGCACCACGAGGCGTTGGCGGAGGAGCGGATCCCTTTTTAACTTAGCGCTTCGGAAAAAATTTTGGGAAAATTTTCCTAATTTTCCCCACACCCCATCACTCCACAACCAATCAGATCTCGACACGTGGCACCTTGGGTGTCGGCGGAGGTGCAGACCATTTTGATCCCTAGCGCTTTTCGGCCGAAAAGACATAATGTCTTAAATCGCTCCAACGACCTGATTTTCCGCCGGGGTGTTGTAAAGCCAACACGTGTCCTCTTCGGGCTCGTGGGCACGTGGAGGTAAATCACGCTTTTTCCCCGAAGAAGGAAAATGTGCCAAATTTTCTCCCCGCTCCGCCAGCCCGCGCATGGGAAAATTTTCTTCCCTAGGCCCGCAGGCCCGCTCTTGGGAAAATTTTCCTCCCAAGGTCCGCTGGCCTATAACTTGAGAAATATGAGGAGTTAGGAGGACTTCTTTATATCATTGGAAAGGTGAGGAAATTTCCTATCCAATGGAAATGTTTTAGGGAATTTTTGAGAGTGTTAATTCTGAGAAAAATCAAGTTGAAGCTTTTAAGCCAGTTAGAGAGTGGTGTAGTGTGAAATTACCCTCCTAACCTAATTGAACTTTCTAACCCTAAATTTTGACCTTGTGACCTTTAATAATTGTTAATAAAGAAAAAAATACAATCTAGTAAATTAGTATTGATCTGGAACCTTGTTTGTGACAACTGCTGTCTTGTAACCTGGTTGAAGACACTTTTAAACAAAAAAAATTATTCCATAATTTTCCTATCTAATCCTAGGTTGTTCCTTGGGTCTCAAGTGGGTTGTTTTTGTTGTCACTTTCATTAATACTTTTTATTTTGGGAAATGTTGTTTTTTATCTCTCCTCTCTATATCTCTCTCTAGATAAGAAAAAAAATGAAAATGCGAATGTATTTCTTACTCTCTATACTGCGTGTGAAATTTTTAATTTCATTTTGAATAGAAAATTATGCATATGTAAAATATTTTAGCTTGTAGGGGATTGTCATGCCATCTTATTCTAGGTTGACCATGTTTTTGGTTGTAGGTACCATGGATAGAAAGAATTAATAATATTCGTTTTATGTTGCGATAACATGTACCCATTGAGATGAATACATTTATAAATTGAAAATAGTAACATTACTTGATTTGGATTGATAGAATATTATTATTATATTAAGAAAGATAAAATATTATTGCGTTTTTGACGAAATGATAACCATACATGTCTAGATATTTTGTTGAGTTGTATCCGTTTGTGCTAAGTATAGAACTTGTATGTTATTTATGGATAAGGTCATAATCATACTGCTTAAATGAAATTATCACATCATTGTATAACAATTTCAATGGTTAGATGATGAATGTATTCCTTTAGTGAACTACGAGTCTTTAGAAAACACAATATGTGTGTGCGCGTATAATGGTAATGAATGAGAAAAAAGGGATATATTAATATGGATAGTCAACAATTGTAAGTTTCATTGTGGTTTTGAGATCATATGTTATAAGAATTGTATTATCATAATAATAAAAGTTGGTATGAACTAGATCATAGTAAATAGGATGAAAAATTCAAGACACCATTTTGATCATGTTTGTTAGTCAACAAAATGACACGAAACTACCTTATAGGAATTCCAAATGGATAAACCTTTTTGGATGATGGCCTAAGAGACAATCATGAGGAACCCAAATTGTAATCCTTGTGAAGGAATTTTTTTACCACATGTTAATTGTATGTTTTCTTCTAAATTTGGAGTCAAATAGAAGTTGTCTATCCTACATTAACTCGAGAAGAGGAGTGCAAGATTAGTGATATATTTCACTAGAGAACCTATAACTTACCTTCGATATTTTTACACAATCACTACCATCTCGTGCATCCCCTAGAAGCCTAATAGTAGGTTTTGTAAATGTGTAAGTATGTATGATGCAGTGGATTTTGTGTACCAATTCAGCTATGCACTAAAGTTATGAATAATCCCATTTAGGCATTACAGATAAAAGTGTTATCTTGAAAAGCAACAAGGGAGTACCTTTTAATTTTATGAAGGTTTTGTGAGATAGGGATTTCTAAATACTCTAGTATTAACTTGTAGTAGGGTGTAGAGACCTTAAGTGCAAATGGAAATAAATTAAGACCTATGCCCTCTTAAGAGGTTAATTGGTGAATAAAATATATAATAAACCTTATCTATAGAAATTATGTCCCTAAGATGTTGATCTTAGGAGTAAAGTGAAAAATGGAATCTATCCACTTTAACTCGATGTTAATGCTTTTCATGTTATTAACGATAATATGAGTTGTTCCTTGTGGGAACATGTAATTCAAAGACATGTCCTCATTACTTGAACATGAGTCTTATTTGAATCATGTGTATCTTAAAATGTTTCCAAAAAATTATTGAATATATAAGTTAATTACACAAGGGGAACAAATAAAGTGTACTCTAGTGAGTGGAGGTTTAATTGAAAAAAGAAAAGAAACTTTAATTTTTCCCTCTTAAACTTAAGATTTTCCCTCTTAACTTCATGTCAATTCCTCCCTATGTAATGAAAGTAAAAAAATGTCATGCCACATGCCTTTTGGGAAACAAATCCTTAGTTTCAGAATGAGTATTATGAGACTCGTATGTGTTTAAAAATTATTCAAAATAATAGTTGAGTTATGAAAATTAATTGCAACAGAGAATGAAACCAAATAAAGTGAACTACTTATAATATAAACTTTAAATGAAATGAAGAATACGTAGTTTTGAGAACGAGAATGTATGAATTTATACATTAAATGATCTTCAAATATATAAGGTCGAACAAAGGAATTTAATTTTAATAAATATGTAATCCGTGAAAATTATGTGCATGGTGGAACATGTCTATCTTTAATTTCTTGTTTGTGGTTAGGTTATTGTATCGTGTTCGTTTGTTTAAGTAAGTATGGCATTAGTGTGTATCTTGTGTTATCATGTTGTATGTATGTTCTTCATGTTGGGGTGATATTTCATCAATGTTATTGGAGGAATAAGGTGTTTTAAGTGAAGGGAGGAATAAGGAGAGTGTGTTTTACCTTGGTGGAACCAAAGGGATGGAGGATTTGTTCTAGTGGAGGGATAATGATGTAGGAACATCAACTCTAGCATGTGTATAAAGATGGAAACCTCCAATTTTGTCTTGAAGGCATGTTAGTTGAGTCCTAGAGGTCATTAGGTGTCATTTAGGTGTGTCAGTTGGATTCTAGGCCTTTCAAATTTCAAATTATCCACTATCTCTCATAAAGTGCAAGATAGAGTCTTGAAGGCCTATTTTGGCTCGATTGTATAATTTTGGTATGTTCTAGTGTTGTGTGTTGGAGCTAAGACACCTACTGATGTTTGTAATGGTCTTAAAAAGGATTCAATATGTTAAAAAGAGTTTGTAAGCTCATGGTCATGTGATTAAAGCAATAAGTGCTTGTCCAAGTGACTAAGGATTAACTAAAATAGGGAAATAAGGATGCTTAATCTAATCTAGAACAACATATAAATACAATAAATAAATTTAGTAAATGACTACAGAAAATGACCCAAGCAATAAAGCTAATGTAAGTAGAAACCCTAATATGCAAGAATACTGAGGAAGTGACTCAGGTGTAAGAGGAGCTCGCTAGACTATGTCACAGAAATGATTGGAGGAACAAAAAGCAAGAAGAACTATGCATAGGTCTCGAAAAGGATGGATATGAGATATCTAGATGGATTGGGGTTTCTCAAGAAGGACTGAGGCGCTTAAGGGTGCTCTAGTATGCAGAATGGGTGCCCAGGTCTATGCAATAGATCCAAAACTAAATTTTACAGGTTTGACAGATGGTCTAAAACCCTTGTTATCTGTCGCATTAGCTTCATTGTACTATGCCGAATGTCACTGATAATCCAAGATGAATAGAAAACCTGTAAAAGACTAGAAGAAAGTATCAAAACCCTAAAAAAAAGAATGCAAATGAATGGGTCAGACTAACCTTATTTGCCACAACAGAGGGCTTACTAACTAAGCGTTGCACTATATTTGGGACCCAAATGTAGTTATGGTGAGTGTGTGCATCATGTGCCTTAAGTGCTCTTGTGTTAGTTGTAATTTGTGAAATAGCAAGCAATAACTATGTGTAGGAAATGTAATAGAATGTGTGTATGTAATACAATAGAATCCCTCCCCTATGCCTTTGTGATCCAGATGAACCATCCTTGTCCTTGTGATGGAGCTAATGGATTAAAATGATCTCCAAATGGATGCAACTTTAGGTGGATGATAGTAGTGACTAGTGCTTGGTCCCTCATTATGGTCTCATAACTTTATATTTATAGGGTTCTCTTGATCTAATTTCGTAATTAACCCAGAAATGGCCAACCACTAAATAGGATAAATATCTCAAATGACTAGAAAGAGCCCAAATTGTTGCGGGAAAGTCTAAAAAGGATTGGGGCACCCCCGGTGGAATAAGGGCGCACATGGGCACCCCAGTACTAGCTTAGGTGCACTAGTTGAAGCTAAAATGACGAAAAGTGACAAAAAATGATTGGGCATGTATGTGGTGGAGGTCAGGAATGACGAACAGAAATCAATTAAAAATAACCAAGAGACGGGGTTTAATTAGTACTTTCTTCACTCAAAAACCTTCTAAATAGTAGTATAAGACCGAGACTAAATAATGTCTAAAGTACATGATTTTGTATCTACATTTTCCACCACTTTATGTTGGTGAGTGGAAATCTCGGTAACATAAAGTAGATAGAGATGAGTACCTGATAATCCATGTAGAGTGATGTAGAAATGTGCTGAAGGAATAGACAAAGTGTGGAATGACAAAAAATGATGGACTGTGGAAACTATAGATGAAAAATCACAAAAAAGTGATGAGAGTGAACCTAGGGTGGAAACACGTGTGTAGCTGTGTGATGTGATGTACTTGCATGGTTAGTATGGTGTGTGCTTACCACAAGATGTTATTGTTGTTGTTACTTTCATTGCCCCCCATTTGAATGTTCATTTCTCATACGACCTAGGACTTACAAGGAGAAAATGATCAAGTAGTCAAATACGTATATATGTATGTGTAAAAACGTAATGTAAAAGATGCATGTAAAAGTATGTAAATGTAAAATACACAAATGAAAAATGTAAATGGAACATGTGCACCTGATCCATGTTGAGAAAGAGAGTGTAGAAGGATATCCTGTAATGCGAGTTTTTTGGGTGATCTCACGCCACCTTGGCCAAAGAAGTGTAGGGAGAAAACTCCATTATTCTCCTTCCTGTAACTGCTTCCCTGAATGTGTGTGAAGAGATCTATGTACATCCTAGTTTTTTGGGCGATCCAATGACATTGGTGGTAGAAGTATTGGGAGGAATTCCATTGTATCCTCCAATAGTTAACTACTCCCCTTGAATGCTAAGGACAACCATGTCTGTAAAATTCTTGTGTATGGAGTTCGTAGACTGGTTTGAACTCACTCGCTATATGTAACCCACAATGCCAAGGGCGGAAAGTGCATTAAAATAAACTAGTGTAAATGCACTATGTAGACTGTAAAACCCCCAAATGATGCCCACTCTTTTGGGGCCCATGCAACATCATTGATAGGAGAATGCGGCCCCAAAAGAGAACCAACCACATGAACTTTATTACTCTTCCCTGCAGGGGGAAGGGAATGCGCTTGGTAGAAACCAAGGTGCATACAAACAAGAAGGACTAGCCAAAGACAATTTGTTAGTACACACATACATGTATAAAGCAATGTGTAATCTACGTACAAACAATGGAAAAGCTACCAAACAAAGTAGTAATGTAAACATGCAAGAAGATAAAGTAAGCCACACAAAGTGGGTTGCAAACATGGGACATCACTCACGATGTCACAAGACATGCAAGGCCATAATGGCCACATACAAAAAATAAGTGTGCACACAAAACATAGGGCAAGGCCCGCATACAAAAACAAACAATAGCAAACAATATAACAAACAAGTATGGAAGCAAATATCCCTCCATAACAAATGTTGCACATGAAACACCTGTTAGCATGTTAGAAAGATAACTAGTATGTCAAAAATCGTATATAACCAAGTAATGTAAAGTGCTAAGTACAAAATGAAATAATAACACCTATGAGAGACGAATGTGGATTCCCCCAGTGACCAGTGTAGGAAGGGTAGAAGGCAAACATCTGTGCCACATGTACAAGACATGTATTTACGATCACAACTAGAAAAATACGTGAACGCGCATGTGTGGATGGTATATATAAATGACATACAAGTAATCTAACTAGCATGTGTAATAAAGTGACCATGAACAAGCAAAAGTAAGCAAGAGTAAAAGAAACCATAATATGCAGTATGTTGTGGATGGATGGAATGGAATGCAAGATGGAGTGATAGGATCCATGCATGCCCCTTGAGTGAATGGAAATGTATGTAGTGACGTTCATTTGGTTTTCCCCTCAGCAGTCAAGAATGAACCATAAATGAGAGTGTGTCATCAGGAAATGGTCGAAGTGTGTTGTGTCTAACACACTGTGATGAATGTGTATATGTGTATTGATGAAATGTGACCTAGAAATGATGTGTACATGAGCCTTATAGCCGAAGCGTATATCACGACAAGATGATCAAAAGAGTGATGATGTAGCCTAAAGCGTATATCACTACAAGATGAATAAAGGGAGTGGTGATGTATCCTAAAGCGTATACCACTACAAGATGAATAAAAGGGAGTGGTGATGTAGCCTGAAGTATATACCACTACAAGATGATAAAGTAGGTGATCATTAACCTATAGCATATGTCACTAACCTAGTAATGTTGCATGAAGAAGTTTTGAATGATGAATGTGTAAGTATGATGTAGGTCCATTTGATTCGTAAACCCTCGGTAGTCGAGTATGGACCAAGGAACTAAAGTGCATGTCATAGGGTAGTGAGTGCAGCGTGTAGAAGATGATGTAGTGTGTGTAACGATGATAATAGACAACCATGTGATGAGTAAAATGTGTAGATGTGTAGTATGTAATGATGTAGTACAATATGTGTAAATAGACTAAATGTGTGTTATGTAATGTGTAGGATGAATAGGATGTAATGCTAGATCGAAAAAGTGTGACATATGTATGATGAAGACTAGTATGATGTGTAATGATGTATAGATATGTAAATGCGCATGTCAAAAGGATGTAGAAACTAAATATAGAATGTGTGATGTACAGAGTGTGTCACGATGTGACACGAAATGTAGATGTATGTGTATGTAGTAACTATTGTGTAGTGTACGTGGGAGTTCATGTGTAGTAATTCCCTCAATAGTCAAGTGTGAACTAAAGCACAAGAGTGTGTCATCAGATGATGATGATGGTGATAATGTATGACGCTAAGGTATGAGATGATGTAAGATGAGGTATGTGCAAGTGCTGAGTGTAATGTAGTACCATGTGTAAGATGTAATGAATGATAATGAAAAAATGAGATATGCTATATATTAATGTGATGGGGGGGATGTGGTGAGATGTTATGCCCCCAAGTATGTATGAAAATAGGATCATGTAATGTCATCTAAGATCTAAGTTTTAGGATCAATCGATATGGATAAGCATTGGTGACTTGATAAGAAATAGTGTTATGACGTTGATCATGTAATGAGCCATTGAGGCATAAGTTGGTTACATACCCATGGCATATTCCGTCATCAGTAAATGGAGGAAGTGGACAACTATGTGCATACAACATAGTGATATTTTGTGTATAACCTAGAAAGGAGCTATTACAAATGAAGATACACTTTAAAGGCATAGGGAAAGATGATGTTTCTATATGATCGGATGGAGAGTGTCCCCAATATAAACAAGCCATGATTTCCCTAATGGAAGTGGTGAAATCATTCTTTAGGAGTGTGTGATAGATAGAAAGTAAGATGGAAGACACGTAACCCATAAGCAACTAGTAATAGTGATGAAACCATAATAGAGATGAGAATCATGAGAGGATGGATAAAGATCCTGAAAAATAAAACCTAGTCGCAGAACCATCATGTGTGCATATAGTGTCATCGCATGTGGTGATCAATTGGATTTTGTTCCCAATATGATTCATTCATGAAGATCGTAGAAGTGAAATGTGGGCGACTGCTAATGTAGGTATTACATGTGAAGGTGTAGGTGATAAGCGATGTCCATAGTTGGACAAGCCCTTGATAAGGAATCATGGAAGTAGTAGCAGGTGGCACATAAGGAACTAAATATATCACACAAATGACACCATCAAGTGGTGGTAAGTGAGGTGGTTGTTTGATAGGTTGGGGATCATTTGTATTATTTGTGTGCATTGAATAGAAGACTAGTATTAGGATCCCAGTTGCAATACTAGAATGGATCGTAGTCACGAAAAATGGTCTACTCAATGCTTTCATGTAAGAATTTTACACAATTATGTATAGTGGAAGTGACATCTTGCATGGCATGAAGTCGCGGCCTACCAAGTAGAAAATTGTAGGAGACTGGGAAATCAACAACAAAAAAGACTACGGAAAGTCTTGGGATCAACAGTGATGGGTAGTGTAATGTGACAAGATATGGATGAACATAACCATCATATGCACGTAGTGAAATACTATATGGACTAACTTCAAGAGCGGAAAGACCTAAAACTCCAAACAATGACATAGGAAACTAGTTAAGTTCAGACCCATTATCAATCAAAGTGCAGCTTAACAACTAAATTATGAATACAACATATGATATGTAGAGGCGGGTCATTATCAAAAGTGTGAACATCAGTGGGAAGGTTATACTAGAATACTATATGTGAATAAAATGCATCGGAAAATGCTTGATAAACTGAGTCTGGATGCATGTCAACATGAATGACGAGTAGTAGAAGAAAATGTTGGACTCTATGTAGTAAATCAGGATTTGTAAGTAAATAATCATTGATTAAGATACTCATGATGACCAAGCCCTAGGATGAAAAGCAATGAATGAAGAACCTAAAAGTGTGAATGATGGAATCGGGTTCACCAAAATGATTAACTAAAATATGGAAATAAGGATAATTAATCTAATCTAGAACAACATGTAAATACAATAAATAAATGTAGTAAATGACGACAGAAAATGACCCAAGAACTAAGATAATGTAAGTAGAAACCCTAATCTGCAAGAAGAGTGAGGAAGTGAACTTGAGCTGATAAGAGGAGATCATTGGAATGTGTTGCATAAATGACTAGAGGAACATGAAGCAAGAACAACTGTGCAAAGGTCCGAAAAAGGATGGATCCAAGCTATCTAGCTAGACTGGGGTGCGCTACCCACTACTAGTGTCTGTCCAGAATGGGCACCCTAGTCTATGCAACAGGTCTGAAACTAAATTTTATAGGTTCGGAAGATGGTCAAAAACCCTTGTTGTTCTGTCGCATTAGTTTCGCTGCACTGCGTTGAATGTCGCTAATAATCCAAGATGAATAGAAGACCTACAAAAGACCAAAGAGAAGTATCAAAACCCTAAATAAAAAGAATGCAAATGATTGGGTTAGACTGACCTCAACTGCCACAACAATGGGCTTACTAACTGAGCGTTGCACTACATTTTAGACCCAAATGTAGTTCTGATGAGTGTGTGCATCATGTGCCCTAGGTGCTCTTGTGTCCAGTCACACTTTGTGAAGTAGCAAGCAATAACTATGAGTAGGAAATGTAATAGAATGTGTGCATGGAATAGAATAGAATCCCCCCTATGCTTGTGTGATGTAGATGAACCATCCTTGTCCTTGTGATGGAGCTAATGGATTCAAATGATCTCCAAATGGATGTAACTCTAGGTGGATGATAGTAGTGACTAGTGCTTGGTCCCTCATTATGGTCTCATAACTTTATATTTATAGGGTTATCTTGATCTAATGTTGTAATTAAACCCGAAATGGAATACCACCAAAAAGATAAAGATCTCAAATGGCTAGAAAGGGCCCAAAAAGTGGCGGGAAAGTATAAAAAGGATTGGGGCACCCTGGATGGGACCAGGGTGCCCATGGTACTAGCCTGGGCACCCTAGTCAAAGATAAAATGATAGAAAGTGACAAAAAATGACTGAGCATGTATATGGTGGAGGTTCGGGAATGATGACAAAAATCAAATAAAAATGACCAAGAGATGGGGGTTAATTTGTAATTTCTTCACTTAAAAACCTTCTAAAGAGTAGTATGAGATTGGGACTAAATAATGTCTAAAGTGCGTGATTTTGTGTCTACAACTAAAAGGAAGGTGAAGGGTCTCATTCGGTGGTAATTGAATGAGAAAGACAATTTAAAGGGCATTGTAACCAATTTTTGATGATCATTTGAATGATCAATCTTAGGAGTAAGAAAGCTCCAAGATTTGAAAAACAAATACACCTAGTTTGCAAACTACTGTGTTGAAAACTATGTATGGTGATTGCATTGTTTAATGATGAATCTCATTCAAGTTAGTGTTTTAGACTAATATGGACTGATAAGGAGGAATTACTAATATTTTTCATTGAACTCTTTACATGTAATTATATGTTTAGTTTTGTCTTGTGAAATTATACCAATTTATTGATCATTATGTGGCAGAGTGCATAATGCATAGTTAGGGTTAATAAACAAGAATGAGTTGTGAAGGGATATTATGATTTAGAGGATGTACAAGGCTATTTAAAATCATGCATGCAGTTTTAAGGTCATGCATAAATGTTGATATTATCTATTTGATGGACTCAATGTTGTGTTAATTACTTTTTGGAAGTTAACACCTTGTCCAGGGAGGAGAGATAATGTAACATGCAATAATCATTTGAGTAGTCAGTGTGAGTTAGTTATTTTGATGAATATACATCATTAAAGGAGGAAATTGATGTTGGGGAGGAGTAATTAGTTAGACTAAGATTCATTTTACCTGCAGAGACATTGCATGAATGGTATTTGGAGAAAGTTAGTATGTCTACCCTGTTCTGAGCATTTGTTTTGTAACAGTGCCTTGAGAAATGGGGTTATAGTGAGGAGTGAAGGGTGGTTCATGAGTCAGTAATAATTTTAATAGTTAGTAGAGGTTACCATATCCATCATAAACTTACATGAATGAAAATGGTAAAAATAATAATGAAGAAATGGTAAAAGTTGCTTCCTTGGGCCTGCATAGTGGAGAAACTGTCAAACTAGGGTTTAGCTGGGATAAAATCACTTTTCTCGATAATAAACCAACCAAATGCTTTGATAATTCAAAACAACCTCAGTGTATATCCCAAAATTTGAGCCTTTTTTGTACTATGGGGTATGGTCCCATTAAAAAAAAATTACCCTTGATAAAATAAAATCAAAGGAACCTTTGTGAAGGGGTCATCTAAGTTTTCATGAAAGAATTAGATCAAACTCTTCTTTCTCTTATAAATTTCCCATGAAAATGTGCATTACTATACTATAGAGTACAATTTATCAAGTTCCAAGAGAGGAAATTTGAAGCTGAAGGAGTATAAAATTTTTTTGAACAATGAAATATCAAACCTAACATCAAGTAACTGAGGAGAAGAAGAGTTTAGGGAAATGGAGAGTTTATAGTACATCTCTAACTCAGAACCTGCAACAATAAATATCAAGGAGAACATGGTTTACAATGATATCAGGGGTTATAAAGAAAGTTGAAGGTTAATAGAATACTAAGGTGAATGGGGTCTTGAGGATGATACGATAGAATATTAGGAAGGATGAAGAGATATTAGGTATTCTAAATAGTTACAAGTATGCCAATTAATCAAGAAGCACATGGAAGGATAATTTAGAAATGGTGAGTGAATTTGAGACTTATGATTGAGTTGGTCAATTTGGTGATGGAGTGGATATAGTTGGGAGTCCTTGAGCATGAGGTAATGTCTAAACTAGTACAATTAGATCTAAATGGTTCAAGCTGTATTGGTTTGGTAGACAATTTCTTGGGGTAAAGAGACAATTTGAGACATATAGGACAGTTGGATAAAAACAGAGTAATGTATGAGGTATTTGGTTGAAGAAAGCATTAAACAAGAGAATGTAACTATAAAAAAGAAAGAATCATGCAAGGTATGTGAAAAGTTGAAGGGATATGCTTGAGAAGAACAAAATTTTGCATATGACTTGTTTTGATTCCTTAGAGCAACAAAGAATAGTCTTCATGAAATGGTAATAACACTTATAATCACTCTTTGATATAATCATTTGGAAGGTTTTATAACATTCACTCAATGTAGATAAAAAGTCACTTAATCACAAGGATGGATTAAAGGAGAAAAACCTTGTTTGAGTGTGATTTCAAGTTGGAAATTGGTTGGATTAGGCTATGAAGGGGAAGAGTTGGGGTATTTTATAGATAAGAGTTTCTTGAATGAATGAAATTTAATAAATTTCTACATTAGATAAATGGGTTATAAAATAGATGGAGGGATAAGTGTATTATTGCATTCTTATTTTGTTTATGTGGAGGAACTAAGAACTTATTCCCCATCCCTTAGTGGAATAATAAGTGGCAGTTGCAATGATGATCTATCCCTATTGCAAACCTCGTAGATAGGTTGGGTAGTGTGAGTCATCTCTACTTATGGTATTAATTATGTTTTCATCATCTTATATGTGTAGGTCCATGTTTGTATAAGTGTATCATGTGATGTTGAATTATTCTAAGTGAACCCAAGTGGTGTTGTAAAAAAAGAAAAGAAAGAAAAATAAAATTATAATGGTTTATTTTGGATTGTGTTTTGGTTCTACATGTTCGGGCATTACAGTCTTCTACTTATATTATAAACTATATTTTTAGAAAAATAAAGAGAGGGATAACCTAAACAAAGTATTCAATTTTATACTATACATTTTCATTAAGTAGGACCCTCTAGGTAATTTTATTTAATATCTTCATTAGGTAGATTCCTTCATTTGATTAAAAATTACATAAGTTTCTTTTTTATCATTTTCTTATCCAAGATTTCACTTGGTTCCAAGATCATTTTTCCTTCTTCATAAAATACTTGTTTTTTGGTTTGAATTGGAAAATATTCACTAAAATTTTCATTATCTTGTGTTTTCCATAGACATCATACATTAAATCACGTAGTAACTCCAAAGCCTACGCTACTTGGATTATTATATTATGTCTCTTATATTTGAGGGTAATTTAATAATCTGTGGTCAATTTATATTTTGTGTCTCTTATTATTATAACACTTTAATATACATACGACACCTTTGCACATGTAAAATGTTAAATCCAAGATTTTTTGTAATTTTTCTTCCCACCAATTTTTTTTTATTAAGGGAAAATAGTTTTGAAGGGACTATACCCTGTATACAAAAGGGCTCAAAAGCCAGATAGCAAAGGTGAGAGAAAAAACCCAGAGAAGGGCAAAACGGCCAACCAAAGAGGGCTCAACAGCCAAATATGACAATACAAGTGAAGAAAGGATCCAAACGAACAATGATCCAAAAAGAAGCAGAAAAGAGCAAGAAGCAACCAAAAGAGAAACAACATATAAAACTCTGCCAAAAAGCAGCTCCAGAACCGCCAGATAACAGCAACTTCGCAGCCAAAAAACAACAACACAGCAACCCGTTACTTGATAGCCTTGTCAATCTTGGTCTTGATAGCCTGTAGCGACATGAAGAAGGCAATGGCAGTGGCCTGAGAGGAGTCTCTCATATCCGCCTGAGCAATTGCAATATCCCTTTTCTCTTTAGGGCCCCAAATGTCCTCATTAACCCCACTTAAACTGCAGACACTATGAACATGTTGTTCAATGAAATTATAAATGCTTTTAAGGGCAGATAATATGCAGTCATTGCGACTTTTTACATTCCCCATTCTGCCATCCAAAGACTGTAACTTCTTGAAGACTTCAGCAATAACCCCCTCTTCATCATCACTTTGAAGAATTCCTTTTCCCTTAGTTCTTTCCATATTTTTTATAGTCCCTTTGAGCTCTTGTATCTCCTTTTCTAACCTGTCCACTCTGTCCATCAATTCCTCCTCCTTGGGCTCCTCCATCGGTTTACTGATATGCAGGAGGTTCTCAGCAAGTTCCAGGTCTTTGTGGCTCCTTAGGACCCGTTGAGAAGAAGGGATTTTAGCTTTTATGCTCTTGCTTTTCTTGCTGGAAGCAGCAACTTCAATCTTCCTTTTCAGCAGGGGGAGTGGAAGCGGTGCGAGCAGGTGGAGGTATGGAGGAGGAAGGTGGGGTGGGATTCATGGGGGGGCAGCTAGAATAGTGGTGATGGATCAGGAGGATAAGCCCCTGATGCAAAGGGACAGCCCTAGAGTGGCTCTGAACTTCCCTAATTGATTTCTCCAGCGAGTTTATCAAATAGTGAGGAAAGTTGATGATGATATTTCTACGAAAGTGATTTAGAAATATCAATTTTTTTGAGGTATAGTCACAAATATTCCTTCAAGAGTTACATACCTAACAACCATCCTGGAAGCTCAGCAAAAGGCTCAGGAATCGACGCCACCTTGATGCCAGCAGTCATGAATTCGAGATTCTCCCCATCGTCCAGGAATTTCTTGGTCTCCACCTCCCTGTCCACCTTCTTACTGAAGAATTTGGTGCCCTCCAGGCTGAGGCCCGTGATCTGGGTGATGAGCTCTTCCGTGATCTCAATCTCCATGTTACTGTATTTGACAATCCGATTCTTCCATCCCTGGGTGAATCTGATAGAAATGTCTTGGTCAAATCCTTGAATCCTTTCAATTAAATTAGACAGACCCCCAATTTGAAGGTAATTCCAAAGCACTGTATTCTCTTTCCACGCCGGATTGTGGGTCAGTTCAGTTTTGCAAGGCGGACCCCCCATGTTTCCTCTGTTCCTTTTCCTGTTCTCAACGGTAAAAATGCTATCACTATGTGGGACAGGCAGAGCTTTGATGTTGGTTTTTGAATCTTTCCTTTCCGTGAAAGCAGGTTTAATTATTATACCATACTTGTAATTATTGCCCCGCTCCTCGGCTTTCCTCCTATGCCTAGAAATGATGACAGTCCATCTCGCACATATCACCTCAATCATCCATATCTTATGTGATGTCATCATATTGTACTTGAGGATCTGCACATTAACATCCATATTACAGCCGTTAGTGCTGATTTTCACGGCCATGTAGATCATTGATTATGGCTTTATTGATTTGAGTGGGTAGAACGTCCCCCCTAAGCCAAGTTTGAAAGGTATTAGTAACACCGAGGTTAGCCAAACTGTCTGCGACCCTATTTCCTTCCCGATAGGTGTGGGTGATTTTAACATTTTCAAAGCTCTTGCATATATCAATAGCTTCCCCAATGAAATCTCTGATAGACCAGCTGGGGTGTTGCTTTTTGTTTAATAGATTGATGATATTCAGAGAATCACCTTCAATTATAATATTCAGAATATTACAATCTCTGGTAAGTCTTATACCCCAAAGAGCCGCCAGGGCTTCAGAGTAATGATTAGTCTGCCTGCCCATTCTCCCAGAAAAAGTAGCAACAAAACAACCTCTTTGATCTCTGATGACTCCCCCTCCTCCAGAGTCCCCCGGATTGCCTTTTGAGGCCCCATAAAAATTTAACTTGTGCCAATCAGTGGGAGGCTTAATCCATCAGACTGTGTTTCTATCAATACCATTGTTATTCTTATTGACAGTGTCAATATTCCAATCAGTCAGGATGTATTCTTCCTTCTCAGGGTAAAGCCTATTTTTAGGAGGTTTAAATCTAGCAATATTATCTTGCACAACAATGATAATTTCCTTGTAGACTTTGTTACATGCCTTTCTATTGTTTCTGAAAATGTTATCATTACGAGCCTTCCAAACTCTCCACATAGTGTGGGGTAAAACAAGTTGCCACAATCTTTTCACCACACAATGCTTAAACGGAGAGTCCCATTGTTCCCAGGCCTGAAGACAGGTAAGGGGAAAAATCCATCTCTGATTAAACTTTGCAAAAACAAGCTGCCAAATTTTGGAAGCAAACTCACAATGGAGGAATAAATGCTTTATATCTTCTGCCTCTTTCTGACACATGCAACATCTATTCGGCATGATGAATCCCTTCTTGATGAGGTTGTCATTAGTTAGGATCTTGCCATTAATGATTAGCCACCAAAAGAAGTTCACTCTAGGGGTTAACTCAGGCATCCACAGCTTGTGCCACTTAATTTCACTTTCCATGGATACAAAGAAAGAATTATATCCTGATTTAACAGAGTATTCCCCATCAAAAGAATCTTTCCAGATGAGTTCATCCTTAAGATTTTGATTACTTATATGGATTAGAGAAAGTTGATTCTGTAAAGATGAAACATCAGCCTGTACATTATCATTCTCCACTTTTAGTTGTTTCCATTTTCTTTTGTTTCCATCCCTCTCAATGTACCCCTGGATTTTGTGCCCATACTTTGTAATTAAGTTGTCTTTAATGTGATCATAAGCAGAAATCCAGTTAGAATCAGTCCACTTATCTATCCAGAAGTTTATGTTTTGCTCATCCCCAAGCTTCCAGCTACACCCCTGAGAAAGAATGTGTCTGCTGCGAAGAAGGTTGTTCCAGAAAATAGAACCACTCGGAAGAGACTGATCATATATGAAGGAAATCTTGTTTTGGTTTGAAAGATATTTGATCTTAACCAACTCTGTCCAAGGTTTGTGCTCTTTTATAAGCCTCCAACCTAATTTTGCAATAAGGGCAACACTCATATGTTTGATATCTTTGATGTCTAACCCCCCAAGTCTCTTAGGTTTACATACCTGCTCCCAAGCCACAAGATGATATCTGAATCTGTCCTCAGTATCGTGCCATAAAAAGTGCTTTTGAATCTTTTCAATACTGTTCATCACTGCTGCTGGTATGTTGAACATTGACATGATGTAAATAGGCAAGTTTTGGAGCGTGCTTTTAACCAATAGGCACTTGCCTGCACTTGAAAGTACAACTCCTTTCCAGCCAGCCAACTTTCTTTGAAATCTCTTAATAAGATCATTCCATACCTCCACAGAAATCTTGCCAGTACTTAAAGGTAAACCTAAGTAAGTAGCTGGAAGAGAATTAATAGTGCATCCTAGAATATTAGCAATCTTTCTTTGCCTTTCCAAAGGAGTATTGAAGAAATAAATAGAGCTTTTGTCAAAATTAACTTTTTGTCCCGAGGCTTCCTCATAAAATCTAAGGACAGTTTTGATAGCCTTTGCCTCAATGATTGAGGCCATCAGGAGAAGCAGAGTGTCATCAGCAAACTGTTGGTGTGAGGAGATCTGATTGCCAGAAGTTGGAGGAAAGCCTTTTATCATGCCAATGCAAATAGCTTTGGAAATAGATTTGCTTAAACTGTTAGCCATAATAATGAATAATAGAGGGGAAATTGGGTCACCTTGCCGGATACCTCTATTGCTGGCAAAAAAACCCACAGGTTCCCCATTAACAACCACTGAGAATCTAGAGGTAGAGATACAAGAGTGAATGATTTTTCTGAATTTGATTTGAAAACCAAACTTGGATAAGACCTCATCCATGAATCTCCAGGAGACTCTGTCGAATGCTTTATGCATGTCCAGCTTGATAGCCATCCCCGCCTTTTTACTTTTATCCATAGAATGTATAGTTTCATGAACCATGATAATTCCATCTTGAATAATTCTTCCCTGAATGAATCCGCTCTGCTGTTGTGAAATGATCTCCATAAGAATAGGTTGCATTCTAGTGGTGAGAATCTTTGTGAAAATCCTATATATAACATTAACTAAACTGATAGGCCTGAAATCTTTGAAGTCCTTTGCATCCAAATTTTTCGGGGCAAGCACAATGTGTGTATTATTTAGTTCTTTAATGAGATTTCCCATTCTGTAAAACTCATTAACAGCTTTCAAGAGATCTTCAGAGCATATTTCCCAACATCTTTGGTAAAAGTTAGCCGAAAAGCCATCTGGACCTGGAGCCTTATCCCCTTCTAAAGCAAAAACAACCTTTTTTAATTCCTCAATGGTGACAGTTTTTGAAAGACTTTTAAATCTCTCAGCAGGTATCAGATTATTAGGAATGGAGTCTAAGAGGAAAGAGGCCGCTTGTTCATTGTAGGAGTTATTCTCAGTGAGGAGGTTCTTGTAAAAATTAAGTGCTTCTGCTTTGATGTCCTCTGGATCCTTAGTAATGTTTCCATTGCCTTTAGCAACCTCAGATATTCTGTTACAAGCTCTATGTTTGAGGGCTGTCAAATGAAAAAAATTTGTATTCCTGTCACCTGCTTTAAGCCAAAGGGCTCTAGACTTCATTCTCCAAAAGGATTCTTCATGGTTGTTTATATTATGCAGATCCCGAGAGGAGTTTTTTTTCCCGCTGATGATCCTCTAGAGACATACCTTTCATGGAAACATTTAGCTCAAGCTCTTCTAGCTGTTGCTTAAGTTCTTTCTTCTTATAAAAAATGTTTCCAAAAACCTCTTTATTCCAAATTCTAATCTTTTGTTTAACATTCTTCAACTTCTACAGAAGTTTAAATTGGGCCGTCCCTATGCCTTCCCAATACCACCACTCTTTAATTCTATCCAAAATATCTTCATGCTCGAGCCACATTTTCTCAATTTTGAAATGCCATGAAAAGGTTTTGTCCAATTGAAGAAATTTAGAACAACTGGATTATGATCCGAGCCCGTTCTGGGGAGAGAAGTAAAGATGAAAATTCTGGTCCAAAATCCAATTGGCAGAAATAAGAGCTCTGTCAAGTTTAACCTGGATTAAGTTCTCCCCAAATCTTCTGTTGGACCAGGTAAATTGATTGCCATGAAGTTCTATGTCCACCAATTTTATATTCATAATAATTACTAGATTTATTATAATTAAACATTTTTAAATATAGTCATGGAAAATATTTAAATATGCATAACTTAACATGGATCCAAATCACTCAAATATAAATACATTAATGAAATATGAGTTTATTTTTGTGCATTAAAACGTTAATTTTTTGTTAAATATATTGTTTTTTCTAATAATAATAACACGTGGGAAACATCTTACCACCACACAAGAACCATCCTTATTCCTTTGTGCGCTGGAAGAATTTTTCATATTTTATCAATTGCTTTACAATTTTCATTTATATACACTTTCCTTGTTAAAAATTGACTTATATATCATCATATTTTCCTACATATATTAATACACTAAAGGCGTATACTCAGGTGGAAATCTAGAAGACGTCTTACACCTGTACCAATGTGAGCTGATCTCCTTTTTCCACCTGCTAGGCTGTATCGTTGAACTCAATTGAACCTTAGTCATCGATGACCAAATTATTTTGGTTTGTATAAATACCATTCACAGAAAAATGGGTTTTTTCCCTTCTCCATTACGTAGCAGTTTTTTTTGTTTGTATAAATATCTAATTTATGATGGTTTTCAAAATTCTGTTATATTGACAGTTTTATGATTTTTTGGTGCAAAGATTATTGGTTATGGTGTTTTTTGGTTTTATCTTTTTTAATTTTAGTTCTTTATTGGAAAATCATTCAAAATTTAAATAAAGAGTTGATGGTTGCATAAAATCACCCACAAAAAACATATCATCATATATTTATGTCGAAGGCATATTCTTAGGTGGAAATTCGAAGGACACCTGAAACCCGTACCAACATGGTTCAATCTCTGTCATGCACCTCTTATGTCATATCGATGACCTAAATTGAATCCCAAAAATCTATGCTAATATTAAACTTTAAAAGAAAGTATTAATTTTTGGCATTCTCCTCCCTCACCATGTGTTATGTGTAAAAATTAGTTTGGCATTTTTATCTATGGATTCCACTCAGGATGTTATAACAATTTCTCATATAACAAATTGAAGGTTATTGGGACTTGTGAAGTGGAGAATATCAACTGTGGTGTATGGTGTCATTGTTGTCAAAAAAATATATTCACTACATACATCGCAAGTAGATCAGAAGCTAGGGGATTGGAAGAGACAGAGAAACCATAAGTAAAGAGGTGACTGTAGAATATGG
Organism: Taxus chinensis; assembly: GCA_019776745.2. Lineage (NCBI taxonomy): Eukaryota > Viridiplantae > Streptophyta > Pinopsida > Cupressales > Taxaceae > Taxus > Taxus chinensis. The sequence goes on along the minus strand of CM034156.1, from coordinate 571,490,602 downwards.
CAAAGGTGATAATTATTTTTATTCAAAGAGAATTTTAAAGCATGTGTATTTGAAAAGATATTTGGGGGGGGGGGAATTATTTACAATTAACTTGTTGACTAATGTAATGTTTCATAACAGAGTTGTTACAGATTTGGGGTTTAGAGGTGAAATTTTTTATGTTCTAATAGCCTTGTTACATATTTCACAAATTCACTTCCATGACACATACATTGGCATTGTAAGTATTTATCCTACACAAATCCCCATTCTATATGAAGGGAGAAGGGATTTGTTACTTGGAAGAGAAAGGAGGTCAAGCCACCCCTTAACCTTTGTCAGATTTTGGAGATGCGGTTGCTATGGTAGAAATGTATGCAAAATGTGAGAGCATGCAACTGTCCTGCCAACTATTCCCCTAAACACGTGGAAGAAACATGGCCTCATGAACTATAATGATTTAGAGATAAGAATCAACCTCTGTTCCTGACATGGAAAGGGATTTTTCAAATAGAACATGTGAATTTTTTGACAAAATGTGGAAAGGGATCTATAAAATAGAGCACGTGTTCTAATAAAAAGTTAAACTTGGGAATTAATTCCTCTTCCTCATAAAATAAGCATTGTAGGATCTAGATGGTTGTATAAAATTAAGTATAAATTTGCTGGCAGGATTAAAAAATTCAAGGAAAGATTAGTTTATAGAGGGTTTGTGACGTATATCCAAACTAATATCATGCATAAACAACTATCAAGATGCTTACAAACCTCAACTTTCTCTTTCTTCTTTGCATATAAGGATCCAAAACAAATTTTTAAAGGCTAAAATTTTCTATATAGCTCAAACCTTGACTAACTAATATAATATCATCTTGAAATGATCTTCTTGGGCACCTTTCCCTGCTCTCCTTTTTTCACATAGTGTTAGGCACTCTCTAAACAAGCTCTATCTCTTCAATCTTCAATTACTCTGATTTCCACCTTACGTGTTCTTATTCTGGATTCCTTAGTCTTGAGCTTAAGTAAGCAACCTTTATTTCAAACCTCCATATAGCTTATGTGCTTGCAGATACATGAATATCCACCTCAAGACACTATTAGTTAGATCAGCAAAATGGATTAAAAGAGACTCCAACACTAGTTTTCATGAACTGGTCTCCACTTGTACTTCTTTATTCTCAAGATCAATCCCTCTACTCACACATGGGTTAAGATATTCCTTAGCCACCCACAAGGAGCTGTAACCCCCTCTTGTTCACTATTCACACCTTTGACATGGTTGCAAATTTTCAGAACTAGACTCTTTACCCAACTATCTTTATTTCACCTTTAGTTATTTTGCCTTAGGACTAAGTAGCTTGGGGTAGTGTTGCAACTGCCATATATTTTGACACTTACCTCTCAAAGACTCAATATACCAATTTTTGATCACCCATTATTGCGATATAGGTTTCTATGAATTTGCAAGGATTGAATCTCAATAAAAGTGGTACTTTCTTTGTAAAGTAGCCTATAAACTAGGTCTAAAAATTGTTTGTGACTGTCCTAGAAATGAATAGTAAACAAATAGCAAGAATTCACTAATTAAATTCAAATATTATTCTTTCAAAGGTTCAAGGAATCAGTTAGTATGGTTTTTACTAACTTTTGAATCTAAACTCTTCGTTTGAGGGTTTTTAGAACTCCTCCTTTGTCAAAACCCTAACTGCATATGTTTATAACCTAAGAAGCTACACTTAGACATAACTTGCACTAAAATCCAATTTAAATCCTCAATTTTTGCATAAAGATATTTATCAACAGTAAGAAGAATATGATCTTATCATTGGAATGAAGAATTTCATAAGACACCTTTTTTTTCTCATATATCCTTAGTCCTAACCTGTAGGTTCCCCGGGAACTAGGTTTTGAGTGGCATTCATATAAACAAAACAAAAATTGTTCACACAATGAAAGGTTTCTACCACATTACATGTTTTTTATACATTCAAAAAGCTCATATATCCTTCATGTAAGACTTCATGCTTTCAAGAACTAAGAATTATAATTTTTTGAAATAAATGATCAGGGCAGGAGTTTCACTTGCTAAAGGTTCACCATCAAAGAATGAAATTCTCAGCAATTGAATTGATCTCTCATAATGATATTCCTCCTTTCTTACTTAAAATATTCAAATCTAAGTCCCATCACTCCCCAATTCTTCTTATGCATTGAACTTCAAATCCTTTGCCATAACCCCCCAATTTTCTTTACTAAGTAAGCTTACAATACTGTTACAAAAAGCATATTTATTCCAACATGTATCACAAGATTATAGTCATATGAATTCAATTCATGTTATTCTCTTCTCTACAAAATCACTCAATCATAAAAATAATCCTTTGCACCTTTATATAGATGAAGACCATCCAAAAAACTTCTCACTGTTCACTTGCAATCATAGTCCATTCAGGATTCCATCATGCAATGTTATTAGCAACAAGTGTAATCTCTTCAAGCCTTAAACAACATGATAGTCTAATAGCTCGTGGTTCAATATACCATACTCAAAATAGTTCATAAGTCTCATACTGAGAGTCATGCACATAAGATTTAAATGTTACAAGGTAAGTAATGAACAAAACCAACAACAATCAATACATTAGTATTCATTTACCCAATGTAGATCTTAAGATCATTTCAAACTCATTCTAAGGATAAGAATAGACCTTTGAGATCAACACTTCAATTAAACTAAAGTAATGTAAAAACTATCAATATCCAATTTTTCTCCTTCGCTAAAAATCCTTGAAACTTCATTCTTTAATTTATACCCGAGTAGAGTAATGAAATACAATTACATCAAACACTTTATAGTCTTTCAACCTTCTTTCTCAAGGTTCTTCTCTTTGATTTAGTTACAAAACAATCTCATAATGAGATTTAATTCAAAAAGGGGTTAATTTTCTTGATAGGCCTAAGTTTGGTAAGTCCAATTGTTCTTATGTGACCTATGAGGTTCTAATCACCCCACATTTACCCTATTCTACCCCCATACATGATTTCCAAGTTCCAAGAAGACTTTACAATTCTCAAACTATGCCAAAAATGGCTAAGTATTCAAAAATTGCAAAAATAGAGGGAAAAGCTCGATATAAATTTTGAATAACCTAAATACTAACTATCACCCCAAAATGACTTAAATGGAGCCCTAGGACCTACAACCACACCCGAAAGCCAAAATTTTGTCATCTTGTTCTATTTACAAAGATGGAGTTGATGTTCCTACATCAGTTTACTCAGAAACATGGTTTAGAATATGTTGAAACATTTTCTCCATTGTAAAAATGATCACTATTAGAATTCTTCTAGCTCTCTTTACTTAACATGGATGGGGTATTCACTAAATGGATGTTAAAAATGCCTTTTTAAATGACGCCTTGAAAAAATAATTTTACATAAACCAACCTAGAGGATTTTAAGAACCTGGTAGGGAATTATATGTATGAATTCTTAAAATATCTTTATATATTTATGAAGGTGGAGGATATATGGTCTTAAACAAGCCCCTAAAGCTTGGTATGCTAAGATAAATAGTTTCTTTCAAGATCTTGGTTTCAAAAATTGTTTTGCTGATAATGATTTTTTGTAAAATATGAAAAGAATTATGTTATCATTATTGTCTTATATGTTAATGATATATTGATTACTAGTAGTGATAAGAATCTAATTCTTAAAATTAAAGATAAGTTAAGACAATGTTTTGAAATGACTGATTTACAGTTGTTACATCATTTCTTTAGTACTATTATTTGTCGAAATCATAAATATATTGTTGCACCTCAAGCACAATATGTTTCTAACCTTCTTAAAATATTTAACATGATTGATTATAATCATGTCTCTATTATTATGGAAGTTGGAATTAAATTAAATCCAAAACCTTCTTGTGATAAATTTAATCATACTATGTATACACAACTTGTTGGTAGTTTGATTTATTTGACTATCTTTAGGCTTGATATATCCTATGTAGTAGGAATTGTTTCTAGATTCATGCAAGATATTTATAAGGAGCATTGAAAAATGGAAAAACATATTCTAAGGTATATCAAAGGTACAATCAATTGTGGTTTGTATTATTATTCTCGTGATAATGCAATTTTTTTGTTATTGCGATTCTGACAATGCTACTGATATTGTGGATAGAAAATATACTTTTGGATATGTTTTAAAGTTGGGTGTAGGTACAATCACTTGGAGTAGAAAGAAGCAACCAAAAATATCTCTCTTCAATTGAAACAGAATATAGAAGTGCTATGGAAGTTTAAAAGGAAGCTATGTAGCTGAAAACTACTGTTAGATGAACTACAATGGGCGTCAAAGGAAGTACTCTTCTTCTATGTGACAACTAAAGTTGCATTTATCTTGCAAAAAATATAGTTCAACATCAAAGTAAAAAAACATAGTGAGATTCATATACACTTTATTCGAGAGAAATTTCTAAATGGTGACATTGATCTCAAGTTTTGTTCCACTGAAGATTAGGTTGCATATATTTTTAGAAAGCCATTATGTACTACCAATTTTAGTAAGTTTTGTTCTATGTTGGGGATTTCAGATTTTGGCTCAAATGATCATGTGAATGATGTTTATCTTCACCTTTTAATTTGATGAGCACATTTTTTTTGACTCAAATGATCATATGGATGACTTTGATCTCCACCTTTGAATCATATGATAAAGACTCAAATGATCATGTGAACAACGTTGATCTTCAATTGTGAATCATATGAGTTATGAACTACATATTCCAAGATCTTATTCATAAGATCATGGAGACATACGTTGATGATATCTTAGAGAAACTTAAGAAGAGAGTTTGCTAACCTAAAGTCCTTCAGATCATTCTTTCATGTTTAATCTAATATAGTGTAACCTTAAAACCACATAAATGTGTGTTTGGAGTCATTGGAGGTAAGCCATTAGGGTACATCATTTATTCTCAAGGGATTGATGTAGATCCTGTGAAGATCCAAGTGATTATTGAAATGACCCCATCATCAAATGAGTTTGGCATTAGGTATTTTTGGGTTAACTTGGGGCAATTTGCCAATTTGTCCCTGATTTGACATATGTTGTCCATCCTATCAATGGGTTTCCAAAAAAAGGATGTTCTAAGGTATGGACCGATGAATGTCACAACATTTTTGAGTTAGTCAAGCAATTTATAATGTCTCCACCAATGCTCATGCCGCCTAAGGCCGATTGTCCTCTAATTTTGTATTCTTGAGCCAAAAATGTCTCGATTGCTTGCATGTTGGCATAAGAGGATGATGATGATCATGAACGCACCATCTATTTCATTAGTCATGCACTTCTTGACTATGAAATGCGGTACACCCAAGAAGAGAAAAGAGTGTTTGGCCATCGTGTTCGCAACTAAGAGGTTGAGGCATTACATGCTTAACTAGGAAATGAGAGTAATTACTAAATCGGAATAGTTGCGGACATTCTTAACTCAAATAACCTTGTCTAAGAAGGCATGCATGTTTATCACATTAATGGGTGAGTTTAAGCTTACCTTTATTAATCAGAAGTCCATTAAAGTAAAAAATCATCACAGATTAGTTAGTTGATAACCCAATAGATTTTGGGTAGATAGTTGACTTGGAATTCCCCAATGAGTGCATTTATTACATAAAAGAAAGACCCAATATTGCTTCGTGTTCGTGGTATATAGACATAATAAACTGCACAATAGATTGGACACATCCTAAAGGATATAATTCGTAACAAAGGTGAAGATTACATGTCATATCCAAAAAATATGTGATTATAATGGAATTTGTCTACCGTAGAGATTTCAATGGCATGCTACTAAGATGTTGATGCAGATCATCATAAAAAAAACACATCCACATTGTTAGAATCAAGAAATTATCAACAAACTTTTCAAAACTAGCAAAATACCTTACTTCTTATTGTCAAGAAACATTGCTAACTTATGTAATTTTTGATTTAAAGGTCCAATTTGGAAAATTAAAACACTTTATCATGTTTCTTAGATCCAAACCAAGAAATACCAACTATCAAACATATTCTCATCAACTGAAATTCTCACATTTCACTTATTTTTCCTCAAAATTGTCATTTCAAGCTTCGTAAGGGCATGCTCTGCTCCAACTATGCATGTAAATTTCTATGGATACCCTAATTTTTTTAAGCTTCAATAGTTCTCTTTCAACTATCTTAACATGCTCCCAAAATATCAATCTTCAATTCTTAGTGTGGTTCCTTATATTTCACTTTTTGCTATGTTGTTCTAGTAGTACCACTAGCCCTGGGGCAGTCTTGAAACTCATCTAAATTCTAGTGAAAGCTATTTAAAAACACACACTCAATCATTCTGAGCACCCACTATCAAGGTATTTAATCATGCACAATCTCATGATTTAATTCTAGAGGCAAATGTTCCTTCCTTAACAAATCACCCTTCCATATTAGCCTTTGACCATGTTTTAATGTCCTCCCTTAGACTGTTATAAAAATAAAGAGAATTCACCTTTAATTTAAAAATTTTATTCCAAAATCATCTTGTATGGGTTATTTGAAAGATATCTATAAATTTTCAAGTTAATAGGAGTTAATTAAACCTCCCAAAAGTCAGGCCCTAGCTTGACTCACTCATAAACACTCACTGTAACCATGCAGCAGTACTTCCTCTTATAATTGTCATGAACAAAGTCAAGTGAATTGAATTTCCACATTTTAATCACTTTATAGGTCTTCTTGGTTATCATAGAAGTAGTATTAAAAGTTAAAATCTTAAAATTACTTCTCTAGACACTCTCTAGTGGGCATATATTGTAGTTAGCTTATGAGAACCATCACCTACAAATTTTTGCTCCATGATTTTCATTGTTTCCTATCAATTAGAAACTTTTATTGAATATCCTTATTTGATATTTGTTCTAAAATCTCTTAAGATGATTTATACAAATTTCCACACTTTTATTTTAACCATAAGCTTCCTTTCCTTCAACTTACTCTTGGCATTTTAGCCTCCAATTGTCACCTACAGGTATACTGTTCCACTGTCATGCAAAAAAGGGTTTTTATTGGATCTCAAAGCTCTTAAATGTGGATAAATAAGTTCTAAGACATGTTTGGGTCATTACCTTCTAATCTTAGACTTTGATAGTATGTGCAAGATATTTTATTGTTATTTGTAATCAAACCCTAAGTAAGGTCTCAGTATAAACCTGAGAGGCCTCTTTTCTTGATAAAATGCACAAAAAATATTATCAAAGTCTACAACTTTTCTTAGGGTTGTGTTCCAATCCTCTTCATATGTATAACTTAACAAGTATACTCCTTAAACAATATTAAAGTTTCAACATGAACTAACTTATCCCATTTGCTTGATTGTGCACACTTTGGCAGGGTTACAATCATGCATGGATACTTGCTAGCAATAATGACCCAATATTCATAAAAATTCTTAAGAATCATTCAAGCAAGCTAGTTTTCATCCTAATATTTGGATCCAAGAAAAATAAACACTCCCATCTCCACTTAGGAATGCAAGTAATCCTTCCTAAAACCCCAATTCAGGGTTGATTGTCACAAAATGCTGAGAAAACACCAAGGTAAACTAAGGAAAACCACTGTAGATACTTAAGAAGCAAATTTAACTGAGTTTATTACCTGTATCACCCATGAAGTGTTTACAAATGATATTTAAGACCTTCCTTTGATCTTATTTAACATGCATACAACCACCAATTGATATGACTGTGTATTTGCAAGATGAAGTTCACATAATGAAGTTCTTAGTGACTTATACTCCTTCACTCAAAAAAATTCTCTAAAGTTCTTGAACTCCCTTTTTCACAAAGTTACCAAGAACTATCTTGATTGTTTATACAAAGACAACCTACCAGAGAAATCAAATGCTTGTCAAAATGCTGAGTAACTAATCAACACTGTAACATTTATTTAAAAACAGAGTTAATCCTTTAAAAAGTTATTCACTAACCCTACACACAGATTGGAATCTTACCTCTTAGATGTCTACACATAGAACTAATAACTTGACCATTAAGAGTATGCTAAATATTTGAAAAGTACAGTCAAACTTGCAAATTGAAGCTTACAAAACCAGAGCTCTGTATTCATCTCAGTATATTTCATTACAAAATTTCCCTTTTCAGAGCTCTCTCCACAAGCTCCTTCTTCTGCTATGAACATATAACTCCTTCAATGGGTTTATCCTCTCTTTCATATCACTTATGAACCCTAACTAACTGTTTACTTACATGTTATGAGTTTTTAAATCATATAACATGATATTTCAACCTTTCTTATACATCACTTGCTACTTTTACACAATCATTAGGATTCAATTATGACATGAATAACTATAAGAAATATCCTTTCAACACCTAAGACTGCAAACACCTCCAACATAGGCTAAGAATGGCTCAATGTTTCCCAAATTTCAAAATAACACTTTTGGAGGGAAAAGTTTTTTTTTGAATTTTTGAAAGCTTATTCTCAACCAAACATATTAACATGACTCTAATGACCTCCTTGAATTCTGAGGACACTTTCATATACCAAAATTGGAATAACACACTAAAATGAGAACCTTGAAGATAGATGATCCTACATCAGATACATTGATGAAGAAGAAGTAGAAAATATTGTCTTTGAAGGCCACAATGGAATATGTGGTGTCCATTTTGGATGACATTCGACCACTCCTAAGATCCATCGAATGGGATATTTATAACTAACATTAGAACATGATGATGTAGATTACATGCGAAAGTGCCAAAAATGTCAAGAGTTCTTGCATGTTATACACATTTCAACATAGGATCTACAACCAATAGTGACACCTTGGCCCTTCTCTACTTGGGGTCTTGATTTAATAGGGAAATTATTTCCCTCTTCATCAAATGGCCACAAATTTATCATCACAACCACACAATAATTCAAAAAGTGGGTCGAGGCCATACCTCTGACTATAGTACCTAGATTAGTCATTGCTAAATTTATCCTAAACCAGATCATCTGTAGGTATGGTGTCCCACAAGTCAGTATTTATTCTAAACCAGGTCATCTGTAGGTATGGTCATATGAGGGATTAAAGCTTGTGATTCCTACTAGTAGGTGCTTAACTCAAGCCCCCTTTAATTTTATTTGTGTGGAGAAGGCAAGAGCATTTTATTCTGTATTAGTGGCAGCTAAAATAAATCGTAGTGCATAATATTGAAAAGCTTGTATCTTTTGATCGATAACTCAGTTTTGAGTGCCATTTTTTGCAAAGTGCTTGTTTTTTATGATATTTCCATTAGAAATATTTATTTTTGAGAATTTTGTTATAGTTATAAAGTTTCATATTGTAACACAAACTCATTATAAAGTGCCAAAATATGGGGGGGGGGATCTTGTTGCATTGTTTAGGGGTCTTGTTGCATTGCTTGGTTCTTGCATTTCTTTTTGTGATTTTTTTGAGGATGGAGTATTTATCTACTTGTGCATTAGATCATGTTGAGCCACTAAAAACACATAATTACCACATGAAAACCAAGAATGGAAACAATAATTAAGCGAAAAGGATTATGGGCTTTAACTTCTTCAGAACAACCAGTGTTCACTAGAGAACATGAGAAATTTCAGTACAAATGAAAATTTGATGAGTGTATGGGTTTGATAGGAACTTATGTAAGTGATAGTATTTTTTTTCATTTAGAAAAGTGTGACTCTCCTTTCAAAATATGGGAGAAATTGGAGGATTTATTTGGTAAGGTGGATCATATGAGAGCCATGCGACTTGAAATTGAGATCACCTCTCTTAATCCTGAAGATTTTCCAACAATTATAGACTATCTTACCAAGTTCAAGAATTTATTGACACACTTGAAGGGGAGTGGAAGAGATAAGAAACATGAAGAGTGTGTTTACTTGATTCTATCTAAGTTGAGAGGACCATTTCAAATATTTTCTTCTACGTTTTTCTCTAGCATGGATGCCTTAGGTGACAAATTCAAAATGCATGACTTAGAAACATTTTTGTGAAAGACTTACTAGGGAAGAATCCAAATTGTCTCACCTTGAGTATTTCACATATTAAAATGCATTAGTTGCATTTAATCCTAAGGGAAAGGGAAAACCCAAAAGTAAAACCAATCCACCCCTTCTCCATCTCAAAGTAATCCTAAACCCAAAGAAAATAACTCTAAACCCAAGGAGTCTTATAAATACAAGAATAAGTATAACCTTTCATGCTCTTTTTGAGGGGGTAGTGGTCATGAAGAACATAGGTGTTATAAGCAAATGCAAGCCTTAGAGAATACAATCAAGAAACACAAAATTTCTATCTCCACTCCACCTCCTTATAATAAACATGACAAATAACTTAATGTTGTTGGGAGATCTCAGTCACCAATTGCAGACAAATGGGTTATAGATTCTGGTGCTTCTCATCACATGACTTCTTCCAAGGAGTATTTTGTTTCTCTAGGTTTGAGTTCTACTTCAAAAATTGAGGTTGGAGATTCTTCCTTTCTTTCTGTTGAGGGAAAAGGTGATATAAACCTTGATGGTGGTAGTATCCAAGATGCACTGTATGTTCCTAACATTACCACAAATTTAATTTCTGTATATCAAAATTTTCATTCTGGTCAAGGAAAAACAACGTGACTTTTACACCACATGGGGAAGAAGTACGAACTTTTTTGGAGCCTAATTCACTTATTTCTCAAGGTATTGTTGATCATAGTTATAGACTATATCACTTTGAGGGTTTTGATGACACTTCATCTATAGGCACATGATTGGTTTCTCATGCAGATTCATAGAGTAAGCTTTGGCATGAAATGTTTCGACATCTCAATTATAGATATTTGAAGGAGTTGAGCACTCATGGTATTATAGATGGCCTTCCTAGAGTTTCTTATCTTGAGGGAGTTTTATCTGGCTATGCATTAGGGAAATAACACCAAGATTAATTTCCTAAGAATTTTTCCAAGAGAGTTTCTTCACCACTTGAGCTTGTGCATAGTGACTTGATGGTTTTTCCTACCTCCTCTTTCAATGGAGCTAAGTATGCAATTACATTTATTGATAATTTCTCAAGGCGTACTTGGGTTTATTTTCTCAAGTACAAAAGTGATGTTTTTTCACACTTCAAAGTATTCAAGGCTTTGGTCAAGAAACAATATTCTAGTTGCATAAAGAACCTTTTTACTGATAATGGGGGGAGTACTTCAGCAATGAGTTTTCTGACGTTTTTGCAACTCAAGGCATTATTCACCAACATTTTGTTCCTCATACTCCATAACATAATGGCTTAGTAGAATAGAAGAATAGAAATTTGAAGGAAATGGATAACTGTATGACGCATTCTAGAGATTTACCTCCTATCTATTGGGAAGAAGCAGTTAATTGTGCTAACTACATTTAGAATCGCACACCACACAGGGCACTTGAGAATTTGACTCCAGGGGAAGCTTGGTCCAACACTAAGCCAAATGTCTCATTTTTTTGAGTCTTTGGGAGCCATGCTTGGGCTTTTGTGCCAAAGAAGAAAAGGAAAGCTTTGGATAAGAAGAGAAAACCCTTGATCTTTGTAGGGTATTATGAGGACATGAGAGCTTATTGAATTATAGATTCTTATACTCATGATGTTCATTTTCGAACACATGTTCAGTTTGATGAGAAATTCACTCTTCATGATTCTTCATCTTCTTCCATGCCTTCCTTCTTCTTCATCATCATCTCATCTTGAGGATCCTTTCTTTGAGTGTGTTGATGAGAAGGTTATAGATTCCATTGACGATCCTATTCCCACTGATGTTGTCACTTTACCTAAGTGGGCTCGTACTATAGTTTTTGAGGCAACACCTTTCATACAGGATCTTCCACCCACTAGGAATCATCATGCACATTTGATAGGACTTTTGTGTCAGGTAATTTCTAAGGATCCACAGTCCTTTTTCAAAGGATCATGGGATACGGTAGTGCGATGATGCGATGGTAACTGAGTATTCTTCTTTGATGAAGAATCATTCTTGGGATTTTGTATCTCTTCCTAAAGGAAGAAATATGGTTAGGTGTAAGTGGGTATACCAAACAAAATACACATATGATGGGTCCATTGAAAAGTATAAGGCTCTTCTTGTTGCAAAGGTTTTTTCACAAGTTAAAGTTATTGATTACTTTGAGACTTTTGCACCTGTTGCCAAGATGGATTCTATACGCCTTATACTTGTTATTGTTGCATCACATGGGTTGTCCGTATACCATATGGACGTGAAGAGTGCCTTCTTACATGGATATTTATAAGAGGAAATATACATGGAGTAACTTGCTAGATTTGTATAAGGATTATTCTCTTGTTTATAGGATCCAAAGGTCTCTCTATGGTATCAAAAAATCCCCTTGAGCTTGATATGAGAAGATGGATTCTTTTCTTCTATCTACTGGTTTTTTTCGTTGCCACTCTGATCATATCGTGTATCTCCAGCATGTTGGTAAGGATATTGTGATACTTGTCTTGTATGTTGATGATATATTACTTACTAGAAACTCTTCTTCCCACATTTAAAGTATTTAGAGGGATATTTCTACATAGTTTGACATGAAAAATATTTGGTTATTGCATTATTTCCTTGGTTTGTAGATTTCTCAGATAGATTCATGGATTCATTTGTGTCAGCAAAAGTACACCCATGATCTTCTTCAGGTGCTTTAATATGGCTGATTGCAAGCCAAGTCCATCTCCTTTTTAGTCTAGGGTTACTCTTACTTCCACATGTACCACACCACTTTTTGATCCTACATTGTATAGGTAGTTAGTTGGGAGTCTCATTTAATTGACCCATACTCACCATGCTATTTAATTTGTAGTAGGGATCGTATCTCATTTTGCACATTCTCCTCATACTAGTCACTGGCAGGCTGCTAAAAGGATTTTGTGCTATTTTCACGACACTTCCCACTTTGGCCTACACTACACTAGGGGTTATACTTAGTTGGTTAGATATATAGATTCAGATTGGGAAGGTTCTATTGATGACAAGTGTTCCACTTATGGATATATTTTTTTGTCTTGGTTCTTCACCAGTTTCTTGGGCGTGCAAAAAGAAACATGTTATTGCACTTTCATCTTCAGAGGCAGAGTACAGGGGAAGTAGTTACAACGAGTCAATAGATTCTTTGGCTTCGATAGTTATTGAAAGAGTTTAGGATTCCCATAGGATTCACCAATGTACTTTGGTGTGACAACCAAAGTGTAATTCACATTTCTTGCAACCCAGTTGAGCACCAGTGGACCAAGCATGTTGAGATACACATTCAATTCATTTGTCAACATATTCAAGATGGAGTTCTTTGTTTAGAGTACATTCTGACTCAGCAACATGTTGTGGACATCTTTACAAAGCCTTTTACATCACCTCACTACCTTGAGCTGCGTGGAATGCTTGGGGTTTCGAAAGTTGTTCTTGGGGGGTGTTCGTGAGAACATCTTCCTTATTCTTCTTATTTCTCTTTGCTTATAGCAAGATTCTTTCCTTCTTTTGGTTTGATATTTCTTCATAGATATATTGTACATGAGTACCTCATCAGGCCTAGTTATCAAGACTCATACTGTGGACATGCCACTTCTATTTTTACCCCTAGAATCACTTGAAAGGGGTGTTAGAGTAGGTATTTACCTTAGCTCATGTTCACCTAGGTCTTTTATTTACCTTTCTTGTATTTATCCTCACCCACTTATGTGTGTGGATATTTATTTTTATTTATTTAGATATTGAGAGATATTATCTAGTTGTTAGGTATAGTTCCTTCCTTGATATATGGTATTGACTAGTTATTTCCTTGATCTATGGTATTGACTAGATCTTTGATTTCTATTTCTTTCTTAAATCTATGGACTTGACTAGTTCCTTGATGACTATTTATTTCCTTGATTTATGGCTTGATTCATGACCTTGACTAGTTCTTAGATTGTTATTCCTTTCCTATATAAGGAAGGCCCATTATCATTGTATTTAATTGAGTTCCATAATACTATATGATATTGCTGCTCATTTTTTTGCAAAGGTTTATGTAAATTTATTATGGCGAATTGCTTTCATCTTATTGATCGTGGTGTTTGATTAGCATCCGAGTTCTTGGCTTGATAGGATCTGGTTATCGTTTCTTTTAATTAAAGTTTTTTCCTGCCTTATGGGCACATAGGAATTATGTTTGAACTCCGATGGGGGACACCCCTTTCTCTTTAGTTTTTGATGTCGAAGTGGTCTTACCACTGGAGGTAGAATTTTCAATTCTTCGTGTGTCTTTACAAGGAATTCTTGACGAAGATGTGTACTGAGACGTGCAACTAGCTAAATTAGAAAGCTTGGATGAAAGGTGGCTTAGATCCGAATAATATCATAGGGTGTATGTAGAAAAAATATGTCATCAATACAACAAAAGGGTCTATGAATGGGAAATCTAGACAGGAGACCTCGTATTAAGACTTGATAGCTGAATTGACAAAAATGTTGCTAAAGGTAAAAAATTCAGGCTGAAATGGTTAGGGCCTTGTCAAGTAATGGAAGACTACAAAAATGGTGCATTCCATCTGTGTACTCTTAAGGGTGAAGAATTTAGAGAGTCTGTTAATTCCCTTCACCTCAAGAATTTCTAAGTATAAGTCATTTGTATTTCTGCACTTTCCTTCATTACATTCATATTGTCTTGTTACTTCCATTATCATATTGTTTAAATTGTAAGGTAGAAACTTACTATTCAAGTAATTCTTTGACTTTCTAACATTTGCAAATCTCCTAATCATACTTATTTCACCATTCTTTTCATACATTTAAACTATTTAATTTTGAAATTGCTTTATAGGGACTTACATACTCATTATTTTCCACAATTGCTTCTAATTTGGGTTCTTCTTGCTCATGGTTTTCACTAGAAGCTTATTGATGATAAATTTTTCCCTAAAAATCTCTCTCTATAATAAAAAAATTCTAAGAATTTCATCAGGAACTCTTGTTTACCTATCCCAGTATTCAGTGTTGAGCCCTTAGATCCTAATTTTTGCATGGGGTTTATATTAGGGTCAAGTGTTTCTTCCCAAAAAGCACAACTCAAAGAAATGTTAGAAAAATAAAAAAAAGAAAGATAAATAAACAATAAACACAAAGTTCTTTCATTACAAGTAACTATAGTTCTCTTCCCTACCAATCTTCGGTGATGATCCCATGCTACTTACTAGTAGCATGAGGTTGGGAAAGGAGGGAATTTCCCTTACTCTCCTATGTATTTTCCTCAGTGATGAGCCCGTGCTTCTTACTAGTAGCATGGGGAAATATGTAGGAGGTTTTATTAATAAATCAAAAGTTACAAATGAATAAAGAAATAAAAGTGCTTATAAAAATTCCCAAGAAAATGACTTAGGTGTATATGTTAAGAGAGACATTTATTATTTAAAACCAAATCTTATCAATCAATGGGCCATCTATGAATCTAAGTCTAGTTAAAACTTGCAAGAAAAATTCATTTCAAATTGGTTGTGTTAATTTTGTATTGGGTTGGTTTGTAGGTTCCTCAGTAAATCCTTGTCAAAGTTCATGTCTCTTGGTCATTCTCATTCACATTCTTCAAAGCATATATCTTGCATTCCTCTTGGTTTTTGGTGGTGAGCCCTCACATCTTACTAGTTGCGTGGAGTTAAGAATGAAGTGAGATTATTTTGTCATCATATCATATTTAACACATTTTTCCAATGAAACAAAAATGCTAAAAGTTACTTGAAAAGTAAAGTATTCAAATTAAAATTTGTTACCATATTCATGTTCATATACATATTAGTTTGTTTTTCACATTGTGTCATTATAATCATCTAAAGCATGCACTTAAAACCATGAAAAACATTAGAAATTCTAAGTCATATAAGAGTACACAAATGAAATACACCATAATGAAGTTGAATCTTACAAAAGAATGTTAAACCAAAAAGATGTCAATATATATATATATAATCTATCAAGTTTCTCGTGTACAATGTCATCACACCATGGAGTAAGTGTGGTCAAAATGTTCTCTATGAGCTCAAAATACAAAAAAAATCGATATACATGTCAATTTTTTTATTAAATTAATAAAGGATCTTGGCCTATTCGTCCCTCCTAGGCCCCTGCGAGAGGGAATGAGCAATGCGAGGGCTCCTATTACAGATCCTGTGATGGGATCGAATCGGTGTGGCATAGGATCCTTTGTGTGTCGATTTTTGAGACTGTTGAAGTGAACGACCAGTAGTAGTGGCTCCACTGAGTGAGCGTCCTCTCTGCCTATCTTGATCCTCATGAACTTTAATGTCATTGCTCAGCTAGGTCATCACTACCACAATGTGTCATGCTAGTGAAAACACATCAGTGTGATGATTGGCTCGTGCCGAGAGTCTAGGGTCAACAAACAACTACTCTTGAGTCTTCCCGACTGGAATCACAAACATATCCGGGAGTGTCATAAGGTATTGACATCCATTAGTCATGGATATAAAGAACAAACAAATAATGGCAAGTTAAAAAGTGTAAGGTAAAATAAAAAAAGATAAGAAATGTATTACTAATAACTAATCTAGGAATTAAAGTGAAGAGAAGTGTGTATACACTCAGTTGGGTATCCAAGCATCTAGCTTAGATCAACAGCTGGTGCTACTACATGAGCAACTACTTCCTCCTCCTCCTTGGCTCCCTCCTACTCCATGTGCTATAGATGCACAAATATCTCCTCCATGTCTCCTAAGGTGGAATGAATCCTCCTCCGCCTCCGCCTTGACTCTAGTAGCTATTGATACCTCTCTCATGCCATACCAATCCAAGTCTATCTCATCTCCTGAGCCTTGAATCTGTCTCAACCTCCTCCTCCTCAATTTGTGTGGGGCCTACACCAATATGTAATATATGTCTTAGTCTAATTATTTCCTTAGCAGATGGATCTAGTGTAGACTATGGTGTTCTAATAGGAATCCCATGTGTGGTAATCCTCCACTGTAACTATCCCCTTTGGGTGGCTCTCACCTCCTGTATACCCCTGTAGAATGTAGAAACTACTGGAAGAGTGTCTATATAAGGTAACCCAAACTGCTAGGGTACCTTAAGAACTGGATGAGTCTCCACCTTGCTACTCTGGTTGACTAACTGAACAGTAGTGTGACATGTGATCAAGGTAATACCCTCCCCACCCCATCTTCTAGCCATATCTTGCTCTGGATGCACCATCATGTCTACTATAATTAGAGTAGAAACCAACTATCATGGGCCATTGAGTGGAACCATATCAACCCATTGAGATGCCCTAATATATGTGGGATATGTTATCCCAAATTCGCTCTAATAGGGGATCATTCACTCATATATCCAATACATCACTAATGTAAGATGGCTAAGTGATTTAGCCACCAATTTTAATATCTTGTAGAGATCATGATATGTGGTCCTAAGAATATCCACTCCCCATGCATAAACCCTGCCATGTTGCTCAATGCTCTGAACAATAGAATCCCAGTAAAACAAGAACCTATCTCCACCCTTATCCTTGACCAAAGATGAAGCTAAAATACCAATATGGCCTTATGTAGAGTAGGGATAGGTGCAATATCCACTGTAACAAGCCTGACCCCCTTCTTGGCACCTGTTTCAGGTTTCAGTGCATCACCAAGGTAGGTGGTCCAACTGAGGGCCTCAACTATCACATTGGCACTCTTTAGCGCCAAATTCTTTAGTGACACGAACTCTGAGGATCCTATAAATGTCCTCCAAGGTGATGGTCCATTCACCTTTAACCCCAGGCAACAAGAAAGTATTCCTGTTTGCATCCCAATAGCTAAATAAGTAAAAAATAAGGTGAATCGTGGGGGCAACAAATCATGTCTGAGAAATCCTCCATATGTTGTCCTACCCCAATAAATCCCTCTCATCATGGGTCAGCAATTGCAAGATTTGGAGTAACCAATCCTACTCACAGGCCTTGTTCCACCTAATTTAGCTTCCATGAATTCATAAACAATAAGAAAAGATAAATTTACAACCTCATAAGTGCATAACAAGCTCACAAAAATGGTATAAATACAAGTAAAAACTAAAAGAATGTACACTTAGTTCATAATTAGCAAATAGCTGTGACGGTTACGTAACCGCTACTCTAAGAAGGGTGGCAGTTACACAAATCCTGTGGAGGTTGTGTAACCTTCATGATCCTCAAGTGGCAGTTACGCAACTGCTGCTCTATGCAGAGAGGTGGTTGTGTAACCGTCACAGTGGTTACGACCGTGAAACTCAGGTCGTTCCCTTAAGCCTTAAAACTTGTAAAAATAACAAAAATACACCAAATTGACTCAAGTAAAAGATAAAACATATAAGGCATCCCCCTTGTGATCATTCTGACTACAAAATTATTAAAAACCATCCCCTTATAGCTAGTTTCAACTAAATCCTACATTTTAGGGAAAACTTAAACAAATACATGTAACTTACCTGTTTGTGCACCTATATTGATGTCATTGGTTACGCTGCCATCATCTCTGAATGTTCATTGATTTGGTTGAAATCTTGTCTGAAACGGTCATAACTAATCCAAAGCTCCAAAAATGGGTAAGTGGGTGAGTGAAAATGATTTCTATAAATAGTAAAAGAGTAATATATATAAGTAAATTTGTCTTTCTAACATCACTTTGAGTGAGTGTATGCAAGGATGACACGCTAGAGCAAGTATATTCCTTATCCCCCATATACGGTACATAATATTGTCTTTTTATTTCAGAGTATTTTGCTAATCATGTTTTATATATGCACTTGATTATCGTATATCTTTTGTAGGTGGTGGGAAAATTGGATTATCGTAGTTTCAGCACATTGATGATTAAGGTATAATTTATAACTCTCCCATTTGGGAGTTCCATACTCAGAATTCACGTTTTAAACCCATTCATGGTGGCTAAAACAATTCTTCTGAGGGTGAAATATGTACACACCCAAAATTACATAGGTGCCACATTGGCTGTATGGTAAAAATATCTGATGATGATTTTCTCTTTTCTAGAACAAATGATGAGGTCCATATCCATTTTCCTTACCTTCAACATGTTTATCTCACTTTTCTATCATTATTTTTTAGCCCCTTATATTTTCTTTCTTTCAAAAATGTTTTTCACCTCTTTTCTTTAGAGTTTTCCTCTTTATTTATGAAATCACCATGGCAGTTGTGTAACCTCTGATCTATGCAAACTGGCAGTTTCGGTGTGCATTAATATGAGAATCTGAACTGTGTGTTCTATACATGTGTCTCAAGTTGTTTAGTGTATTTCTCGCCTTTTTCTTGATTATTTCACCTAATTTCTTACTTTTTGGATATGTATGGAACTCCTCTTCTCTGTTTACTATTATTAGAATGTTGATTTCCCCTTCTTAGGATGATTTGATACTTATTGATTGCCAAGTGTACTAGACTTCTTCCCTACATTTTTCTATAAAAACTAAGTTGTAACCCGTATCATGGGTTGTATATTTGTTATTTGAATAACATCGTTACTTTGTGAAAATTCCTACCAAAAAGTACACAAACAACTCAATACATTGCTTTGTTACTTCCCACTTGCATTTTTGACTAGCTAGCCTACAACTAGTTTACTACAACATCTTCTTGATTTCTTGTACAACCAGTCAGCTTTGTTCTCTAGATCAATTGGAATCTCATCTCTAGAAAGGAAGTCGAGGAGAAAAAATAATGATCACCACACTTAGAAGTTTTCACATTTCTATAATAACCAGGTTGGGGTGTATTTACAATTCTTTCAAAGCTTTCATTTAAAAAATGTTGCCGTTAAAACTAAAGAAGCAACACACTTATTTTAAGAAGTAGAATTTATAATTTATATGTTATCAGTGATAATATTTTCATTGATATTTTCTTCTCAGCTTATCCTTGTGGATTTTCCTGGGAAAGAAGTTAGAGGAAGGTTCTGTGCATGAATTTATTCATTGCTTTGCTTTAGAATATTTGTGTATTTCATTTCTTCATTTCCAAATTTGTGT
This sequence comes from Taxus chinensis, assembly GCA_019776745.2. Taxonomy (NCBI): domain Eukaryota; kingdom Viridiplantae; phylum Streptophyta; class Pinopsida; order Cupressales; family Taxaceae; genus Taxus; species Taxus chinensis. The sequence goes on along the minus strand of CM034156.1, from coordinate 571,470,536 downwards.
GTATGATAAACTTCCATTGAAATCTTATTCCATGGTTATCCATATGGATCTACAAGGGACAAAAGCTTTAGGAAGCTTATGTCTATACACCCGTCATTTTAATTCTTCATTATTAGTTTACCTGTGTAATCCATTTGTTTTACCAGGGAATTCTCACGGAAAGAGGAAATTGCTTCTAAGAAGCCTTGTTTCTTCCCATGATTCTGAGGTGAAACAATTATATGAAGTTAGATATCCACAACTAAAAATTAGAATAAACCTCTCTTTGAATTATATTTAGCCTCACATTCTGCAACAAAGGACTAACTACATTGGATATTCCCTGTTTGTTTCATTTTAATAATAGAAGTAGATTTCTTTCATTTTAAATAGTTTCCTCGTATTTATATCTTTGTTTTATATAATTTCCGAAAAAGACCAAAAATATAGATTAGAAGTTAAAGTAGATTCATTTAATTTATTTCTTTTAAAGCTTCATTGAAAATACAAAAATAATAGATAGCTTGTTTCATTTTACTTTGAGTAGATGCTTGCAAATCAAACTTAGTTAATTAAAATAGGAAATCAAATTGCTTTTATTAAATTCAAGTTTATTCATTTTCTTCATTCAAAATTGAGAACTAAGGTAATTTAGATTGGAAAGAACACAACTTCTACTTCCTTAGCGGCCTAGGCTACATGTACCTAGCTATCAGTCCCTTTGGATTTCCGTTTTCTTGTTTGTTTCCATTTCTCTAGACTTGGTGCCCACATGTCCATTCTGGGTCCACCACAACAATGTATTTGAATCTTTGAACCGCTTATTAGACAACCAAACATTGAGTGAGACCAAACTAATATTGATCAAGGCTTACACCAATTAGTTTTTAGAGTGACACATGTGCCTCCTATAATTGGACAACTCATTCCCTTAAATGAAGAAGCAAATATCACCAAGGAAGATTGGACTGACTAGGTAGAAAGGCTTAGACCCCAAAACCCTTGATTTTTCCTTGTCACATCTTTCTTCCTATCTTCATGATCCTCTTTGGAGAGGAATACATGGACAACAAAGGATAATTCTCTCATGTTCCACAACCGATACGGGGTTTTTTGGTTCCACTGATATCGATACTGACCTACGTACTGCGACCATCCTTGATCGCAGTATCACCCCCGAATAAGTTAGGAAAGCATTCATTGCTCTCAACAAATAGATCCCCATTCTACTAGCTGAGAACATTTGATTTCCTTGACTTCTTATCATCATTTCCATCTATCCCACCTACACTCTATTCATCTACATCATTACTATCCCATCTATCGCATTCTGGCTGTCACGACATGACTTTGGGGGGTCGTGTGCATCTGAAATCACATGTTGATTTTTAGGCATATAGCTACCTCAAAGAAACAATAACAATACTAACAAAATCAAATGAGCTCTAAAATATACCATAATTGTTTTTACTTGTAAAAATATTATAGTACATTTTTATGTGTAAGTGTTAAATTTATGTTACTATATAATAATATCAATAAATGGGTTAATTAATATTGAATCTTTAGGTAGATTGTTTCAATGTTAAGTTCTAAGTAGTCAACATTGAAGGAAATCTTTAAATTTAAGCACCTCATGATTCTTGGCGCCCTAGGCAACTACCTAGTTTGTGTAGGACTTAATCATCCCTTGAACACATTAATATAGATAAATTAACATATTTTATTGGTACAAAATTTGTAAAAAAAAAAATAACATTAAATTGATATTTATGATACGGTAAAAATCTAAGATTAAATCTATAAAATTAATATTCCGTGATATCTTTTAAATAAAAATATTTGAGATATCTATATTAAATATGTATTATAATTATTAACCAAATATAAAAAATATACATCATTTTAATAATAACTATTCCTAAAGGTCATCACTCTATCCGTAATTTATTTATTGGCTGTAAAATAACATTCTACTTATATTCTAATCTATGCTTTTAAAGAAGTGGAGATCATAATATCAATCATTTTAAATGAGATAAATAAATTCTAAAATGTATTATTGTGCATCTTCGTTAGGTAGATTTCTCCATATAGTTTAGTTTTATCTCCTCATAATAAATTCCGCTATCAAATTAAATATAATATATAATTAATTTTATCTCCTTTTATCCAAGATGATTTTTTTCCTTTTTATAACATACTTATCTTTTAATTTCACTTAGACAATATTCATTGAATTAATTCATTGCCATTATATGTGATACACAAAGAACCCATGTATTTATTGAATTTATTTAACTTGATTTATTTATTTTATATCTTGAATTGTTCATAGATGTAATACATGAATATCTATATTAAATATGTATTTGTGATTATTAACGAAATATTTGAAGAAAAATATCTTTTGGATAATGACTATTATGAAGGTTATCATTCTATCTTTGATTTATTTGTTGGTTCTAAAATAATTTTCTACTTATATTTTAATTTATATTATTAAAGAGGAGACAATTATATTAAGTATCTTAGATGACATAAAAATTCCAAATTTTATTAATGTCTTCATTGGATAAGTTTTTTTGTAATGTCCCCTTTATGGGACAATAGGATCAATATTAAAATTATAGCAATCCCAAACCCAGAGCAAATGAAACTCTGCAAAACTGAAATAAATCTATAAAATGCAACTTGGGTATTTGCATAAACTTCACACCAAACAACCCATAATTTATTATCTTTTACTCCAAACAAGTTTGTAACACATATGAGATCAAATCAGACCCTAATACATATAAAAGACCTTGCAAAAAGATATCTATTGACTGCTGCAATTATCCTTCAACAATGATGACTAGGGTTTGTTGATAAAACCTCCACAAACAACCATAAAATAATTTTATTTCTATCCTAGACTTATCATTATATTTTTAACTGACCACTCATGAAGAAAAACCAGATTTTAAGATGAAAAAACTGACTACAAAATACTTCAGAAGCTGCAGATAAAAGAGGACTGAAGCAAAAATATAAATCCATCCAAAAAAATTGAAAGTGCCTTCTTTTGAGCCATAAAAATTAATACAACAGATAGCAGAAAATTTCAGACCTTGGAATGTCTTCAAAACATAACATGATAGCCAAAGATGGGTCGCTCCATTAGAGGAAAATAGTATAACGCTACTGTAACATTATTCTTCAACCATTTATTGCAAAAACTCAACATCAACTGCTGTAAATGACTCAAATAATCTATATAAGCTCTATAGAAATTACTAAATAGAAATTCCTCTCAAACTCTTGGAGGTTTTTGTCCACAAGAGGGAAATACTAAGGGTTTTCGTCCTTAGATATTTTTGTATGCAAAAGCTACAAGCTTAAGGCACAAATAAGAAATTATCGAAATGATCATAGCATAGAATGCCTCTCCTCAAGTCGACTTCTCCTTTTAAGGAGAGAAAAGACCCAAAACAAACTCCATAATATCCAATCAGCATGCAGTGATTCTCTCTATGTAATTTCTATCGTCGATTTTCCCTTCATAGGACAAGTCGTCATTTCTCTTAGGGAGAATACAAAAAACATTTAACAATTATTTTCTTCCCTCCTAAGGTTGGTCACTTTTTTCCCTAGAGGGAATAAAAAATAAAAATGTTTTATCCTTTCTTAGTTCCCATTATCCCCCCTAAGGAAAGTCGCCATTTTATCCTAGGATGAATAAAAATTACTTTTGGATCCCTTTTTCATCCTAGATTTAATAATTTATCAAGCCATTACAATTATTATAAGTGCTTTATATATTTTTCTTTTATTAATGACACTTGAAAATGACTTAAGTCACCCTTATATTTTTCCTTTGGCCATTGGGTTGAAAAAATAGGCCAAAGGTCTTCGATTGGGAAGGGAATATTATAATCCTCCCTTCCTAAAATGACTTACCCTTAAGAAATTTTGAATTTGTTTTGCCCAAGTACCATGCACAATCAAAAAAACATTTTGAAGTGATCCACAAGCATGGCACTTGTTCTTGTCAAGTGGGCTAAGACTTGCCACCATATATCATCCACAAGATGCTCACATACAAATACTTACAAAAATGGTTCAACATACTCCATAATGAAGACTCCACCTTCTATCTTATCACAAATCTTATGATGGAGATGAACTGGAATTTGCAGCAATAAATAAGACACATTATTATGCTCTTCATACCTTGGAATATCACCAACATCCTCGTCCATCTTGGAATTCAAAATGGCTTGAATTTTCTACAACAATTCCTCTTCATTCTTGTCCAGAATGGGTTGAATAGTTTTGTGAATCAGCTACTATGATAAAGGAGATGGCATACATTTTTCCACACACTCTTCAATCCAATAAAAAAATGCACAAGGAATGCAACCCTGTAGAGATTTACAACCATGGTGGGGTAATATTTATATTTTTGATGGTGCTAATAAAACTTCTGTGAGATCATGGTTGCTAGAGTTGGAGACATACTTGCTATCAAACCCTAAGTGTGGGGAGGATGCCCTTAAATTTATCCCTTATCATTTAGCAGGGATAAAAAGGATTAGTGGTATCATTTGATAGAGACCCAAGGGGAAGAATCTATCTACTTCTTTGATGACTTCAACCAAAGGCTCATGGAGAGGTTCAATGTACCGAAGGACAAAATTGAGCAAGTGGTAGAGGAGGTTATCAAGGATCTAGAGCTTGAGAAGGAAGAGAACTCCAATCTGCAAGTTGATGATGATAGTTTGGTGGTGAAGGATCAAATTCCAAACAATGAGGACTACTTTCAGCTTGATGCCGTGTTCAAAACAATAGTACATGAGGAGATACATGAGGAGCAACATATTACATGTGATGTAGATTATGTGGTAAGAGGTACATCATCTTTGTTACTGCAACAATATTATCATGATGAAATTCCGCCCATTGTGGAAACTGTTGCTAGGGAATTGATACAAGAAGGTCAATTTATCATGAAGACAAAGGATGGTGAAGCCCTTTATGGTACTCTAAGGTATGAATGGAATAATAATGGGCCATATTTATTGTTGCATAATGAACCGTTCAGATTTTCTTTATTCATGAAGTATACGATAATGCAATTGGTAGAATAAAGCATGTGGATTCCTTGTTCCAAATTTATGAATATGGGCATTATGAGAGCTACCTATTTTTGTAATATCTCTCTCATTTGACAGGTACATGTGCAAGGATCTTGGAACATTTCAGCATGTTTTGTCTCTTTTGCATGGTGCTTGGACAAAACAAATTTGGAATTCCTTAAGGGAAAGCAATTTTGGGAAGGGAGGACTGTAATATTCCCTTCCCAATCGAAGACCCTTAGCTTATTATGTCTTCCCAATGGATATAGAGAATTAAAAAGGGAGACTTAAGTTTTATTACTTTATTATAAAGTGCTAAAAAAATAAAATACACATTATAAAAAAATACTTATAATAAAATAATAGACTTAATAATAAAATAAACATAGAAAAATCCAACAAGATAAAAACATTTATTAAATTGTTTATTCCTATGGAAAAAATGCGATCAACTTGAGGAACAACAAGGATTCAGAAAAAGGCAAAAATTCATGGGTTAAAATTTATCCTTCCAAGGGAAATACAACTTGGCGTAGAAAGGATGGAGGGTGAAAAATGCATAGAAAAATCTTTATATGCTGATTGGATATTTTGAAGGTTGTTTTGGGTCTCTTCTTTCTTTATAAGGAGAAGTCGACCTGTAGGAAGACATTCTTTGTTCATTATCTAATTTTTGATTTTATGTCTGAAGCTTAGAGCTTTTGCATAATTTATTCCAAGGATGAAAACTCTTAGGAATTACCTCTAGAGGACAAAAACCCTCTTAGAGAATGTGAGGGATCTCTACTTAGGAGGTTCTATGGTGCTTGCCAAGATTTATATTAATCTTCAGAGTTATTTTTAGCAGCCGTGAAAGTATTTTGTAGATATTTATATCAAGGGTTTGAAGAATAAAATTACAGAAGTGGTTTGTTTATTCATCTCTAGTGGAGTGACCCACTTTTGTCAAATCTAGTATTTTGTAGACTGTTTTTGGATCTGATTTTTGGAGCTATTAATAAAGCTAAATTTTGGGGATTGAATCAACCCATTTTATGAATTTTTGGATGCTTAAAAGTGTCATTTTCAGTCAACTTTAAGGGCATAAAATATGCAAACTTCATAAATTATTACAACTTATTTTACCTTCAAAAATTTGTATTTTTATGCATACATGGGCTGTTAAAAAATGGAAATCAGTTTGGAGTAAGTGGGTATGAATTTTATTGCTGATTAAATAGGGTTTCATACTTAACCCTAGTCACAATTTCTGAAATAAATTCTAGATTTACATAATAGTGACTAAAAATATATTTTTGTAAGTGGTCGTGGTGTTTAGATTTGTCGAAAATTCATTTAAGGAAATATATGTCCATTTGAAGACATTACATTTTTATATATAATTTATTTTAATCTCTTCATTAAATAAGTCCCTTTATTTAATTACATATGATGTAATTAATTTTGATCTCTTTACTTCTTTTTTATTTGAAATATTATTTGATTCCAAAACAATTTTTTATTTTTTATAAAAAAAATTCTTTTAATTTCAATTAAACAATATTCATTAAATACACTATCTTGATTTGATACATAAAAACTTCCATATTCATCCAATATATACTAAATTTAATGTATACACATACAAATTAATTTCCTATCTTCTATTATTCATAAATATCACACATTAAAGATATCCTTTATTCAATAACTCCAAAACTTACACTATTTAAATTATTATTATTTCTTATATTTATAAGTACTTTCAAAATATAAAAGCACTTTATAATGATGTATTTCCCCACTTAAAAAATATATAGACACTTTATAATGATGTACATCCTCATTTGTGTTTTTTTATATCTGTGAGTACTTCAAAAATATGTGAACACTATATTATGTACCTCCTCACTTTAAAAATATGTGGATACTTTAAAAGTATGAGGGCACTTTATAATAATGCACATTCCACATTCAAAGAATTCTAGAGGAACTTCCATCAACTTTAAGAATCAATATGTCAATCAATCAAGAATTTTTTTTTTTTTTCTTTCAGAATTCAAAGATTTAACCAAAACGTGGCATGATATATAGGTACACTTTAATAAGTGTCTTTTATATTTATGTGTACACTTATGTAAAGTGCTATTGGGGAACTTTCAGATGTGTAAAGATATATCGAATTTGAAGAGTTTATGAGTATATAATTATGTTTTAATGGTAATATACAATAAAAAATTAAATTTGAAAGTTTTTAAATATTAAAAATTTAAAATTTAATTCAAATATTTAGGATTTAATATTTGAGTTATTTGAAAATATTAAAATTGAAAATATAAGGAACTAAAATTTTATTTACTATAAAATATGACTATTGTGTTAGAAACTTAAATTTAAAAAATCATATACTTAAAATTCTCAAAAAAGTTATGGATATTTTTAAAGTCACATAGTAAGTACCTTCTTATTCATAAAATTGATATATCTCAACTTAAAAAATATGTATATCTTAAAATTTGAAATCCAAGAATCTCAAATTTGAAATTTCGAAATATGTAAAGCAGGACTAATATAAAAGGTGTATATCTTATTTGAAATCAAAATATAGAACCCAAAAACTTTAAAATATGAATTATCCCAAAACTTAAAATCTAAAACATGAAATTGGAAACTTAAAACATTGAATCCTAAAATATTTGTACCTTGAAACCTTAAAAATTACGAAAACCATAATCTAGAAAATGTAAAACCCAAAACCCCTAAATTAGGAAACCTAAAAAACACGAAAATAATATATTGATGTAAAATTCCCCAAACCCAAAACCCCTAAATCAGGAAACCTAGAAACACAAAAAATAGAATATTGATATAAAATTCCCCTGAAACTCAAAATTTGAAACTTAAAAACTCAAATAATCAAAACCCCAAACTTGAAAAATCTAAAAACATGAAAAGCTAGAAATCCTCGAAACTTAAGACTTTAAAATCCTAAACTTTAATGTTTTGAGAACTTGACACCCATATCCAAAAACCAATAAACCTAGAACTTAAAAACATAAAAAATTGATTGATACAAAACACCAGTCAAAACCTAAATACATAAACTCAAAAAATGAAACCTAAAGACACCTAAACCTAAAACTTAAAAGCCTCAAACTTGAAAACATAAAATATATTAAATAAATATATATGAAAAATACTAAGATATACAAATCTCTAGGAGCCTATATTGGATTCGTCACACACCACATTGGTTAATAACTCCATTATCTTTTTTGCGAATTTCCTAGTGAGTACATATGACCACATTCTAGTTACACCACTATATCGGGTAAAAAATATCTCTTCAGGGAAAAAATGGCATCCAAACTCTACCATAAAGTCAAGTTATTATGATTTTTTTTATCGAATAAACCAAGGAAACAAATCCAAATGGATGTCAAATTTAAGGTTGAAATTTCCATATGATGATCGAATGGGAGTCAAATTTAATATATAAAATTAAAACTTTTTATTATTAGTAAAATATATTAATAAATTCTATATATCTCATTGTTTTATTGGATCAATGGACTAAAGAATAATATACATAATGCTAAAATATTGGTTTGTGCATCACTATCATAGATAATGCTCATTGGGAAACATGTTCAATATAATTATACCTATATATCTATATTTACATTAAATTATAATGCAAATACTCATATATATGATTAATTAGATCTAAATAAATTTAAAGAGTAAATGAGACAAAAATATATTGAAGTATGGAATTGTCCCACAAGTGATTGGTTCAAATCTTTCGATGTTATTGAAGGTGTCATGTAGTTCAAGGCATATGAAAAGTCCTTCGCAACAAATGAATTTATGAGTGTGAGGTATTTAATGTGTTGACGTACACATTTTGCAGGGCAGATTTTTTATTTTTATTTAACATGGGTTGTTGCAGTGCCCTGAAGAATTCCAAAGTAGAAGAAGGTTCTGAAATAATGGTTGCTTTAAATCTCATGAAAAAACCTAGCACTAGTCCTACTTGTGACAGTCATGGGATCTTGGATCTAGTAAGTAGCCAATGAGCGACATGTTCTTATTCAATTACATCTATAGGGTACTACAAATAAGTCGACATATTTTGATCTTTCAAAGACAAATGTGAACTCTTTCAAGAGCTTTTAAAGTTATATCAAACGGCTAAATATTATTGTTTGTGCTGAGATTTCCCTTAAAGATGAAGCAACCTTGAAATCTTATTTCCAAAAGAAAAATAAAAAGCATTGTATTAAGGAGCACTTCCAAAACATAATCTCTAAGAATATAATTTGGAGCATGATATAGATAAGACCACTCGATCAAGGCAGTGAGTTGATGGCCATATCTAATCTTGTAACTTTAACTCTTAATATTTTTGAATAAAACTTATACTTCTTATTATGTTTATTTGAAACATTTTAATTATATTTTTAATGGTATAAATAATTAATTGTAAATACCACTTAACTACCATTTTATTGTATCTATTTATTTATTTTAATTAATTGATATATCAACACATTCGAATAAAAATATTTCTGATATTTAAAAACAAGCTATATGGATAAATATGTACCTATCATATCACTTTAAAATAGTGATGAACTTCACATCATTAATTTAAATATATTCATATATGTCAACTTATCACAAAAAGTTAGAACAAAAGAGAACTTCACAATCACATCCACGTAAATGTTCTAATATATCCAAAAACGTGGCATTCATTTCATCATCGAATCCACTTTTTACTAACCCTTTTAAATACCATATTTTATAAATATGTTCACTTTCTTTTAAAGTGGCATATCATTAAATATTAATGGTTATACATAACGACATAAACGGATATTTGAGTTGTTTTATAAAGTTTTATTTTATTTTAATCAGTCACTATTTTAATATAAATTGATAGTGATACATGGTATTTAATTTCTTCATAATTCAATGTTGTAGATGAGATTACAACTTTTAATATAAATTGACGTGAGATTTACTAGTATTTTTGTTTTAAAAATATATACGTTGATGTGTTATTTAGTATTAAATTATTTAACAGTTCAATATTTGTATATGACATCTTCGACTGCATTGACCATGGTTGATAATGGTAACTAAGAGACTTTATGACTTCAAGCTATGTTCCTTTATTTATAGGTAATGAATTGTTGTCATTATTTATGTTACCATCACATAGTCTGCTCTACTTGTGCTCACAAATATGCCCTTAAGGTTTAAAAGATTATTCATACTTGGAGGATATCTTTGGAACATTGTTCATTAGGAATAATAAGAATATGAGTTATACTAGCTCATTAGGAATAATAAAAATAAGAGTTATATGACTAATTAGGAATAATAAGAATAGGAGTTATACCGACAAAGTATATCAACTATTTGGAGTACCCAAATTTGATCTACTTATGTTTTCTTCATATCCCTCTTGTGATCCACCCACAACATAATTCTCATCATGTGCAGCTTATACTAGAGGGGGTTAAAGTGACAATAATGTCTTCACAAAGATATTATATCTTTGATTATTGTATTACTTTACAATCCATGCTTAGAAACAAAACGACATTACAACCCATGTTTAATAGCAAAACGATATTACACCTTTTAGTATTGACTTAACTCTTACTTATTACCCTAACTCTTACAACCTTCAAATTCTAGTACTTGACCCCATCCACATATCTTTGACAAAAGCTTTGGAACCCTATATACGATTGTGTATTACTAACTTTTATATTTGTGACTAGTATGTCCCTCTATCCTTGACTTATTTTTTGGGAGTAGAATGGTCTTGGGTGAAAGCACAATAACATGTACGACTTTTTTGTATTTGTTGCACTTTTATAAACATGAATTTTTAAATTGATTGATTTTTCAAAGGTAATAAACACAAAACCGTACACATTCATGAAATTCCACGAACTAACGAAATGTTGTGTTAAGAGTGTAGAATACATGTACATTAAAAAATAATTATAAAAAACATTTGGTTTTTTCTTAATTTTATTCATATGTTGTTTCTTATTTTATAATAGAGAAACGACTGTTCGACGTGGTGTTTTTAAATGAAAACTTATTTTTTACCATGAAATTTTAGATATATGTTCTAGATTCGAATATTGAGTTCCTGTCATTTTTTTTGTATTTTTTGTATTTAATTTTTTATTAATTATTTAGTGAAGCTATTTTCATATTAAGGGTGTATATATGTCTATGCCAATAAATTTTAAGAAATTTATATCGAAATTGAATTTTTTTCATAGCTATGAAGAAGACTTCAATAAATAGTATGTTTATTTTTAATTTTTTTTTGATATATTTTGTTATTTTTCAAATTGTGTTGACTGTGTACTATTGATTGTCGTAAAATACCATATGTTGGCAAAAAATAAAAAATAAACAGTAAAACAAATTTTTAAAAAATGAAAATTATATTTTCAGAAAGGTAATAAAAAACTGTATTTTATGTTAAAATCTTGTAATTTAACTAATTAATTTACCCTAAATATGTGGTGCCTATGTGGCACATTTTGGCAAATAATTATCCTCCAAATGGATTTGGAGCCAAAATGTGCCACATAGGTGCCACGTAAGGGTGTTCACATGAAGCGGGGTTCATGTGAACCCCCCTTTGCGCGAACACCCCTAAAACCACCAACCTGCCACCCGAGTGCCGCCAGGTACAATTTCCATTTTAAAAACTTTGGTTGGTAGTTTAAATTCAGTTGCAAAAAGTAAAATGGACAAAAAAGGGGTCATAAGTGGACGTCATATTGCAAAAAATAGTAAAATCTCAACTTGTAGGGATTATTAGCAATATGCGCACTCAAAATTAGAAAAATTTATATAAATATGAATCGTAGCATCCGGAATCTAGTTTCTAAAATACTAATTTTTTTTAAAAAACGGACAAGTTTAGCTATATTAAACACTTAAAATTATATGACTTGGTTTTTGTTTTTGAAAAAACCTATAAGATTGTAGTCCGTTTGCCCGCGATTTGGATGACCAAATCTTGTTATTTTTTTTTCCTTTGGTGAAAAGTTAGATGTAGTTGTCTATCTTGGGATGGATTTTATTTTGTATTTTTTCGAGTAATATTTTTTTTTAATGATTTTTTTCCGTGAAAGTGGTCTAAAAAGATTTAGAAAATGGAGCACTTTCCGTTTGCCCACCATAACTATATCAAAAAATATCGAAATCAAATATTTATTTTTTAACGTGTATAGAATTTCTCCACGCTTGGGATGGTATAAGTTTTATCACATTTTGATAAGTGAAACAAAAGTTGCAGTCTTAAACGTAGACATGAACATTCATGGGAAAAAATGTCTTAAAGACCTATTGTTAGTAAAAAATTATAAAATGATATTTATCTTATTCTATTCACTTTAAAATCAATATTTCTACGAAGCTAACAGTCTCCCCTACGCGATGGCACCATTTTTGTGAAATGTTTTCAGTTTTTTAGCATGGTTCAAGTCTATGGAAGAGAAAATTTGAAGTTTTTTGACCCTTTACACTTCATAATGACCTTTCATAGCTTTGGTTGGGGAAAAACAAAGATTTCCCGAGCCTTAGGGTCGGATTTGATGATACAGAAAGAAGCGCGATCGCGGTTTATAAACCGATCATCGGGTTTTTAAACAAGAACCGTGATCGTGCTTTATAAACACGTGATCATGGTTTATAAAGCGTGATCGCGGTTTATAAATCATATTTATACGCATCCCAATGTTCTAATTACCATGTGATTTTTACTGTTTGACTTTACCGTATGAATTACTGTGAAATTCTATCATTTTCTACACATTTTTCTTATCACCAGAAGTAAAACATCATGGGAGACAAGAAACGAAGTCAAAAAAGGAAGTCATTAAGTAAAAAAACACCAAACGAATTAGAGGCAAACAGATTTCAAAATGCTGAGCGAATGCGGAATCTTCGTGAATCAAGAAGAGGTTCATCTTCAACCCCTACTATTGTAAGCAATGAGGAACCAGGTAATGTTTCTACTGTCAATGTTGAAGTTGAATTAAATACTCGTGATGAAGATGTTTTTACTGTCAATGTTGAAGAAGAATTAAATACTCGTGATGTAGCAAATGTTGAAATTGAAGGAGACAATGAAAATGTGAATAAAGAAATTCAGGTTGAAACTGTAGACAAACAAAATTTGACAAAAACACCTCCTAGGATTTTCCGTAAGAAACCTAATTATTTTATTGAAATTGATGAAAACATTTTGAAACCAATGTGTGACAAACTTTCTGAATGGAAAATCAGAAGAAAAGCCACTGAAATTTGGGATAATCATTTTGAAATTTTAAATGATTCCCAAAGATGTCAGTTGTTGGTTAGTTTGATGAAATTGAATAAAATGAGACCTACATTAAACACCTTAGGATTGACAACATCTAATATACGTGGTCAAACCTCTACAATTGTTGAAAACCTTCATGATGCATATCACACTGTTGGTGTCAAGAGACGCACTAGGGATAGTAATATTGTGTGTCGTGTACTTGCTACTAGTGTTGTAAGTGAATCAATAAAAAAACAACGTTTGATTACGCAAACAAGTCGAATGTTGCAAGTTAATCGAAAAACTCTAATGAAAGCAATTGAAAGACGTAATATCCTTCAATCACTCAATAACACCAATTTTTGGGCATTTTCTGCTAGAGCACCGCGTAAGGACAAATATAATACTGATGCTATAAGAGAAGTTGTTATTCAATTTTGGCATGATAACACTAGAGTTTCACCTAATACAAGAGATGTTGTAAAATGGAGAGTTGGTTCTATTAATCGCGAACCACATCCAAAGCATTTCTTAGATATGACTCAAACTCAATTTTTTCATAAGTTTGAACAAGAGCATCTAGAAATTAAAATTAGTCAACGTTTTTTTGAAATGTTAAAACCATTCTATGTGAAAATCAACCACGCTCGCACCACTTGTTGTTGTAGGCAACATGTTGAATTTGCTATGCATTATGCTAAATTTTTATGTATTCATTCTATTTTACATTCTGAAACTATGTTATCGGAATGTGGTGTTCAAGTTCCACCAATATCTTCCAGGGATTTCATTCCTACGATATTTTGTGAAAAAGAAGTCAGACAATTTTTTTATAGTCAGGATTGTTTAGATGGAAGTTGTGGTACATGTGGCGGATTACCTAAATTGGAAAGTTACATCCATGAGCAAATTGAAGGTGCAATAGGAAATAATTTAGTTGAGTTTGATAAATATAAATCAGTTGCATACCAGTTGAAAGATGGAAAAGAGTCTAAATGGTGTGAGCTAGTTACAGAACATATGCCTGTTTTTCAATTTATGAGAAAATTTAAGGATGAAATTGTTTATGAGTATGCTAGGCATACACACAGAGCTCGATGGTTGGATGAACAGTTCAAGATATGCAAAGACACATTTCCTATTGGTACTATTGTTTCAGTGGTAGATTTTGTAGAGAATTATACATTGCAACCACAAATGGAGGTTCAATCACAATATTACAACTCAGTACAAGTTGCCATTTTTGTGCATATAGCATTTATACATTCTCCTGACAGTACAGAGAATGATCAGAAAATTTTAAGAGAGTACCATTTTTATATCAGTGATGATCGTACTCATTCTACTGAATTTGTGCAAGGGTGTTTCCAGTTATTTTATGGAAACTTGTCTAATAGGGACATCCACTTCAAACAACATTATATATGGTCAGATAATTACACGTCTCAGTTTAAGAATGCATGAATGTTTTATTGGATGAGCAGGATGCACGTCAAGATGGGTGTGCAACATATTTGGAGTTTCACTGAGGCTGGACATGGAAAAGGAGAGCATGACGGTGCAGGGGCATGTGTGAAAAGAGCTCTTGCAAGAGAAGAGTTGAAGTACAAAGATGGTGCTAAATTGAAAGATGCAAAGAGCATAGTGGAATGGTGTATTGACAACATGGCCTGAGGTTCTCAAGAAATTTCCACGGTTCGCAGATATTTTTGGTTGATAGAGGAACAAAAATTGCTAACTACGAGGATTGTATGACACTCACTGGGTCCAGTGATATGCACTCATTTTGTAGCTCAGACGCTACTTCGTGGGCCACATGGACAAGAAAGTTGACATGTTTTTGTGCATCTTGTATCGAATTTGTCACAGCTGAGTGTGATTCACAAGAATGGGTCGATGGATGGATTTGTAGGCCTCTAACTCCGCTTGCTAGTTATCAACCTCCACAAGCATTACGACTTGTTTCTGTAGATGAAGTTGCAACATCCAAGGACTTTGATGAAATTTTGATTTTGGTGCGACAAGGTATTTATGGTTATTTACAATTTTTGTATTGAGTTATGTCCATTGAAATTTTAATATGTACAATTTAAATTTGAGTTGAAACCTTTTTTTTGTAGGACATGTGTTTGCAGTTATTGCGACAGAAGACAATGAAGAAGGAACAAACTATTTCTTATGTCATTGCATCGAGGAAAGAAAGAAGTTGACTTCTCCTGTTATAGATGGCGAAGATATTGAGTACCCTACAGGGTCAGTGGTAGTTACTGGAACTTGGCTTCGGTGATATCCATTAAAAAACTCCTCTGTTTGGGTGTTTGAAGACTTTGAGACACACAGGAAAATACTCTTATATTTGCATCTAGTTCTAGCGACAAATATTCAGCTGTATAGATATCGAGGAAGGCCTAATAACAAGATTCTTTGGAAGGTTTGAGAGTCAGATCATGAAGCAATCTTGTCCGCTATTCAGAGTAGATCCGATCCTGATGGTTCATTGCAATGAATTTACAATGCTCATGTCTGGTATATATAATTTCTTTGGTATATATAAATTTATTAGTTAGATAAATTTAAGTTCATATATTTTATTAAATTTGTGTATTTTGTATATATCTAGTATGGATTTGATTTGAAACTTAAATTTCTTTGACTAAGACTTTTATATGCAGGTTAGTGGTGCTAGAAAAGCTTCCACCTTCACGTGGTTGGCACTGTTAGTAGAGAATTATAAATTCTCGAAGCTAAGAGAAGCTTTCATTGTTTTACAAGAAAAGAGAAGTAATTAACAATGATTTATGTACCTGTGGAGGGGGTTCTTGGCTCTGGAGGAGGTAGCCCAGAAGGACCTGGAGCTTAGAGAACCAAAATGACACCTCCCCAAGTGTTTACAAGACCATCCCTACGTGTGTGCACAGTCGGTCTGGTGCCATGACCCACTGTTTGCAAAATATACCGTTTGACAGCCTTACACTGGCTCAAACTACACTATTCGGCGCATTTGCAAACAATAGGGCAGCGAGAGCACCGATTGGAGAAGGAAAAAACTGAGACAGGCTATTGTAGAGGGTCCCTACACCAAGGTGTAGGATCAAACGAGACATCTCTAGGTGCCACGGAGTCTGCGTAGTCACCCGTCGAAGTTGAATGATTTTTTGGTCTCAGGGCTCTTGAGGGACTCTGCCCGAACGAGGTAGCCCAGAAGCAACGACGTTGTTGTGCACACCAAAATGACACCTCCTCTAGCATTCACCTGGCCACCTAGACATGTCCACATAGTCAGGTTTGGTGCCACGACCCACCGTTTACAAAATATACCGTTTGACAGCCTTACACTGTCTCAAACTACACTATTCGACGCGTTTGCAAACAATAGGGCAGCGAGAGCACCGATTGAAGAAGGAAAAAACTGAGATAGGCTATTGTAGAGTGTCCCTACACCAAGGTGTAGGATCAGACAAGACATCTCTAGGTGCCACGGAGTCTGCGTAGTCACCCGTCGAAGTTGAATGATTTTTTGGTCTCAGGGCTCTTGAGGGACTCCCCCGAACGAGGTAGCCGGAAGCAACGACATTGTGGCACACAAAAATGACACCTCCTCTAGCATTCACCTGGCCACCCAGATGTGTCCACATAGTCGGTTTGGTGCCATGACCCACCGTTTACAAAATATACCATTTGACAGCCTTACACTGTCTCGAACTACACTATTCGGTGCACGTTTGCAAACAATAGGGCAGCGAGAGCACCGATTGGAGAAGGAAAAAACTGAGACAGGCTATTGTAGAGTGTCCCTACGCTGAGGTTTAGGATTAGACGAGACATCTCTAGGTGCCACAGAGTCTGCGTAGTCACTCATCGAAGTTGAACAATTTTTTGGTCTCAGGGCTCTTGAGGGACTCCGCCCGAACGAGGTAGCCCGGAAGCAACGACGTTGTCGCGCACCAAAACGACACCTCCTCTAGCATTCACCTAGCCACTCAGATGTGTCTGCATAGTCGGTTTGGTGCCATGACCCACCGTTTACAAAATATACCATTTGACAACCTTACACTGTCTCGAACTACACTATTCGGTGCGTTTGCAAACAATAGGGTAGTGGAGAGCACCATTGGAGAAGGAAAAAACTGAGACAGGATATTATAGAGTGTCCCTACACTGAGGTGTAGGATCAGACGAGACATCTCTAGGTGCCACGGAGTCTACGTAGTCACCCGTCGAAGTTGAACAATTTTTTGGTCTCAGGGCTCTTGAGGGACTCCGCCCGAACGAGGTAGCCTGGAAGCAACGACGTTGTGGCACACCGAAACGATGCCTCCTCTAGCATTCACCTAGCCACCTGAGATGTGTCTGCATAGTCAGTTTGGTGCCATGACCCACCATTTACAAAATATATCATTTGACAGCCTTACACTGTCTCGAACTACACTATTTGGCGCGTTTGCAAACAATAGGGCAGCGAGAGCACCGATTGGAGAAGGAAAAAACTGAGATAGGCTATTGTAGAGTGTCCCTATGCCAAGGTGTAGGATCAGACATGAGACATCTCTAGGTGCCACGGAGTCTGCGTAGTCACCCATCGAAGTTGAATAATTTTTTGGTCTTAGGGCTCTTGAGGGACTCCGCCCGAACGAGGTAGCTCGGAAGCAACGACATTGTGGCACACCAAAATGATGCCTCCTCTAGCATTCACCTGACCCGGACATGTCCACATAGTTGGATTTGGTGCCATGACCCACCGTTTACAAAATATACCATTTGACAGCCTTACACTGTCTCAAACTACACTATTCAACGCGTTTGCAAACAATAGGGCAGCAAGAGCACCGATTGGAGAAGGAAAAAACTGAGACAGGCTATTGTAGAGTGTCCCTATGCTGAGGTGTAGGATTAGATGAGACATCTCTAGGTGCCACGGAGTCTGCGTAGTCACCCGTCGAAGTTGAACGATTTTTTGGTCTCAGGGCTCTTGAGGGACTCCGCTCGAACGAGGTAGCCCGGAAGCAACGACGTTGTTGCGCACCAAAACGATACCTCCTCTAGTGTTCAGTTGGCCACCCAGATGTGTCCGCGCAGTCAGTTTGGTGCCACGACCCACTGTTTACAAAATATACCATTTGACAGCCTTACACTGTCTCAAACTACACTATTCGGCACGTTTACAAACAATAGGGCAGCAGAGCACTGATTGGAGAAGGAAAAAACTAAGACAGGCTATTGTAGAGTGTCCTACTGCCAAGGTGTAGGATTAGATGAGATGTCTCTAGGTGCCACGGAGTTTGCGTAGTCACCCGTCGAAGTTGAATGATTTTTTGGTCTCAGGGCTCTTGAGGGACTCCACCCAAATGAGGTAGCTCGGAAGCAATGACGTTGTCACACACCAAAACGACACCTCCTCTAGCATTCACCTAGCCACTTGGATGTGTCTGCATAGTCGGTTTGGTGCCACGACCCACCGTTTACAAAATATACCATTTGACAGCCTTACATTGTCTCAAACTACACTATTCGGCGCGTTTGCAAACAATAGGGCAGCGAGAGCACCGTTTGGAGAAGGAAAAAACTGAGATAGGATATTGTAGAGTGTCCCTACACCAAGGTGTAGGATCAGATGAGACATCTCTAGGTGCCACGGAGTCTGCGTAGTCACCCGTCGAAGTTGAACAATTTTTTGGTCTTAGGGCTCTTGAGGGACTCCACCCGAACGAGGTAGCCCAGAAGCAACGACGTTGTTGTGCACAAAAATGATGCCTCCTCTAGTGTTCACCTAGCCACTCGGATGTGTCTGCGCAGTCAGTTTGGTGCCATGACCCACCGTTTACACAATATATCATTTGACAGCCTTACACTGTCTCGAACTACACTATTCAGCGCGTTTGCAAACAATAGGGTAGCAAGAGCACCATTTGGAGAAGGAAAAAACTGAGATAGGCTATTGTAGAGTGTCCCTATTGCCAAGGTTTAGGATCAGACGAGACATCTCTAGGTGCCACGGAGTTTGCATAGTCACCCGTCAAAGTTGAACGATTTTTTGGTCTCAGGGCTCTTGAGGGACTCCACCCGAACGAGGTAGCCCGGAAGCAATGACGTTGTCACACCAAAATGATGCCTCCTCTAGTGTTCACCTGGCCATCCGAATGTTTCTGCATAGTTGGTTTGATGCCATGACCTACCGTTTTTACAACTTTTTCAACAATTACAACTTTTTCAACAATTACAACTTTTTTAACTTTTTTAACTTGTCGTGAAGGGATCTAAAATTTAAATTTGTTGTCACATATCTTATAATATCCACCTTGATAACCAATCCACTTTAAATATATTACACGACCAACTCATCGCATTTTCTGCAAATGAATAGAAGATAACCAAATTATACTTAACTAAAATATGCTTTGTCTTATTGTGATAAGCTAGATTCTTGGATAATTAAATAGCACTTTGATTGTCACACAATACCTTCATCTTTTATTGATATCTTCAAAACTCATCCATTAAATTTTTTACCCAAATTACCTCCTGACAACTATGATAGGAAGCTACATATTCTACCTCAATAGTTGAAAAAATTGTAATATTTTTAAGCTTTGAAATCCAACTGATAGGTCCAGTTACAAGTGTAATAGATAACTAGAAGTTGATATTTGTTTTTCCAAATCACTTACAAAATATGAATCAAAATATCCACAAATTGAATCACCAATATTGTTATAGGTGATACAATAATTTATTTTTCCTCATAAGTAGTGAAACTCCCACTTCACTGCTGAACAATGTTCTCTACCTATATTTTCCTAAAATCTACTGACAACTCCAACAACATGTGAAATTTTAGTCCTTGACATGTACATGTCATAACATACATAAAACTTATTATTGCACTAGAATATGATACATGAGATATATGCTTATTTTCTTCTTATTGTTGCACCATAGTTTTTTAATTTTAAATCAAACATACATATAAAATTAATATACATAGAATATACATACATAGAATAATATCATGTGCAATGAATTTGAATCAAACATAGAAGTAACATCGTTATGAAAACCAACACATCTAGATATATAATGTATCAAACTAAGTGTGCTGAACGCACGTCTCTGAAAATATAAGTTCATAACATGTGTACATCTTGAACCAAGTGTGTCATACATATAAGACCACATGCAACCGTATAAGGCTATATACAATGTCTTATGAAGAATCATGAACTAGGACCAGCTGGCCCATATATATATCTATGTACATCCATGTCCTATGAATCTAATCATGAAACATCTTCCCTCTCTTCACCCTGCTAGAAGTAGCATGTCCACGACCCAGGGATGTAGTGGAGGGAGATGCCACTATGGATTTCATCTGTGTGGTCCTAGTGTCTCTAAGTAGGCCTGTAACCTAACCTGCACATTCATAAACAACAAGATTTTAACACCCATATTTTTAAAATACATTCAAAATTTAGAAACTTAGAATTTAGTTAAAATGCATGTGAAATCTTACCGCAATGTCATGATCCCTATCAATTTTTCATTGACACATGCAGGGACAACGGTAGACTCATGAGAGGTAAGCTACATACAAATAATTAAATTTCAAATTAAATATTTCATGTACAAAATTTGATATTGTAGATTTAAGTAATAAGAAATAATTCCTAAATAAATTTAACAAATTTGAAAAATTGTACCTCAGTTAGTAGATCTGTAGATGCTATGGCAGTATCTACAGTAGCCTCCACAGTCTGTAATAAATGGAGGAGTCTCTCTGGCAGTCATAAGCTATACAAAAAACATGTACAAATCAATATTAATCTACATGACTGCCACATAACAGAGCCAAAGCATAATCCATGTGAACTTCCACAATTAGAACTGGAAAGTGTAAAGAGAAATTAACCTGCGTAAAAATCACGTGAGGCATGCCAATAGCCTCAGTTCCCAGAGAAGATGATGACCCGTCAGGCTCCTGCACGTATAAAAGACAAACATATATTAATATGTACATGTACAGGTGAAACATTATAATAATAAAAGTGCACAATCAAATGAAATTTGAAATTTAAGTACAAATTGAAACTTACGTTTGTAACATGCCCAGCTGCAGTAGCTAGCATGTCGACACCAGATGTTTCCTTCACCAGCTCTTCTTATTTAAAATAAAATAAAAAATTAGTTTTTACATGTATGTACATAACGTACAATGAAATACATATATATTAAAATCTCAAACATGAATTAAACTATTGTATATATATATATATATATATTATATATATACATTTGACATTTACCTGTGAAAGACCAGGATCCATTACATCAGTTCCAAAAACATCTGCCATCATCTCATCTAGAGAAAAGAAATCATGTGATCCAGCAAATGATGTCTCACCCAAAGTGCATACGGCACCACATGATCCACAGTGGTGTGGTGCACTAGAAATGGTGCCTCCACCAACATCACTAGATGCAATCTGCTCAATATGCTGGGTCAGAGTGTCAGTGAGCTCCCTCAATGCATGTAGTGTGTCAATCTCTACAACCTCCTTCACTGTAGGAGGGATAACTAAAGGAAGTGGGGGTTTTGGGGCATGGGGGATCCTTGGTTGACCTACGCATGCACCAGGTCTACTCTGTGCAGAGCCACCACCTCACCCATAAAAATCAGAAAAGTCAAAATAGTTTGGGACCTCATTAAGCATGAACTCGCAATATAATTTCTTCAAAAAATAGAGGGGAACCTCATTGTTGTTGCATGGTGGATAATAAAAAACCATCCACCATCGGTCCCAAAAATTGTTCTTGATTCGGTCATCATGGCACCAATGGATTGGGAACGTTTGCAAGTAACTGCGGGGCGGGGGGGGGGGGGGCAATTGGTTCTTGGGTCAGTAAATAATGCACAAATGTGGTCTTTTCCAAAAAAAATTGTCTTTTACGGCCACATGGGATAATTTATTTGCATACCACTACCTACAATCACCTCTAAAGGTATTCCATTTGTCTATTTGGTTGGTTGTGGAGTCAACTTCACCAATCAATGTTTGCAATGTGTTGGCTAAAGTCATGCGGGATGGATTTGTGGCATGATTTTGTCTTATATTCTAAATAAGGTTCTAAATGGCAATTTTATTTTGTTGGATTTTTCTAATGATATTAGCTTGTGTTCCTGTTGGCTCCGTGGGGACAGAAGGAGCCACAGGAGGTGGATCTATGTTTGGAGGAGGGTTTTGTGGAATGTTTGGAGGGTTTTGATGATTGTTTGGAGGGTTTGCAGGATTACAAGTTCACCGAGCAACTGACAAAACAAAAAAATTGTATACATAAACAAAAAATTGAAAAAACCCATGAAAATCACAAAAAATAACCTAAAATGCAAACAAATTGATCAAAATCGAGGGCTTACCTCTTTGTCTTGGCGGCATGGTTGAAACTATCATGATCCACAAGTCCGAAGAGTAATTTTTAGGGGGTATTCAAAGTGCGAGTGCCAAAGGTCTAGGAGAAATCGCGGTTGGAAAGGAAAAATGAGGGAAAATGAGGAGTCGCGGGTATGTTTTTTTTGGTCTCAGAGGACCGTGATCGCAGTTTGCAAACCGCGAGTGCGGTTTTAGGTTTGGAAATCACCAAGCCTATACAAAAAATTACGCTAGTGCAGGTTTAAAAACCGCAAGTGCGGTACCTAAATTTCAAGTTTTTATGTCCACTTAATTGTCCACCATCTTGGTGCACTTACCCAAGGATGAAAAACATGTACATATATACTTGAAACCCTTGATTGTGCTTAAATTGTATTGTGTGTTTTTGAATGCATTCTGTGTATTAAACTCTGATCTCTACTTCAAAGGATAATTTCTTCCATTCTTGCAACTAGACATTATTCAACCAAATTAAAAGTAGAAAAATCATCCTTCACTGCAAACTTAAATAGATAACTACCAAAACTAGTATATTGCACTCTTCAAAATTTCCATCTAATGTATACATGGAATATTCAATGAATGCTGAAACTAAATTACACTTGTAATCAATTTACCACTTACATGTATTTTGGCTTCTATAATAACAATATGTTTTTTTCCATCCAATTTCACAATGGATGTCTCAAAATTTGCTTAGTATGTCTTTCTCGTTCATGTCTTTAAATTCACCTCCATGTTCTATGACATCAATCTCCCTTGTAACTTGAAAATAAACCTCATATCGATAGTTACATTCATGCATCCAATCATTTCATAATCATATTGAAATATTTTTCTATTGATTCTTAACTTCTATAATTCTTATTAAACTTCAGAGTCAAAATGCATGGAAATTAGCAATCTTAACTCCACTCCAAAATTAAAATTGTTAAATAATATAACAATATTAAAACTTCAATACTATTCCTCCTTATAGATTGCATACTAGTACTCATTCCTTATATTCATATTCAGTTGTCCATTCAAATTAAATGCTATCGTAGAGAACGAAATATTTTATATACCTACTCTAGTAGGTCATGAACACATAAAAAACATGAAAGATGATAACTATTTTAGTGTATATACTCATTAAATCACTTCTTCATTACCACATTTTCATCTTTACTTCACATCTTCTATTTCACAAATTATTTTCATTCCAATCAAGGAAATAGTCAAGAACGACCAACACATATGTGTAAATCAATCATTAATACAAGTATCAAGAGACTTGGATCACCAAGATCATCTCAAAGATACATAAGAATATGCAAAAGATAAGGTTATTAAAATATGAAACCCCTTAAGCATTAAAATGGAATATATAATTAAACAACCATATTCAAATGACAATTTCATATATTTCATACCAATGTATTTAGATTATATTCCAATATACCATATTCTAATCATTTTATTGATAATTTTTTAAAAAATAGATGCAATTGAACATAAAGATAAATTATGTGAGCAACCCAAGACTACTCTATATAAGGAATATGATGAAAAATATAATGAACCTTCTTTATAGGAAACATATGAACCTAGTAATTCCCCTACTCATATTGAAATGATATAATATATTGCCCCTTGCATTTGGGATATGAATGATACTAACAATTTTGAGAATGTAGGGCATGCCCATAGTAAGGATATGTATACAACTAATAACAATGTTTCTTCTAAGAAAATAAAAACACACTTGTATAAGATAATATAAAAGTTTGAATAAACAAATTAATTTATCGAGTTGAGTCTTTTTTTTAATGTTTTCTCTATAAAGTATGCACTTTTCACTTTCTAAACTAATTTCTAGGAGATTGATGGTTATTTGCATGGTGACACAACCATAGTTATGGGTTTTGATGAAAGGGTGTCTTCAAATTTGTAGTGTTAATATAATCACACAACAAATAAAAATTAACTCACAATAACAATGATTTATGTTTCAAAATCAATAGGCTACACAATCTAGGTCGGCAACTAATAATTCAGTCATACAACACATGATGCTTGAAATAAAACACTCATCACAAAAAAATTACCTCAATGATTCAATCTATCTTAGACCTTCCCATATCTTCATGCAAATCTTATTATAATACCCCTTGCAACCGATATATCTCATTACTCTTGGGATTTATAAACTAGAAATGAATTCCAAAAATAAAATTGAATTGAAATACTCCCCTTTTTCATGTGATTTTACTTCTCTTCACAAATGTAGTGATGTGTTTATATAGAAAATATCAACTACTTATAATGGAATCCCTAAGGCATCATACCCATATAAAACTAGATGTGTTACAAAAAACAAATTTTGAAGATAAGCCCAAAGGATGCATAACATAGTTAAATGTGATGCAACGTAAGTCAACCCAATAAACATATTTGAAATATGGTAAACCTTTTTCAATCCTCAATTATGATCCCAATATAAATACTTAAATGAACTCTCCCTTCATACCATAGAATAACCTTTTGTGTTATACTATATTTTAAGAGTTCTTTATGTGTAATTCTAATGACTTCATGGTATATTATATATGATTGTGCATTAAGATAATATTTCCCTCATAGTATGATCTTCTCGAAATGTATCTTATAATACCACACATGCTTTAAGATTTTTGGTTTTGTGACATAATTCCAATGGTTGTGCCATATTTAAAATGGGTTTCTATATTCAAAATGATATTGAGGATATTCTTGAGGTACCCATAAAATGTCACACACAAGAGTATGTGTAGTTAAAAAACTTAAATAAAAATGTAATATACATGTCCAAAAAGACAAATTTTATGCATGTATTAAATATTGAAAACCACTTTGATCCCTAAACTAATTACATATAGCTAGAATGAAATTATTCTTAACTATTCTATCATATTTTTAGTTGATGAAAGATAACATCTTAAAATGGATTCTATTACATCACACACATTGGATAAGAAATGTGTGAGCATAGTTCTCACACAATCATGATGAGTGCTAGAACCAACCTTTCAACCTTCTCACAATGTCTACACTTTCTACTCCCAAAATAAACTCTACTTCATATACACTCTTGGGGATTCCAAAAATTCTTTACTTTCTTGGTCTTAATTCTTCCCTATGATCCTTCATACTTTTTCATGTGCCTCATTTTCTCTTCTTTGTGAAATTTATTTCCATACTATCACACATGATCTATCTCTTATATTTTTCATGGTTTTCAAGATTTCTTATGGAATGAACCGAATTATATTGTTGCGATTATCTATCTTTTTCCTTTAAAGTAAATTTATGTAACACTTGAGTTCTTCTCCTTCCTCCTCAACTTTTGTAGCATGTGCAACTTAACACCTTTTTCTTTCCACTATCCCTACATGTATGATTCCACTCAAAATATCATATAATATACCATTTCCACATCATAAATAAGTACATATAAATGATTACATGCACGCATGTAAATAATGCCATGGAAAAAATATATGTGGCCCATTATTTATTTTTGAACTAAGTATACAACTTGTAGATGTGTAAATTAGTGGTATTACATAGGTACTGTACTAAGCCGATTACATTTCTTCACCAAATTAGTTCTAGATGTAATATAATTTTAGTTTAATCTAGAATGTATTTATATGTTACTAAATATTGATAGTTTTGATTAATTTTTTTATAACATTTTTCTATTAATTGGTATAATTATAGTTTGTTGTTCTCTCATGCCATCAATTATTCTTTTTATATGCATTTTTACAAAACAATTACACTTTGTGGTGGCTACAAATACTATGGAATCTTGTCTCGCTCGGTTGTATGGGCTACATGTGGCTTTCTCAGCACCAGGAGATAGGATTTGCTGATGGAATTTTTCCAGAAGAAGCAATCCTATCACATCCCAATTTAGACATTAGACTGTGCATGTGAAAGGATTTTAAAATATCCTAACGTGTTTTCTCCAAAAAATTGTATCCTCGATGTTATGTTGGTGTGATATGTTGCCCTGGCATGTCACTCTTTTATCCTGATGCTCTATGTTCCAATAAAATAGCTAAAGGTTATATGCATGTAAGTGACAATAAGAATCCTCTACAAGATAAAATTAATCAATTATGTTCCTAATCAAACTCTTATATATAATTTTAAATACTTTGTGAATGGTGTAATCACATGTACACTAATTTTTTTACAAATTGTGTTTATGGACACACCTTGTGGTGCACAACAATATGTTGATTTGATAACAAAAGTATGAAATTCCTTCCAAGAAAAATGTAAAACACTTGGTGAAGATGGATTTCAAACAATTACAAAAATTCTCCCACTAAGAACCACTATCAAGAAAGAAAACAAAAAAAGTGTAGAGAGAATATATGGTGAATTTGACTATAGTTGCTAGAGCACATTTGTTGGCTACATTCTTGAATCATGTTGATATGAAGAAAACATTAGAATTGTTGGGTGTGGATTTTGAATGGGAAAATTCACAACATTTGGAAGAAGAATTTGTTGCGAATGTGTTAAAAGAATAAGTTCAGTGGGTACAAAAACTAGGTTTGCTGATAAGATTATTTCTCGTAGATCAATATTAACTGTAGTTGTAAGTGAAGATACAACAAAGAATCGTCATGTTACCACTACTACTAAGGTCTTGGGTGTTTCTAGAAAGATGATCAGTAGGTATGAAAACAGGAGGAAGAAATTCTAGATAATTCTACCCTGGAAGAAAATTGGGCACTAATGTGTAGAAAATTGGGCACTAATATTGTGAAGATAGTTTTTGATTTTTGGACTAAGAGGATTCTTCCTTCTCCAAATGTGATGGATGTTTTAAAACACATGATATATCACAATAACTATTATGAACATATAAAAAATTTGCTTGAAATAACTCAACATGAGATGTACATCAAGTTTACATAAGAACATCTAGATGTTAAGATTGGACAACGAATGTTTGAGAATTTGAAGCCTTGGTAATGTGCAAGCTGATAAAGTCCTTGAAACATGTTGTTTCTACTATCACGTTGAGTTTCATTATCACTATCAGGTACACAAAAAATATATTACATATATTGAGGCATGCTTTCATTTATATCCTTATTAGAAATTTGATTAAGTTTTGTTTTATGAGATGTGATTTAATTTATGTATTTCAAATTCTATTGTTTTTTTTCGGGTGTATAAAAGTTATGAGAAACATCAAATGGTCCAGAAAATTCCCCCCTTACACATGTGAGTGAATTCAGATATTATATTCTTTGCACAATATCTGATGATCATGTGGATGATTGTATGGCTTACATAAAGGTGTTTGTGACAAGTGTGGGGACTTGAAATTATTTCCAAAAAACAAATGTGAGACTTGGACACAATTTAAATGGTGACTTGCAAGAGCTGATTATTAAATAAAGAAAATATAATTAATTTTAAATTTGGGTGTACATATTTTATTTTGATTTTTGTGTTTATTGTAAATGAATATAACAAGTTGTCCGTTGTGTATTGATTTTGTAGGTTTAAATACATAAAATAATCAACACGACTTAGAAAGAATGTAACCAGGTTGGACTTGGAAGAAAAGGAAATCCCAATTTCTACATTCATGCAAAGTTTCCAAAGTTTGATTAGTCTGTACATCAAACATTCTCACCATGCAAAGTGGCAGGATACACAATTAAATACCAATAAAGACACATTCCCTATTGGTTCCATATTGTTTGTGGATGATTTTGGTGATAATTGTTCATTTTCTCATCAAAAAGAGATTCAAACACAATATTATCATATTGATCAAGTTATCATCATGGTTCATGTATTTTATAGGAATGCATAATTGGATTTGGATGGGGTTAAAAGTAAAGATGTGAAGCGAGTGATTAAGGAGTATCACTTCCATATACGTGATGATAAGGAACATGCCACCCACTTTGTACAACATTGTTATGATTTGATTTTTCGATATCTCCATCAACGATGAGTATAAATAAAGCAACATTTTATTTGTTCAGATGGTTTTGCATCAAAATTCAAATCCTCTCACCCTTTCTTTGCACTCAGTCACTATCATCATTATCAAAAATTACCTCATTTATGCATTTTTTTTTAAAGTGGTCATGGGAAGGGAGAACACAATGGTGTGGGTGCATGCATCAAACACACTCTAAAGAAATAAATACTTTGATTATGAGGGAGATCAATTGATTGAATCCCACACCATTATTGAATGGTGTAATAAACATTTTCTAGTTCAGGCTTCAACCCTCACAGGATTCAACCCTATAGTTTTTTTAGGAGATAATAGGTACACACATTTAAAACATATATATCTTGATGTGAAATTGATTACAAGTTACACCATAAAATTACATACATATACAAATTTATTTTTCTTAATTTAGATGTTTTTTTAAACTTTATTGATTTTGTACATGATTAATAAGGTATTGATTGAAGGAAAATTATGTATGTGAAAGGATTCCTAATTCTAGGTATTTGCAATCTGTGATGAATGTGGATAGTAATAACTAGACAATTTTGTATAAGAGATTATTCTTGTTTTTGTATGTAAATGCATGAAAAAATCATATTCAGAGTGCAATAGTAAAAAACGTGGGTATGTAGGTGAGTAGAAGCAAGTTCATTTAGTTGCGGATGACACATATGGATCAAAATCATGATGATAGTTTTAAAGACGTGTCCTTGATTTCACCTGATTATGACCACATATATGAACTGTTGAGTTGTGAATCTTAATTACTTCATTTTAGCATGCAATTGGAACTTGCTGGAAAATGTAGTAACCGGTGTTGGTTAGAGGTGACTGGCGTCGGTTAGGGCTAACTGGTGTCGGTAAGTACAGGTCAGGAAAAGTGATATGCACCGGATCAGGGCTAACCGACGTCGGTCAGTACAAGTCAGGAAAAGTGATCCGCACCGGATCAGGGTTAACCGGCGTTGGTTACATGTGCGAGAAAGTTTTAATTAACTCTTAGGAATTAAATCTATTTTTAGCATTAAAGTAGATTTATTGGATGTCATTGCATGGCTAAGTGCCCTAAGTTTATAAAATGACTATATAAGGATAAAAGATAGGGTTTATAAGTAATGAATGTATCATAATTACAAGATAATTATGTGAGAGAGAATTCTTGGAGAAGAATAATAAAGCTTGAAGGAAGAAAGTACTGAACATTTGAGAAGTGTAGAAGATTGTAAATCTTCATTGTATATCTTGTCAAAGCTTTGGATAATAGATTGGCTTGTTTCTTGGTGGACGTAGCCCACACTGGGTGAACCATGTTAAATCTAGTGTGTGATTTATGTCTCTTGTTTTGTATAATTCTTCTGGTAGAATATCAAATTTTATTTGCATGTATGCTTAGATATGATATATTGTCTGTACAACTGGTGTGATAACTCCAACAACCGGTATCAGAGATTTGTTTTGATGGTTTAGTGTGTTGACAGATTTACTCACAGAGGGTTTTCTGATTGAGTTGGAGCTACAACAATGACAGAAGATAATAAATACAAGGTAGAGAAGTTTGATGGCCGAAATTATCAATTATGGAAGATGCAGATTGAGGATTATCAATATTAGAGAGATTTGTACTTACCGTTGGATGAGAAGTCTAGACCTACGAAGATGACTGATGAAGAATGGAAGATTCTTGACAGAAAGGCTTTGGGATCTATAAGATTGAGCCTGGCAGCATCTGTGGCTTCCAATATTACAGAAGCAGCTTCTACGGTAGACTTAATGAAATATCTTGCTAATTTATATGAAAAACCTAGTGCTTCAAATAAAGTTTATTTGATGAAGAAAATTTTTAGTTCTAAGATGCATGAAGGTGAATCTGCCTCTAGTCATTTGAATGATTTCCAATCTATTGTAAATCAGTTAAAATCAGTTTCAATACCATTTGATGATGAAGTAAAATCACTTTTATTCTTATGTTCTTTGCCTGATAGTTGGGAAAACTTGGTAATGGTTGTTAGTAATACAACATCTGGTAATAATATTTTGAAGTTTGATGATGTGGTTAGTATAATCTTGAATGAATAAATTCACAAGAAAAGTACAGAGGAAACATCATCTAGAAATGCTTTGAATGTAGAAAGTAGGGGTAGGTAGAAGGAGAGATCCAAGAGTAAGAGTAATGGGAAATCAAAGTCAAGGGATAGTAGATCTAAATCCAAAAGTAAGGGAATTACTTGTTGGAAATGTGGAAAGAAAGGACATGCAAAGAAAGATTGTTGGTCAAAGAATAAAGAGAACCAACAACCAGACAAAGGTAAAGAGGTGAATCTTGCTACATTAGAGGTAATGCAAGATGCTCTTATTCTTTCTTTAGATAGTAGAATTAAATCATGGGTTTTATATTCAAAAGCTTCTTTCCATGCAACCCCTAATAAGGGTTATTTCAGAAATTATGTCCATGGCAATTTTGGGCATGTCTATTTGGGTGATGATGAACCTTGTAGTATTACTGGTAAAGGGGAAGTTCATCTAAAATTACAGAATGGAAATACATGGGTATTAAAAGATGTGAGGCATGTGCCAAGCCTCAGGAGGAATCTTATTTCTGCAGGGCAACTAGGTGAATCTGGTTACATGATTACTTTTACAAGAGACTCTTGGAAATTCACCAAGGGTGCTATTGTTGGGGCAAGAGGTAAGAAGGTAGGAACATTATATTTATCTACCTATATTACCAATTCTTGATTCTACATTATCTACTTCAGATTCAGATGCATGCATGTGGCATAATCGGTTGGGTCATATGAGTTAAAAAGGAATACAGATCTTAAAGGCTAAGGGTAAGTTATCAAGATTTGAAATATTTAGATCTTGATTTCAATGAGCATTGTATCTTTGGAAAGCAAAAGAGAGTGAGATTTCTCAAAGTTGGGGGCAACTAAAAAGGAGTCAGAAATTGGAGCTTTTACACTCAGATGTATGGGGATTAGCCCAGGTAGCTTCTCATGGTGGATCCTAGTATTATGTTACTTTCATTGATGATGCTACAAGAAAGGTATGGGTTTATTGTATTAAACAAAAATCTAATTTTTTTTGAAAATTTTAAAATATGGAAAGCCCTTGTTGAGAACTGAATCAAATTCTAAGTTAAAGTGCCTTAGATCTGACAATGGTGGGTGAATAATGTAGCAAGGATTTCAATGATTATTGTTCAGTGAATGAGATATGTAGAGAAACAATGGTTCCAAGAACACCATAGGAGAATGGTGTTATAGAAAGAACCGAATAGGATAATCATGGAATGTGCAAGAAGTATGAGAATACATTTTGGATTGCCCTTGCAGTTTTGGGTAGAAGCAGTTGATACAAAAGTTTATTAGATTAACCGTGGCCCTTCAAGTTCACTAGATGGAGGAATACCAGAGGAAGCATGGACTAGAAAAGAGGTAGATCTTTCTTTTCTTAAAGTTTTTAGTTTAGAAGCTTTTGTGCATGTTGATAGAGAAAATAGAAAAAAGTTGGATGCAAAGTCCAAGAGGTGCACTTTCATATGGTTATGCATCTGGTGATTTTGGTTTTCGTTTTTGGGGATTTAGAGAATTCTAAAATTGTTAGGAGTCATGATGTTGAATGGAATGAAAAGAGAATGTACAAGGATCAAATTTTGGTACCCCAAGGATGAGAAAATCGAGAAGTTTATTGGTGAAAATGAACTCTCAGGTTTTAAACAAACACCTACAGAAATACACAGTAACCGTGGTCAGATAGGCCCTGACCGAAATTGGTCAGATGAACTGCCGACGGTTACATAGGATCAGAACTAGTGCGTCAGTTAGCTGAACCGATGTTGGTTAGAGGGTGACCAGCGTTAGTCACTATCAGAAGTTGATACTAATGTCCAGGAGGTCCAAATTGAGCCTCTTGTACCCCAAACTCCTGTGAGAAGGTCACAAAGGGTAAGTAAACTTCCAGAAATATTTTCACCTTCTCTATTTTATCTATTATTGACTAATAGTGGTGAACCAGAAAGCTTTCAAGAGGTAATGTAGGATAAATCTCACGGTTCAGTGGGAACATGGCATGGATCAGGAGATGAACTCTTTGGAACAAGACTAGACTTGGGATTTGGTTAAATTGCCAACAGGGAAGAGAACATTACAGAACAAATGGGTTTACATAATTAAGGAAGAAGAGGGTGGACAAAAAAGGTACAAGGCAAGGCTTGTAGTAAAGGGATTTGCACAAAAGGCAGGTATTGACTTTGGTGAAATATTTTTTCCTATTGTTAAGATGACTTCTATTTGTACTATATTGAGTTTAGTTACAGTAGAAGATTTGCATTTAGAGCAACTAGATGTGAAGATAGATTTCCTTCATGGTGATTTGGATGAAGAGATTTATATGCAGCAGCCACTTGGGTATGAAGTCAAGGGTAAGGAGAAATTAGTGTGCAGGTCAAAAAAGAGCTTATATAGGCTCAAGCAAGCTGCAAGGCAATGGTACATGAGGTTTGATAGTTTTATGCATGAGCATGGTTACTTGAGATGTGAATCTGACCATTGTGTTTATTTCAAGAAGCTTGAAAATGGGAGCTATATTATTTTGTTACTGTATGTGGATGATATGCTTATTGTAGGATCTAGTATGTAGGACATTTGTGAGTTTAAGAGAAAGCTAGCTCACACGTTTGCAATGAAGGATTTGGGAGCTGTAAAAATAATTCTCAGCATGCAAATACAAAGAGACAGGAAAAACAAGAAATTGTATTTGTCTGAGGAGGATTATATCTACAAGGTGTTAGAAAGGTTCAACATGCAGAATATAAAACCTGTTAGCACACCTATGGCTGGACACTTCAAATTGGATAAAGATTAGTGTCCTTCATCACAAGAGGAGGTCAAATACATGACACGAGTACCATATGCTTCAGCAGTTGGAAGTCTCATATATGTTATGGTTTGTACAAGACTAGACATTGCATAGACAGTGGGAGTTGTGAGTAGATATATGGCTAATCCAAGTAAAGAGCATTGGAAAGCATTCCAATGGATACTCAGGTATTTGAAAGGGACATCTAGCATGTAGTTATGCTATGGAGGTTTGGATATTTCATTACGTGGCTATGTCGATTCAGATATGGCTGAAGATCTGGATGGTAGGAGGAGCACTACTGGATATATTTTCATAGTAGGTGGAACGGAAGTTAGTTGGATTTTGAGATTGTAGAAGGTTGTGGCTTTGTCTACTACAGAGGTAGAGTATGTTGCAGCTACATAGGCTAGCAAGGAGATGATATGGATGAATAGGTTCATGGAAGAGTTGGGAAATGAGCAAAGTAATTGTAAACTATTTAATGACAGTCAGAGTGCAATTCATTTGGAAAAGAACTCAACATTTCATTCAAGAATGAAACACATTCAATTGAGATATCACTTCATACGGTAGGTATTGGAGGATGGACAGTTGAATCTGGAAAAGATTCATACAAGAAAGAACCTTGCGGATATGCTAACGAAGCCATTAGCAAAGGAGAAGTTGGAGCTAGACTCCACTTCTGTTGGTCTTTGAGTTTGAAAATTGAAGATGAAGAAACAAAGCCAAGGAAGGATCTAAGAATGATGATGTATATGTATGGTGCAGTAATTAAACTCCAAGTGGGAGATTGTCGAGTTGCAAAGCTTAATTACTTCATTTTAGCATGCAATTGGAACTTGCTAGAAGATACAGTAATCAGTGTCGATTAGAGGTGACCGGCATCGGTTAGGGCTAACCGGCTTCAGTTAGTACAGGTAAGGAAAAGTAATCCACACTGGATCACGGCTAACCAGCGTCGGTCAGTACAGGTCAGGAAAAGTGATCCACACCGGATCAGGGTTAACCGGCATCAGTTACTTGTGCGAGAAAGTTTTAATTAACTCTCGGGAATTAAATCTATTTTTAGCATTAAAGTAAATTTATTGGATGTAATTGCATGGCTAAGTTCCCTAAGTTTATAAATGACTATATAAGGATAAAAGATAGGGTTTATAAGTAATGAATGTATCATAATTACAAGATAATTATGTGAGAGAGAATTCTTGGTGAAGAATCAAAAAGATTGAAGGAAGAAAGTACTGAACATCTGAGAAGTGTAGAAGATTGTAAATATTCATTGTATATCTTGTTAAAGATTTGAATAATAGATTGACTTGTTTCTTGGTGGACATATCCCACATTGGGTGAACCACGTTAAATCTGATGTTGATTTATGTCTCTTGTTTTGTATAATTCTTCTGGTAGAATATCCATTTTTATTTGCATGTTTGCTTAGATCTGATATATTGTCTGTACAACCGGTGTGCTAACCCCAACATGAACTTGTTAAACAAGGTATTTTTTGTTTAAAAGGATTGTATTTGATCATTGAATTAATATATATATATATATATAAAATTTATAGTATGTAGATCATTGAATATTTCTTTGCATTTAATTCTAACACAAAAACTCATTTGTAAAATTATTTTGTTATAGGTTATGTATCTGCAATCATTGTAGAAGAAGACAATATTGAGAAAGTGGAGTAGTACTTGTTGGGTTTCACAGAAGAGAGAAAAAAGATAACACGTGAAATAACAAGTGAGGAGACAATATTTTATACTGGCTCGGTTGTAGTGTAGGGAACATATTTACAACAAGTGAAATCCCTACAAAGTGGGATTCACTTTGTTGATTATGAATTGGAAAAAAGGTGTATCATTACACCCATCACATAATTTCTACCGGGTTACAATTGCATTAGGTGAAGGATACACATGGTCGACAAAAAAAATGGAGACTAGATGTAGAAAATCATGAAAAAAATTTACAGGTCATTGAACAATGAGCTGAGCCACTTGGTATTATATAGAAGGACCTATAATATTATATATTGATGTCTTCTGAATGGAATCTTTTCTCTATTTTATTTGTCACATTGGCATATATATATTTGACAAGTTTCTTGTTATGAATTAAAACATATATCCTCCTTCTATATATGTTATGGATTAAAATTTCTTGCTATGAATTAAGTTTATACTATGGGGTTATGATTATTAGTAGGGGTGATTGTAATAAATGTATGGCATTTAACTGGTATCACATGAGCTATGTTTTTTAAACTTATGTACATTTTAACTTGTTTTTAGTATTTAGTTAGGTTTTTAGTATTTATATTGCATATTGATAGTAGAAGGTTTATCTTGTCCTTATATTCCTAATTACATTATGGGTATTAGACCCTACCGTTAAATGGATTTTGTAACTGATGGGTTTTATATATTTAATACTCATCCATTGGTGATACAAATATATGTTATTTCTTACCTTGCATTTCCTTATTACTTATGACATACATGTGCCAAATTTTACTTCATTTTATGATTGCATTATTTAATTTTATGTACTAGTTTGACGTCTTACTCCAAATTTTACTTCATTTGATGATTACATTAGTGAAGAGGAGATATTTATCCCTTACTCCACCCATAATGTGATATTTATTTATGTTTATCAAATTGTTAAGGATCATATTTTCATAACTCGTGACATTGATATACGTGAGCGCTATTGTGGTGAAAATGATTATAATGATGGTGACTACAATGATAATTATAGTGATAAGAGGAAATGAAACGCGTATTTTTATTCCTTCTCTCAATTATATAATGAGATTAAATGAAAGTGGCACATCTTGTTCAAAAATTACAAATTTTTGTAATATTCCTCTCTTATCTTGAAATATAAAAGGTTAAAAAATGATTGTGATATTCCTCTTCCATATATTGAAATAACAAGTGCTTGTGAATTTTCTCTCTCACCATTAGAAATGAAACATGATACAAATAATTGTGATATATAGCTCATCTCTTGAAATTTATCTCTCACCTTTAGAAATGAAACATGATACAAATAATTATGATAGATATCTATTCTCTCTTGAAATATTAAAGGTTACAAATGAATGCAATATCTCTCTATCTTCTTCTCTTGAAATATAAAAAGTTACAACTGATTGTAATATATATCTCTCTCTCTCCCTCTCATGAAATGAAAAGGATAAAAATGTGTGCAATATTTATCTCTTTTCTCTTGAAATAAGAAATGATACAAATACTTGTGATGCCCCTCTTTCTTATCTTGATTTGGGAAATAATGTCAATGATTTATATAATTCTTCCAACCCTTATTTTTTATTTCTATGACACTTTTGAAAATATATTTCTAGAATATACATGTAATGATAGTCCATTATGTGTTCAATCTCATAGTAATATGCTTAATCTTTATGGATTCCTTCCTAATTCTATTAGTAATACAATTCCATCCACATTAACTCAATATAAATTCCTGCACAATATTATCCCCTCACAATGTTCTAATATAAAAAAATTAATAGTATAATTAAAATTCTAAATGAACCTCTCAATAATCCTATTATACCTACACAAGAGATCATAAACCGCATGTATGTTGTTGGTGCTTTGCAACAAAAAGTACATACATTAGCACTCAATAGTAAATCTTACCATGCATGAATCAAATCTAATGCCATATATGGGTATGAAAAATCTATTACAGTTACTGATTATTAACCTCTTATCTTGTAAGATTATTTGATCAACAAATATTGGAAAATAACACAATTGTAACTTCACAAATACAAACACATAAGAAATACCCAACAAGGTGAACACAATATTTTCGGAAAATTGTCCCTGGAAAAACCCCGTAGGGAAAACTAGTACTACAGATGAGAAATATATTAAACTTCAGAAAATCAAGAGATACAAATATTGCTTGCCTCTTACTGGCAGAGCTCCGACAATGTCCTAATCCTCCTGCTGATATTCTTCCACTGCTATCTCCAACGCTATCACTGTGTCCTTGCTAACACTGCAAGACTACTTGCTAACACTGCAAGTTTCTCTCAAAACTTCCTTATATCAAATGACCCCAATGACCCCCTTATATACTACTCTCGTTGAAAATCAACGGCCGAGATTAATACAAATGAACGGCTGAGATTAAGACAACTCAATAACCATAACAACCTTGGTTATGAGGTGTCACCTAAAAGGAGTCAATATTAGATAGCAATTGTTCTTATCCTAACAATATTTGTTTGACAAAAACAACCATTTCTCTAAATTCTAGGCTGTCCAAACTACCCATAACAAATGGATGAGGACAAACAGCTGTCCAAGTTACTAACTACTAAGATTAA
Source organism: Taxus chinensis (assembly GCA_019776745.2). Taxonomy (NCBI): domain Eukaryota; kingdom Viridiplantae; phylum Streptophyta; class Pinopsida; order Cupressales; family Taxaceae; genus Taxus; species Taxus chinensis. Next base: position 571,432,414 of record CM034156.1, on the reverse strand, counting down.
CACTCCCTCTTAGCGAGGAAGCTATTCTGCATGACACCCAACATCTCTCTGAAGCAGATGAATTTTTCCTTCCCCAATGCCTTTGCTAGAATGTTTGCTACATGCTGATCTGTAGGTACAAACTATAGCTTAACAACCCTGCACTGTACACAATCTCTGATGAAGTGATACTTGATGTCTATATGTTTTGACCTATCATGAAACACCGGATTCTCAGTCAACTTGATGCAACTCTGATTGTCGCAGTGTATCACCGTAGTCTCAACCTTCTGACCAAACAAAGCTACTAGCAACTTCCGAAGCCATATAGCTTCACATGTTGCCATGCTAGCTGCTATGTACTCTGACTCTGCTGAACTTAGAGCCACAGGCTTCTGCTTCCTACTGAACCAAGATACAACTCCTGATCCCAAACTGAAACAACACCTTGAAGTGTTCCTCTTGTCTATTGTACTACCTGCCCAATCTGCGTCAGTATAGCCCATCAACCTGATTCCTTCACCTCAAGCATATCTAATTCCATACTCGATTGTACCTCACAAATAACGCAGCACATGCTTTGCAGTAGTCCAATGCACTCTCTTTGGCTCAACCATGAACTGACTAAGAGAGTTAACTGCAAAAGCTATATCTGGCCTAGTATTGACCAAATACATGAGAGAACCAATCAACTGCCTGTATAAGGTGGGATCTACATCCTTCTCCCTAGATGTGTCTACCTTCCTCCAATTCATGATCATGGGTGTAGACATGGCTTTGCAATCTTCCATCCTGAACCTTTTCAAGATTTCCATGCAATATTTCCCTTGCCCAAGGAAAATCTCTCCATCTTTTTGCGATACCTCCATGCCTAGAAAGTAGTGCATAAGTCCCAAATCCTTCATCTCGAACTCCGCTGCAAGATCCCTCTTGCATTCTTCTATGAGCCCCAGTGAACCTGTAAGAAACAAGTCATCTACATATAGAACAAGAATGAGAATCTCACCTCCAACTACCAAGTAGTAGAGATTAGCATCTGCCTCACTCTTCATAAAGCCCATTTCCTGCAAGTAACTATCAATGCGCTCATACCATGCTCTGGGAGCCTGCTTGAGTCCATACAATGCTCTCTTCAATCTACACACGTGGGTCTCTTTGCTATGTGCTACAAAGCCTTCTGGTTGTTCTATGTATACCTCCTCTTTCAACTCACCATTAAGAAACGCTGTCTTGACATCCATTTGATGGATCTGCCATCCCATCTGTGCTAAAATTGAGATTACAGCTAGTATAGAAGTATACTTGGAAACTGGAGCAAATGTCTCATCATAGTCTATTCCCTCTTTCTGAGAGAACCCCTTTGCCACGAACCTTGCCTTATATTTCTCGATGCTACCATCTGCACCGTGCTTGATCTTATAGATCCAGCATGATCTAATCACTACCCTATCTGTTGGTCTAGGCACTACCTCCCACACATCATTCTGCATAATTGAAGTATACTCCTCAACCATTGCTTCTTTCCACACTTGATGTTGTGCAGCCTCTTGATAGCTAGAAGGTTCACTATCTACCAACTTACTAACTAATGCAACATAGTCATCATACATGGCTGGTGGTTTCCGTTGTCTATCACTCCTCCTAGGAGTACCCACTAACTCCTGAGTATTCTTCTGTGTCTGTTGAACCTCACGGTTCTTGCTGCCAACTTTAGAGGATGAAATATCAACCTCCATGTCTTCTTGATGCATCTCTTCTTGCACATGTTGCTCCATACTTTGAAAACTCTCTCCTCCTGAGTCTATGCTTGTACTAGTAACTATACTCGAGCTTTGCTGCCCTTGACTCGATTGAGTGATCCTTGGAGCTTCTGTTGGCTGCTTACTCTGATCATCTACTGGAAAATATCTAGACCTTCTAAATGCCTTGTTCTCCATGAACTTGACATCACGTCGAACAATAATCCTCCTGGTCCCCGGAATGAATATCCGATATGCCTTAGAGGTTTCACTGTACCCCACAAAGTATCCTCTCTCTGCAGTCTGATCTAACTTGGTACGTGTATCCTTAGGAATGTGACAATATGCCAAACTCCCAAAGATCCTAAAGTGACTGACATCTAGCTTCTTCCCAGTGAATGCTTCCTCTGGTGTCATCTTCCCTAGTACCTTATGTGGAACTCTATTCTGTATATATACTGTTGTATTGCATGCCTCTGCCCACAGATAATGGGGTAAATCTTGGTCATGCAACATAGCCCTTGATGCCTCCGTTATAGACCGATTCTTCCTCTCAGTAACTCCATTCTATTGCGGATTGTAAGGAACAGTCCACTCTCTCTTGATTCTTTCTCTGGTACAAAACTTCTGGAACTCATTGCTTTTATACTCACCTCCATTGTCTGACCTAAGAACTTTTATCTTCCTTCCTGTCGAATTATCCACAAGAGCTTTGAACTCTTGGAAGCGACTGAAAACCTCATCCTTGGTCTTCAAGAAGTATATCCATGTCTTCCTGGAGAAATCATCAATAAAAGTAACAAAGTACTCATACCCTCTGAGAGACTTCGTCGACATTGGTCCACATACATCTGAATGTACTAGATCAAGAACGCCCTTGGATCTAGTGTCACTCCTTGGAAAAGATGCTTTAGCAAACTTCCCCAACACGCATCCCTTACATACATCATCATGCTCTGTGCTCACCTCAGGAACACCTGTCACTGTCTCATGAAGTAATTTAAGGGCTCCATGATGGATATGGCCCATCCTTCTATGCCATAGCTCTCCCTGATCTCTAAGATTACTGTTGCTCATGAGTGCCTTAGGAATGTCAAACTGCAGCCTATAAAGCCAGCCGCTCCTAACTCCAATAGCTATGGGTGATTTCCAATCCTTGTGCTTGATCAACACATGTGTCCCTCTAAAGAGTACATTGTAACCTTTGTCCTGAAGGACAGATACATAAATCAAATTCATCCCTAAGCCTGGAACATGCAACACATCATGAAGGGGAATCATCTTACCACTCTCCCTCTGAAACTGAACAGTCCCTTTCCCAACTGAGTTGAGTTTGGACATGTTCCCCATAGAGATCTAGATTCTAGTGCTCTCTTCCTTATAACTGGAGAAATATTCTCTAACTCTTGTCATATGATATGACGCCCTACTATCTATGTACCAAACACTCTGTGAGGTTGAGCTAACCATACATGCTATGAGTGCAAACTCATCTTCCATTCTACTAGAGAGCTCATCTGCACTTGCTGAAGCCGCAACTTGCTTCTTGCCTTTCTTTTCATTCTTCTTCCTTTCTGGGCAATCACTGACATAGTGGCCAAACTCGTGACAGCCATAGCACTTGATCTTCGAAGAATCTTTCTTCTTCTTTTCACCTTGTGAATTTGATCCTTTACTAGACCCCTTCTTTGCTTTCCCTTTACCCACTAGGGCAACATTTTCCTGTTCCACCTCACTTTTCTGACTCTTAGTGTTGGCTCCATTGACAAGACTTAGTCTAATCTCCTCCTGAGTGAAATCACTCCATAGTCGATCCCAACTCGGTAAGGTGTCTCATCCATTGATGACTTGAACAAAGACATCCCACTGCTTAATAAACCCATTTAGGGCTATTCTCACTAGCTCGTCATCACTTGGTTTGTCTCCAACAGCTGCCAATTCATCCTTGACAAGTCTAAGTCTAGTGAGGTAACTTGTGACATCTTCTCCCTTATTCATCTTGGTATTCCTCAAGTTTTCTCTAAGAACCAGCTTCCGGTTAGTGGTAGCATTCTGGTACAGATTCATAATGGCATCCCGCATCGTCTTCGCTGTATCTAACTCTGCAATATGCGGAACAATATGATCCTTGACACCATCAAGAAACAGCCTCCTCGCCTTGGCATCTTCCTTCTTATATGCTAAGAGTTGTGTTGCATCTGTAGGTACAGGTAAAACAGTGGTCACATATTCCTTGATACCATTCTCTTCCAGCAATAGAGAAATTCTGGCTTTCCATACACCAAAATTCAAGGCTCCATCCAATCTATCCTGATCTTTTAAACCTGCTGAGGCCATCTTAAAAGAAAATAATAATAATAATTTTGAAGAGGTTAAACTGGGTTTTATAAACCCTCACTTTCTTTCACCTAGGGTAAATCTCTTCTACCCGAACTTAGCTCTGATACCATGTGAAAAATCTATTACAGTTACTGATTATTAACCTCCTATCTTGTAAGATTATTTGATCAACAAATATTGGAAAATAACACAACTGTAACTTCACAAATACAAACACATAAGAAATACCCAACAAGGTGAACACAATATTTTCGGAAAATTGTCCCTGGAAAAACCCCGTAGGGAAAACCAGTACTACAGATGAGAAATATATTAAACTTCAGCAAATCAAGAGATACAAATACTACTTGCCTCTTACTGGTAGAGCTCCGACAATGTCCTAATCCTTCTGCTGATATTCCTCCATTGCTATCTCCAATGCTATCACTGCGTCCTTGCTAACACTGCAAGACTACTTGCTAACACTGCAAGTTTCTCTCAAAACTTCCTTATATCAAATGACCCCAATGACCCCCTTATATACTACTCTCGTTGAAAATCAACGACTGAGATTAATACAAATGAACAGCTGAGATTAAGACAACTCAATAACCATAACAACCTTGGTTATGAGGTGTCACCTAAAAGGAGTCAATATTAGATAACAATTATTCTTATCCTAACAATATTTGTTTGACAAAAACAACTATTTCTCTAAATTCTAGGTTGTCCAAACTACCCATAACAAATGGATGAGGACAAACAGCTGTCCAAGCTACTAACTACTAAGATTAACAATGGGAATCCAATTGTGCATAATATTCTTCATACATAATTTCCTAGAGGTTTCACCATTCCTACATTATAATTATTTGACAAAATTTGTGGTACACTTTTACATCTTAATTTTTTTTTTTAAAATTTTCAATCAAACAATATAATAGTGCAATTTATTTGTAAATATCTTTTCCAAGAGTATATTAATAAGAATGGATATAGATTGGTTGTATCATTACCCTAGTGTAACTTTGAGTACATTGAGAGATCTCTAATAATAATTTCCAATTCAATATACTTAAAATAAGCTTGCACAAGGATCACATACGAGCACATACCAACATTACATCAAGAACAATCTAAATTTAAAAGTGAATACATTTTACGAGTTAAAACTTGTATGTAACAATTAACATATCAAACCTATGATTTGAACATAAAATACATTTTTTGTCAAGGTATTATACACCCTCTAAAAGAAACATTGTTATATTGTGTGTGATATATTTCACTCCCTCTATACTCAATAAATTACACTAGGAAAAGATAATTTTCATCTTGTAGAGAAATCACATGAGCTTACAAATGTCTTTAAAGCAAGTTAACGATAAAAGTTAAGAGATAAATATAGTACACATGATATATTTAATAGCTCAATTTAAGTGAGATTCCTATGTAGAGGCAATAAATTTCATTATACAAGTAATTGACCTTGGGTAATAATTAAACTACATAGGAAGACATTACTTTGGTTTGATAAATGTTATGATTGGTTGTATGACATAGTGCACATGATACTAGATAAATAGTTATTCCATATCAATGTACTTTTGTAACACGTAATATTATTAAAAGTGAAATATATCAAACTCTCTAAGTCATATATCAAAATATCAAAATCATGTCTAAGCCATATATCAAAATATCAAAATCGTGTCTAAGTCATATATGCAAAATATCTAAATCATATATAAAAAACTCTAAGTCATATATCAAAATATCAAAATCATGTCTAAGTCATATATAAAAATCTCGTGTAAACACTATATACATGTACATGATGAAAATGCAGTACAATATCAACTAGATAGTATTTGTCATCTAGTAGGGCAAGTACCAGATCCCTCAATAGGCTCTGTTGCACCCTACATTTATAAAAAGAAATATACACATCAGAAGCTATATATAACATACCATATTAAAATTTATAATCGAAATTCTACAAGAATTTCTTGATTAATTGAATAAATCATATAATAGAGATGTAATTGATTACCTCAGTGTGTATCTGCAGGTTGATGTTGGGAGTATCTACACTATGTGTAGAATCTTTGTCCCATAGATCCATGTGAAACAAAATAAATTATATGTAAGAAGTTGATAAACAAGTTTTTTGAATAAACTTCATTAATTTCACAAATTTCAATTTAGATTAAATATTAAATCCAAAACACAATAAAAATAGATATATCTCTACATATATACCTCCACAGAATGTGTCTCCAAATCTATGGGACCACAACTGAACAATTGTCTGTGGCTGACCCCAGACCTCAACACCATACAAATAACAAGCCAAGTGAACCAAGATGATTCAAGACCCTAGACATCAAGATCCATGATGGGCTCATTCAAGATTTATGTATATGTCATATGGGGAAATTATGTGGGTTTTGAAGCACCATAATACTCACTAGCATGGGATGGAGCAGAAGCCTAAACACACAAGTAAATGTTCAATATTATATGTCAACACTAGATCTTATATATCTATTTAAATATTAATAAATTGTAAAGTAATAATGGAATAAAATAATTTTTAATTAAAATAAGATGTGATTTTCACACATTGGAAAAGAAAAGTGTTGAACCTCGGGTGTCATGATCTCAGGAACAAGAGGTCCAACTGTAGCAGCTACAATAATACCCTGAATAGAAGATACACTACCATGAATAGTACTACTATGCTCTATAAAATCCAAAACCCTTGATAGTGGAATGCTGTAGTTCTATGAAATCACCTCATATGCACGCAACAATTTGACAACCATGATGTGTCCCAATTGACATGTCTGAGTAAGATCCATAACTACCTTAAAGTTATTAGGGGATATCAATTGTGCATGAATGTATAATTTGCTACATGCATCACTGTACTAGCTCCTCCACTACTAGTACCACGTCTCTCAAGGTACTAACCCACACGGTTAGAAGAGATTGATTGGGTCTCGTGAGAAATTCTCCCAAGACCCTCTATAGTACCCTCATGGGAACTCATAATGATAGGCGATTGACATCCTGAAATCCAAAAAATAAAGGTAGTGGCCTCTCTACAAGCTATCGCACGTCAAAAACTAGAGGATGCTCCCTCCTATCGATATGTAGGCTTTTGGCTAATGCGGCCATCCTCCTGCCTGAAATAATCAGAGATGTCTAAATAGTTCACCTTTAGGTTTAGGTGAACCTCAACATGTAGCATTAATATGAAATATAATGGTAATTGGTAATTATTAGGAAATTGGCCTTGAGAGGCCACAAATCTAGGATAAATCAAGGGTGCACAAAGGTGACATGAACATTTGCCTACATAATATCCCCTTATTTTCTTTTTTCCTGCATAACTCGACCAACATGAATGCCTTAATGAATTCCTTATCAGGAAGTCATGTTATAACCTCATTATACCCCACATTGCATGTCACACTTGATTTTAATTCATCCATAAATTTTTTTAATGACTCAGACTTGAAAGGGTTGTATGTTTTCAAGTTTCTTTGTATTTTTCAAAGATCTATCAGTATGTTTTCACAATGTGTTTTATATTTCCCAACTACATAGTCAGATCCTCAAGAATAGATGATAATTTTTCTATCTCTAAGTCGGTCCTATCAAACAAATTAACAGATCCTGAAGAAGCCATGACTATAAAAAATGAAATTTAAATTCAATTTAGAATACTTATTTTGAAACCGTAAACCCTAAATTGATAAAAAAATCACATAAATGTAAATTTATTTTCAAAAAATATTAAAACATCTACTTTTTCCTACATGATGAAACAAAATTCCTTAAAATATTGTGTATTTATGTTAAAATATACTTTTCATTTTCATGATCTATGATATGTGCAAACTCATAAGTACAGACAATGACTAAGGCTATATTAGATATTTCCCTATGAAAACCAATTTAGAAAATATCATACATGAATTATAGCGAGACTAATTTAACGTGCAATAATATTATATCTAATATAATAATATTTTCCAAAAAGAAGGAATATATCCAACCTAGAAGGCCATAAACATACACAATAGTCCCCATTAAACCTACTTTTTTCCAAACACATACAATAAATCAATAGTTAAACAATATACAAGATATAATAAAGAATGACACAACCCAAAAGGTTACAACAAAAATAGGTTCTTCATCTAAAATATTATTAAATACATGTAATTCCCTTCATTATATGTACTAATTTTGTCAAACCTTAGATCCAATTTCCAATAGGGATCATAAAAAGAGTGGGATCATGAATTTAGTATGTATAATTCCTTAAGTATTTAGTGGTGAATATGAAAACATGAAATCTTTCTCTACTTGGCTATATGTTGTCTCATAATCAAGAAGAACATGGATGACATATAAAAAAATGTGGCTCTCTATTTTCCATCTTTATATTCTTATGATTTTATGTAAGCAAGAAATCTGTTGTTGGTTGGGTTTTTTCTAAATGTCTCATAAAAAATTAGAGGATGGTTAGCTTTTGGTGGCGTGATATTAAGAAGAGACAAAAGAAAACTATTTACCAACTCAAAGGCATTTTGGAAATCTTGTGTCTAAATGACACCACTCTACTTTTTTTTGAAGGTTTTTTATGGATGGAATGGATTAGCGAGGTTAGGTATGAACCTTTTAATAACTCTAATATTCCCAAGAAATGATCTGATGTGATACTAATCCTTTATGGGAAAGCATATCAAGAATAACATGATTTTTTGTAGGATCGACATCAATTATTAATGAGGAAATGGTATATAAAAGTATATATATGCCTATTATTTTGAATACACATCATTATTGATTCATAATGATGCAATTTTTGATATAGGACTTTATGGTGATCAAACCTCTTCCTATATTTTTTTAAAAGATCATTCACATATTAATCAACTATTTTTCAGATGAGATTATAAAAAATTTAGTTAATGGAACTACAAAATGTAACTCCAAAAAAAATGAAGGGAATGATGGCATAAGAGAGTATTATCCAAGATATTGGAAAGGATATTTTACTTTTGTCTTCCTTAAATATGTGAATTTTATTATGCGTGAATTAAATATCTTCATTATATTGGTTGGTCTTCAATATAGTGGCTAAATGGTAATTTTATCCTCATAATGAACGATCCATAGGTCATAAGGTAAGATAAGATCAATGGGATATTAGGAAGGTATTTTTTAATCTTCTAAAACTCACATCATGTAAATGAAAATTAATTCTTCCAGTTGCAAGTGAATTTGATATAGTTGTAAGTAAGAACCAATTTTACAAAAAAAATTGAGAACCAATTCGCCACAAAACTTGGGATCTAAAACATTTTAATATCAGCCCTATTAATATTATATTAACATTTAAAGCCATATAGTTGGGGTTGTAGTATCATGTTTCCCCAATTTGAATATGATGATATTTGGTGAGGTGATTTCACAAAACACTATTTGAATTGAATGAGACTGGGATGGTGTTGTGTCAGAAAAATAAAATGCATCCCCACAAGTACTCTCCATCTTGGGGTTTGATTTTCTCAACGGATGAGCTGATTTTCAAGTAAACAATGACCAATGTTCCCTTTAACAATTTTTTTTCATATTAATTCAGTTTGCTTGAAACCCTTAAAATAGATAAAAGTCTGATCGAAATTCATTTTGAAAGGGAAAAATTGGCTTTTGGGAATTTTTGTTCCTTTTCCAATCTCTCAAGATGAATGTTTTCATCAAAGCTAAATCAATTTACTTCTGATAAAAGTAGTAGTAGAATCATATGCTGTTACCTTCTCTAATTGTATAAGGTTCCACAAGAAAAATAGTTGAACCAAATGACATCAAGCAAGGTCATGTCAATATAATTTTTACTACATTGAACAAAGAGCATTGTGTGTAGTTCAGACCAAGATAGACTTAATTATAGATATAATTACAGATAAATGACAAGAGTAGTATGCTCATTAGGTTTTTATTCTCTTTAAATAATTTTCTTGCATGATCCCAGGTCATGTTGACATGGAAAAGCATAAATGTATAACCAATACTGGTGTGGTATATCTATTAACTTGAATCAAGATTGTTCTGTTCTAGGTAACAATCAATAGTTGGTTTTTTAATTGTATTTATTTCAATGCAAAATGAACACTCTGTTCAACTATAATAGATAGTACTTCTCTACTAGGTTCCTAAAAATAGTAATTGCCATCTTAATAAGCACATTGAAAGAAGACCAAAACATACTTGTGATGCCCAATGAACACCGAAATTTGTGAAGCCTAGTCATGATACAAGATATTTAAGTAAAGGGGTAAATACTATGTAGGTAGTTTTGTTACCAACATTTAATGAAAAAATGACTTGGGATTGTTAGGAGTTTGAGTGATTTACATCTACAAGATCCTTGTGATATCCTCATAGTCCCTGGTCATTTCAAACCGCATGAAAAATACCTATGGTTTAATTTCATTTTAGGAAGAACAAATTTTACTACAAAAAATAGTCTAAAAATGAAATTGGTGCCTAATATTTTCAATTTTTCTTTTTACAAAAAAAAACATTGTAAATACCTCTAATTGGGCTCTGGTTTTGCTAGTGTGGGTGGGATGGGGTCAGCTTTTTCTAGTTCAAGAGAGAAATCTTTCGCGCAAAGGGAGTGCGGGCAGAGGAAAAGTGATAACCTCCATGCCACTACAAATATATAAATTGGTGGTTTAGGCGAAGGGTGTTCACCCAAAGGGGTGTTCATGTGAACACCCCTTTGGGAAAACCCCTTTCTGTGGCATACATGGCACTTCTGTGGTCTACATTTCACATTGGCTGAAGTGTGTTCACACGAACACCCCTAATTTCCAACCCCGCCCAACCACCTAGTCACATTTTTTGGGATATGAAGTGGGACATAGTATTATGCTTTGACCCTATAGTGTCCCTGCCTTGTTGTATCCATCTGGAAAATTTAGTTTGAAGGTTAATTTTGTATAGGTAGCTTTGTAGATGTTCTTCTATAGATTGACCAACTAGATTGTTTGGAGTGTTTTTGTGAACCTGAATGGTGTGTTGATGTTGTTTTGCATTTGTAAGTCATTTGACTCAAGATTTTTTATGAATTCATGAGTTCAAAATATCATAATAATAATAAATTTTAATCAAAACAAATAAAATAAAATAAAAAGAACATAGAGATTTACAATTTATACATAATAATGAGATAAATAAAACAAAAAAGGGGAGGAAATATTAATTTAATGTGTTTCGTGGAGAGTAGTTGGAGCTATGGTAGGGGATTGGTGTGTTGGAGAAGGAAAACCTTTTGTCATATTTTGTAGTCCAAATTCCTTCGTATGCATGTATGGAAAAGGTGATTTGATTAGTTTGGAAGATTAATAGTTTTTTTGGTGAAATGATGTTAATGTTTTATGAGAATGTGCATGTCATGCATTGAAATGGAGATTTGGAGTAGGATTTTTATCAAATATTAAATCTCCAACTTCCTTGGTAGATATATTGCAAAATGTGGAAGCATAGGAAAGGAACATGAAATGTTGGTTGAAGTGTCAAAGAGATGTGAGCTCATGGAATACCATGGTTGGAGGATATGCACAAATATATATTTTTAAAAATCCTTGTAGAATTTTAAAGACAATGTGTTTGGCATGCGTAAGCTAGGTTCTACAGCCCTTCCAATGATCCCTATTATGTTCATTTCCCAAGGCCATTTATCAAACGTTACATAGATCCCAAGTTTTTGTTTTCTTGGCATACTTGTATGCAATCTAGATACAGAGAAAAGACATATGAATTTTTGACAAAATGTTTCAAAAAATATGGTCGTGTTTACTAACTTTGATTGTTGGGTCTATACAAAATGGGTTTGTTGAAACAACCTTATAACCTCTAAAGAAAATTTGTTTAGCAAGTGTAACAGCCAAATCCCGCAACCTTGCTTGCATCCTCCATGTTTGTGTCAAAATGAGAGATTTGGAATAAGTATAGACCCATCAAAAGATAATGGAAAGGGGATTTTAAAATTTTGTAGTTGTTAGTTCCTTTGTAGACATGTTTATAAAATGTGGATGTATATAAAAGGAAAATGGACTACTTGGGGAAAAAAAGGGTGTCAAAGAAATGTTATCTCATGGAATGTGATCATTGATGAGAAAATGGTGATCTTGTTAAGTATTTAAGGATTTTAAAAAAAAAAAAATTTCTAGATGTCATCTCATGGAATGTTATAGTTACAGGGTATGCAAAAAAAAGGTTTGTTGAAAAGAACGTAGAGGAATTTAATCAAATTTCATTAAAGGTTTAAATCCAAACTCCACAAATTTTTCTTGCCTCCTCCGAACTTATGCTTAAATGGGATTTTTGGAATAGTCTATGGACATCTATCAAACAATGCTTGAAATAAGATATTTTTTCATATGTAAAAATGTGGAAACATACCAAAGGAACAAGAACTATTTGACAATATGCCTCATTGAATGTGGTCTCTTGGAGTGCGTGGAACTACCTGGAGCACCTTTTGAACCCCATATCATTGATTTATAAGCATGGTTTACTCAATTACATCTAGCATGATTTTCACATTTTTAGTTTTCCCTTCTAAGTGACATTGAAATTTAAAATCAAAGAGTATTTTTATGGTTAATTAAATGACTTGTGTTATTCACAACGTTAAAATTTACATTACTTAATTCTCAATTAGAATGAATGTCTTGGGTCTTAAAATTCTCCCGAACCATATCGTCAGACTATGGAAAACATAGATAATGAAATTAGATAAAGGTAACCTCCATAATAGTGAGTTGAACTTGAGTGTTCTTTTAAACATGCCACTTGAAATCCTTTAAAAAAGTTAATAAAACATAATTTGTAATGACATGTAAAACAACTCTCTATCTCCCATTGTGGGGAATTCAAGGTTTAACCATGTTCCCTGGTGACATGAAATGTCACATCAACCTTTAGGATGACTTACAATGATCTTTTGATCATCTAACGTCACGCATCTAGGAGCCCAATTGACTATTTCGTAACTCGGGAAAGATGTCAAAAGTTAAAAATTCATTTTGGTTTGGGCTCACGATTTAGGGACCCATGTCAAGAAATGAAAATATAACTCGACATACCTCTAGAGTTTGACCATGGAAATTGTAACCAACCTTTAGTTTCAAGAAACAACTTTGGGAACAATTTTAGAAGGGGTTTTTTAAGGCCCCTGGTCATTTTCCAACAAGGCCGAATCGATACAATTATGATAATCAACTCTAGAAAGGTAGTCGCAGTTCTAACCTTGTTCACTAGAAAATATTTTCATCAACTTCTAGGGTTTCCTTGTATATATATAAGGATATGTAAATTTGTGCATCATATGTTTGAGTCTTGCACATTGGCTTTCAAACTCAATATCCTAGCCACCTAAGATAAATTATCCACTTTTGTAAACTCACAACAAAAGATGGAAACTTTTCATGGAACCCCCTTATAGATTAATAATTATTGAGAGACCTTAGGGTATCTTTACATGATTGTATAGAGCCTTTGGTTGTCACTTGTATTAAGAATTTTTCTCTTGGGATTTTTTTTTATCTCTCCTCTCTACATCTCTCTCTAAATCAGAAAAGAAATGAAACTGAAAATGTATTTCTTATCCTCTCTATACTGCATATAAATTGTTTAATTTCATTTTGAATGGAAAATTATGCATATGCAAAATATGTAACCTTGTAGGGTATTGACATGCCAACTTATTCCATGTTCACAATGCTTTTGCTTGTAGGTATCCTAGACAGAAGGAATCAATAGTATTCTTATTATGTTGTGGTAACATGTACCCATTGAGATGAATACATTTATAAATTGAAAATAGTAACATTACTTGATTTGGATTGATAGAATATTATTGTTTTTTTACAAAATGATAACCATACTTGTATAGTTATGATGTTGAGTTGTATCCATTTGTGCTAGCTATAGAACTTGTATGTTATTTGTGGATAAGGTCACAATCATACTACTTAACTGAAATAATCATGTCATTGTATAAAAATTTCAATGGTTAGACAGTGGATGTATTCCTTTAGTGAACTACGAGTCTGTATAAAACACAATATGTGTGTGTGTGTGTACACACACACATATAATGGTAAGGAATAAGAAAAAAAGATATAATAATATGGATAGTCAATACTTGTAAGTTTCATTATGGTTTTGGTATCATATGTTATGAGAATGATATTAGTCTAATAATACAATTTGGCATCAACTCGCTCATAATAAATAGGATCAAAAATTCAAGATATCATTTTGAGCATGTATGTTAGTTGGAAAAATGACATGAAACTACCTTATAGGAATTGTAAATGGATAAACCTTTTTGGATGATGGCATAAGAGACAATCATGAGTACCCAAACTTGTAAGCCTTGTGAAGGACATTTTTTACCACATGTTAACTGTATGTTTTCTTCTAAATTTGGAGTCAAATAGAAGTTTTCTATCCTATATTAACTCGAGAAGAGAAGTGTATGATTAGTGATCAATTTCTATAAATAACCTACAACTTACCTTCAATATTTGTACACAGTCACTACCCTCTCATGCATCCCCTATAAGAATAATAATAGGTGTTGTAAGTGTGTAACTATGTATGATGCAATGGATTTTATGTACTGGTTTAGCTATGCACTAAATGTTAAGAGTAATCCCATTAAGGAATTGTAGATAAAAGTGTCATCTTGAAAAGTGGAAAGGGAGTACCTTTGAATTTTATGAAGGTTTTGTGAGATAGGGATGTTTGAATATTCTAGTATTAACTTGTAGTAGTGCGTAGAGCCCTTGAGTTCAAATGGAAATAAATTAATATCTAGGACCTCTTAAGAGGTTAGTTGGTGAATGAAATATATAATAAACCTTTTCTATCGAAATTGTATCCCTAACATGTTGATCTTGGGAGTAAA
Source organism: Taxus chinensis (assembly GCA_019776745.2). Classification (NCBI taxonomy): domain Eukaryota; kingdom Viridiplantae; phylum Streptophyta; class Pinopsida; order Cupressales; family Taxaceae; genus Taxus; species Taxus chinensis. The sequence goes on along the minus strand of CM034156.1, from coordinate 571,417,372 downwards.
GTGAAAAATGGAATCTATCCCCTTTAACTCAATGTTAATTCTTTTCATTTTATTAATGATAATATGATTTTTTCCTTGTGGGAACATGTAATTCAAAGACATGATCTCCTTATTTGAACACGAGTCTTATGTGATTCATGTTTATCTTAAAATATTTCTAACAAATTATTGAATATAGAAGTTAATTACATAAGGGGAACAAATGAAGTGTACTCTAGTGAGTGGTGGTTTAATTGAAAAAAGAAAAGAAACTTTAATTTTTCCCTTTTAAATTTATGATTTTCCCTCTTAACTTCATGTTAATTCCTCCGTATGTACTGAAATTAAAACAAAATTTCATGCCACATGATTTTTGGGAAACAAATCCTAACTTTGAGAGTGAGTGTCATGAGACTCGTATGTGTTTAAAAATTATTCTAACTAATATTTAAGTTATGAAAATTAATTGCAATAGAGAATGAAACCAAATAAAGTGAACTCCTCTTAAGATAAACTTTAAATGAAATGAAGAATATGCATTTTTGAGAACAGGAATATATGAATTTATACATTAAATGATCTTCAAATATAAAAGGTTGAACAAAGGAATTTAATTTTAATAAATATGTAAGCCATGAAAATTATGTGCATGGTGGATCATGTCTATCTTTAATTTCTTGTTAGACTATGCATGAATCACAAAAATGGATAGTCTAACAATGCTTACACAAAAAGGTGTGGCTTCCCATAGTAAAATCACACACTTGATTCTCGTGAAGCGCCTTTGAGGAGTTTTGTACTTTACCAATAAAAACCCATCCTTCTCATTACCTCAAAAAACCATTTATTCTTATACCACATTATACACATCATGCTTTAAGTAAATATTCCACTGGAATTTTGATTCATTCATTCCTAGGAAATCATTTGGAACCTACTTGGAATAATAGGGAATTTTCCTCCTTGACAACCTTCAATTTTGTCTCATCCATTCCTTGTCACTATCATGCCAACACGACCAAGTGAAAATAACTACGTGTCATACCAATTGCTGATTTTATTTTCCCCCTAAGACCAAATTATAATGGGGAAAATAAAGTCATTAAACTGATAAGACCTTTATTTAAATATATGAACATTTAATCACCTCCTGGGGATACACCTTTTTATGAATAATTTTCTTTAATTTACTTTGATTTGTGTCAATTGATCCAGGAGGGATTGTAGACACTAAAATTAGGTCACACTCCCCTTTGGTCCCTCGACAAATAAACACCCTTCATCACATTAACCTAGCCATGGCCCCCTTCACCCCACTAATATTAATTTAATTAATTAAATTAAATTAATTCATTATTCTCACTATATTTATTATTTAATTATCTTATTTTAAATAATATCCACACATACACTTCAGCCTAGACACCTCATCAAGCCAACTCAACCTATGACCTATTCTTAGTAAGTTGCCATAACTAACTAAGACTTACCCAAACCCTAAAAATCAATGCCTACATTCTCTCTAACCACATTCCCGCATGCTTACAAGAATCTCCCAATCTAATCCATGCGTTAACAACATGAGATCCGAGGAAATCAAGAGGATCTCCCTAGTTTAGTAAACCTAGGAAATCCCACCTTGACTGATGCTGGTTAGCCATAACCATCACCGGTTAAGCCGGAACCACCGTCGGTTACCCTTTTAACCCCAAAACAACCTTATTCTCAAGGTTGGCAGAAGGTTGAAAAAAGATTAGAAAATTTGGCGAACATTAGCACATTCTAGAGAGATATCACATCTTCTGAGAGAGAATTCCAGTGAGAACACACATGCAAGGAAGGAGATCAAGCATTTTCTCCTGCACAGCCACCACAAAAATGATCTGATCTAGCCAAGAAAAGAGGAATGCACATGCAGTCCATGCAGAAGCTCTCCTATGATTGGTGATCACCTACAGCCTTCATCTTCTTACCAGCACCTCCATCCCTCATTCACAGGCGTCCATGATTAGAATCCAAGTAAGTAAAATGTTATACTTCTCTGGTTCATTTCATTTCATCATTATATTATCACTTATTGTTTACCTAGCCACCCATTGACCTCCTCCAACACTCACCCCTTCATATAACCATTAAAACCTCATTAAACCCCACCCAAGCTACCAAATACCTCATTTTGACCAGCAAAAATCCTTTGTGTAATCACAAAGGAGACCCAAAACTCATTCTTTGGCATTCCCAGAACTCCACAATAATAGGCACCAGTTACGCCTAAATTCCGTCATTCAACCTTAACTGACATTGGTCTTTATATTTTCCCATACAACCTAGAATAGTGACATATCCACCTAATTCCCTCTCACCCTCATTCACCTGTGATCTACGTGAGACCTCTGTCAGACCTGCAGATGATTCAGAACCAGTTACTTGACCTTTGGATCCTATTCTAACCTATCCTGTTAGATTAGATCTATTTCTTATTATGTTTTAAGTGAGATACCTAAATCATTTCAGAATTACAATAGGTTTTACTTTATTTACCACATTGAATTGTTTAAAATAGTAGACTGACAGCCATCTAGGAAGTATCAAACTTCCTGGATCTAGCATACGCTAGGCAGTTCATTGCATATATTTTTTAACTTTTTCTGGTGGTCTTGATTTGCATTATAGGTAGTTCCTCCTAGCCAAAAGGAAGCTCTAATAATCAATTTTGGATTTCGAAGTCATATGGGTGTAACAACCCATTAACCAGCACTTGAATAGGTGTTCCTCGTATGCCCGTTACCCTATTTGTTTTGTCAATACTTCAAAGAAACAATCTAGATTAAGGTGAAACATTTTTTCATGCCCGGTGGGACCGGCCCATCCAGGGTTCCTTGAATTTCATTCATTCCTAGGAAAAAATTTGTGTGTTAGTTTCCCTTCTGAAAGAGCATACGCATTAATTTTCTTCCTTAGTAACCCACCTTTTCTTTCTATTTGCTCTAAACGTAAACTTTTCTTTTGGTGTAATTAAAAAGAACCATTTTTTCATGTTTTCTGCGTTATAGTGAAAGAGCATCTCTCTTCCTCTTCATATTATTGTGTCATCAAACTTCACACTTTGATTTGGGCTTAAAATAAGTGTATTGCATTTTGATTTACCACATTAGCTCACATTAATTGAGGGAAACCTATACACTGGAAGTCATGACCAGTTAATGGTTGACAAATACGAATCATAGAAATCACATTTCTCTCTCTCTCTCTAAGTCTTGCTAAATTAGACAAATTCAAAACAAACACATATTCTTAAAGAACACCTTTCCTGGGAACACCTATCAATGATCGCACTGATTTGAGGATTGGCAGGTACTCACCCCATCTCGCTTCTCTATAGAGTCATACTTTAGAGTGAAGCCCACCCCCACTATAACATATCTAAAACCTCAAATTTTAGATCTCCTTCTTCGTAGGAAACCATCCTCAGCAAAAACTCTATTTCATAATTCATGTGTCAGTCCTCTAAATAGCATAAGCTAAACAAACATAATAGAAAAGGCACTCCTAGGATCACATTTTTCTTAGTGTTTTTGATTAGCTTGCATTTTGAGGTGAGAGATCACGTTCTTCATTTTTCTTGTTCATCCTCGCACGCTCCTCATCACAGCTGGTGTATTTCGGCTTCACCTAAGTGTGCCTGGGCCATATCATCATCATTCTCAAAATTCTAGGTTTAATTCTACATCATATTTTAATTCACAACCCCTTTTCTTTCATCACTAATTCAATTTCATAGTAACTTTTGTCAGTTACCCTCTGACTATCATCGGTTATACCCAACCGACATTAGGTTCCAGGTCCTTTTGTTAACCTACCCAAAAGGGCATTTTTATTCATTTTCTTCCACTTTTCATAGTCTCTATAACTACCATCATTCTCATTGACATTGTAAAACACCATTAGATTTGGCATACCTATCAGACTTGACCTTCTATCTATTTTTTTCACTCATTGATCCATTTTTCCGCAGTGATCGACCAGCGATTACCCCTAACCAGCGTCGAGTTTTCCTTAACCGGCATCAGGCTATCGTATGTTTCACTTTCCAACCACCATTTGGTACCTAAACCAAATTTTTACCATTAGATTAATTTGTTCCTACTATTTTCTGTGTCATTTACAGAGAAGCAGCTCTTCCTGATCAGTACTGGTTCACATGGTGTTGACCCAAAGACAAGCAAGAACACTCATGTTTCACGCCAGTTCTCAACCACTCCCACCTATTCCCTCAAAACCTTCCATTTTATCACCAGCCATGGATCCCATCCAACCTATCACTATTGCTACCAGAGATGAGGAGTTCACATGACTCCTTGACCAAAACCCTGTCACCTTGCAGTTTTATCTTTCCCACTCATCCACTCGAGATGCCTCGGGTCAGTTGATATATGGCATGCCCGTATCTATCCCCTCAACTCTCACTCCCACTCCTACATCGGATCCATTTGGCTCTGTGTTGCCCATAGCTACCTTACCCCCAGTCATTTCATAGCTAGGTCCTATACCCGCTATGACTGCCACATCTGCCACCTCCGTTACCCCTGCCACATCCACCATACCCTCGAAAAATATCCATAACGCAACCTCATCTACCTCCAATGTATCACACATACCCGTAGCTACACTAACATCTCCCGTGTCAGTGACCCCTACCCCTTTTTAGAACATGGTCCTTTCCATTCCATAATCGTTAACTCCCATTGCCACTAGGGTTACCATGACCCTTCCACCTCCATATACATACTATCAGTAGCCTCCCGTTTCCTCCATTACTCACTCAGGGTACATACCCCCTATTTCACTTCCTTCTTCCTAATCAACCTACATGGCAGCACCATACACTAGAGTGCCACCCCCATTATATGACCAAAACATCTCACATTACAAGAGGCACCCAATCATCGAAACCTACCAACAACCTAATCAACTTAATGTTGGAAAAGATGCAGAAATTAGAGGCATCGGTTTCTGGCTCCTGCAATACTCTCACCTACGACAAGATTTGCAATGAGCCCATCCACCCATCCACTCCTATCCATCCATACCCCATGCATTTGGAAATTCCTAAATTCAATCATTTCAATAGCAAAGAAGACCCGCAGCAGCATTTGCGGTCATTCAAACATGGGTGTTATCTGATCGCTCACGATGATGCCTTTCTCTGAAGAACCTTTCCCATGTCTTTGACTGGACTTGTATTGGATTGGTATAGTGGGTTACCTAGACACTCCATATTCTCATTCAATCAGGTAGCCCAAGCCTTCTTGGATCATTTCTCTATCAATATCAGCAAGAAGGTTAACATGACCGACCTATACTCCACGCATCAATATGAGGACGAATCTATTGTAGATTTTTTCACTTGTTGGCGTAGCTTGATCAACCAACTCACCTTCCAACTGCAACAAATAGCACTCATCAAAATCTTCACATGGGCTTGTGCTAGACATATCTCAATGACCTTGCAGGTCCAAACCTTCCGAACATTCGATGAAGCATTCACTATGGCATGAAAGTTAGAGATTTGGGCCATCGAAGAGAAGAAAATCCAATTACGCAATAAGAATTCGACATTCAAGTCGAATGATATGTCTTCTTTTTCTAAACCATAAAACAATTATTCAAAGGCTAAGGGCACTTAAGGCCGGCCTAGCTCATCTGTCCAATCAGGTTACCCCCTCATCTAATCTCTCATTCATCTAAACTTTTCAATTCAGATGAGAGCAGTGGAAATACACCCCAATTGGGGAACCTTAATCTTCTGTCTTAGAAAAGCTTATCAAATCCGGAGCCATCACTCTTCCACCCATAAAACCACACACTAGTTTTGACCCTACTCACCCCATGCCCACATGGTATAAAGAACATGACTTCTGTAACTATCATCGAGTAAAGGGTCATAGTGACGGCAATTGCATCACTTTTAAAAATATTGTCCAAGAAATTCTCAAGAAAGGTGAGCTAACTGTGGATAATCCTAATGCACCTGCCAACCAAAACCTACACATCTTCACGAAACAATTTCCTAACCATGCCCCTTTGTCTTATTAAACCAGTGAGACCTTAACTCATGATACCCATACCCACGAGGTCCATGTTATCTTTAATGACATACCTGTCACCTCCCAATTACCTCACATTCCTTCTATAGAGGAAATTCTAGCCCGATATCCTCCTTTTGCACCAAAACCAACCTCCCCTATTCCTTCACCCATAGAGGAACATCTTTCATCTCCTTCATCACCTACGGAGGAGTCTTCCACTGACATCGAGACCATCTTACCCTTGGCTTCTCCACTTAGAGAACTTTTACCCATAGTACCTCTTCCACCCATAGAGGAGCACCCATTACCTCTTCCACCCATAGAGGAGCACCCATTACCTCTTCCACCCATAGAGGAGCACCCATTACCTCCTCCACCCACAGAGGAGAACCCATCATCTCCTCCACCTATAGAGGAGCTCCCATCATCTCCTCCACCTATCATAGACTTAGTTGAGATACCTTTTCCTCTTGGGGAGCATTATCCATCCGCTACCCAAAATCCTACAAACCTACTTTTGGCTCTCTTACCCATGGAAGCTGAAGCTAACCAATTTTCCATCTTTAAGACATATTTTATGCAAATTACCATTAGGTCCTCATCAAATCCACCTACAGACATGTTCCATTCTCACATTTGGCCAATCACTTAGATTATGTGGATAGAACCTTACTATGGGGATGCCTTTTGCTTCCTGTCTCAATGCAAATGAAAAGGTCACTTGTTGATACCTCCACTAACTACCCAAAAATATTTCAACCAATTGAACTAAACACAACAAATTCTATCAAAATTTCTTCCACGATACCTTTCATAGCTCAAACCACATCCTTACCCATAGCCCAATCTATATCTATACCCAAATCCATGCCTATGACATCATCCATCAACTAAACCTATTACCACTTTAGGGGTCACCTCGACCACTAGCCTTACTCATCCACCTATCAAACTAGATTTAGCTACATCCTCCAAAGACAACACCACACCTACTCTGACACCCAATCAAAAGAACCAAACCCATAGAACTCATACCCCAGTTGCGCCAATCACACCTGCACCTATCCCATCCATCTTAGGATCTCAGCTTCCCCACATGGTCAAGAAAACTCCACCCACCAATAAACCAAAAACACAACAACCCATTCCATCCTCAAAAACCTATAACCTACCCAGATGCACCTAACATAACTTACACCAGAACCTATAGCATCTTTACCACCCATACCTCCAATACCCTCAATTATTACTTCACTACTCACTACACTTCAATCACTGTCTCTCACACACCAAGCATGACCCGCATCATCTACCTTCATAGCACCCCTGTTATCCCCATGGGTAACTCACCCTCTTACCCCATCTGCCTTTCCTTCAAGACCTCGTACACCCACATCACCTTTACCCAAGAGGGTGAAACCCAAAAACAAAATTCCACTACCCCACAATAAGGTAGTCAAAACAACCACACACCCTCCTACCTATCCATCTACTATACCCCTACCTAAACAAGTATGATCGACACCCAAAACCATGCTAGATTGTTTCTTTGAAGTGTTGACGAAACAGATAGGGTAACGGGCATAGGAGGAATACCTGTTCAAATGTCAGTTGATGGGTTGTTGCACGTATGACTTCCAAATCCATAGCTGATCGTGAGAGCTTCCTTTTGGCTAGGAGGAACTACCTGTAATGAAAACAAGACCACCAGAAGGAATTAAACAATATGGGCAGTGAACTGCCTAGCGTAAGCTAGATCCAGGAAGTATGATACTTCCTAGATGGCTGTCAGTCCACTGTTTTAAACAAATTAATGTTGTAAACAAAGTAAATCCTATTGTTATTTTGAAATGATTTAGGTATCTCACTTAAAACACAATAAGAAAATAGATCTAATCTAACAGGCTAAGCTAGAATAGAATCCAAAGGTCAAATGATTGGTTCTGGGTCTCTGCAGGTCTGATAAAGGTCTCGGGTAGGTCACAGGTGAATGAGGGTGAGGTAAAATTAGGTGGGTAGGTCTCTGTTTAAGGCTGTGTGGGCAAACACAGAGACCGGTGTCGGTCAGGGGTGACCGACGGCGGTTAGGTATAACTGGTGCCGGTTACTGTGAGATCTGGAAATGTCACAGAATAGGGTTTTGGTCTCCTTTGTGATTACACAAAGGATTTTGGTTGGTCGGACGAGGTATTGGGTGACTGGAGTAGGATTTTGTGAGGTTTTAATGGGTCTATGGAGGTGAAAATGTTGGAGAAGGTCAATAGGGAGCAAGATAAACAATGGATGATAAAATAATGATGAAATGAAATAACCAGGAAAGTATGATGTTGTACTTACTTGGATTTCATTCCTGAAGGTCCTGTGTGTGAAGGATGGAGGTGTTGATGATGGGTTTGAAGGCTGCAAGTGATCACCAACTGAAGAAAAGCTTCTGCATGGGCTGCATGCACACTCCTCTTTGCTTGGATAGATCAGATCATGGCTGGGATGGCTGTGCAGGAGAAGATGCTCAATCTCCTTCCTTGGATGTGAGTTTTCACTGGAATTGGCTCTCTGAAGATGCGTTATCTCTCTGAGATGTGTTCTTGCTCATCAACTTTCTTGCTTCCAAGTTTGCCAACTTCCAAGTTCCAACCTTGAGAATAAGGTTGTTTTGGGTTAAAAGGGGTAACCGACGGCGGTCTGGCTTAACCGGCAACAGTTAGGGGTAACCGACGTCGGTCAAGGTGGGATTTCCTAGGTTTACTAAACTAGGGAGATCCTCCTGATTTCCTTGGATCTCATGTCGTTATCCCACGGATTAGACTCGGAGCCTCTTGTGAGCATGCGGGAATGTGGTTAGAGGGAATGTAGGCATTGATTTTTAGGGTTTGGGTAAGTCTTAGTTAGTTATGGGAACTTGCTAAGAATAGGTCTTAGGTTGAGTTAGCTTGGTGAGGTGTCTAAGTGAACTATATGTGTAGATATTATTTAAATAAGATATTTAAATAATAAATATAGTGAGGATAATGCATTAATTTAATTAAATTAATATTAGTGGGGTGAAGGGGGTCATGGCTAGGTAAATGTAATAAAGGGTGCTTATATGTCGAGGGACAAAAGGGGAGTGTGACCTAATTTTAGTGTCTACATTTTGCCCCTTTTTGTTGCGTAGCTTGTATTGGTAAGCGATGCTAACAAAAATAAGATGTGGTTGCCCCATGTGAGGGTGAAGGTGATCCCCCTCAAACCAGGAACTGACGAGGCAGCAGGCTGAAGCGGTGAGTGGTTTGATAAAAGGTAAATGTGAAGAAAAGGCAAGTGGGTACAGGGGAAAAAGGAGTGAAAGGTCTACTCAGGAAATCTAGGTAATGGGTCAGGGTCAAAGGTAGCAATAGTCAAACACACGCACACGTATAAACTGCAGCACGCTACCGGGTTGAAGAGCAGGAAAACTCTACATCATCTAAGGTCGATAGGTTTATCCAAACAAGGTTGAAGTGAATCTGGTATCCAAGGTATAGGATAAGGTCAGGAAACACAATGTAGGTTAGGTGCAGGAACGTTTAGGTATGTTCCGGTACACCAAAGGTAGGGTCAGGATAAACAGTCACGACAATAGGCTAGGTAAGGTCATTGGGTCAATCAACACAGGTAACAGTGCCGCAAGGTATAGCGAACACATGAGGTCAAAGGTCACTAGCGATGGTCCAGGTCCAAATATCTAGGTCACAGCATGGGTAAGGCCAAGGTAGGGGTAAAATAATGAGTCCCCAAAGGAGGAAAAATGGAGGTAGTAAATGATGAGGTCAGGAAAGGTAAGGTAATGGGTTGGGTAAAGGTATGGGGTAAAGAGCAAGGTAAAGGGTGGGGTAAAATGGCAAAGTAGGGGCAATGTGTAGGTAAGGGTGACTGATGGTGGTCATGGATAACCGACGTCGGTATAGGAAAACTGACGATGGTTAGGTAGGGCACGAGACCGATGCCGGTCTAGGGGAACCGACGTCGGTTAGGTCAGGTTTGGTATAAAAACAAAAAATCCACATTTTTATTATTCATTTGTGATTTGCGAAGTGAAGAAATGACAAAAAAGAGAGAAAAGTGAGAAAAGTGTCTGGAGGAAATGGGACAGTGAGCTGGCAGTGTGATTTGATGGTGATTGGGTTGGTGAGTAGCGGGTCCACGAGATCAGGGTGAGAGATTTGATTGGTCGGAGGTTGCGGGTAGATATTTGGTGATGGCAGAGGCTGGAGAGGGATCGGGTGGACCACCAGCACAGTGGCCAGACATGCCACCGAGATGGTGGTAGCGTGACGAGGTAAGCGCCTAACTCTTTAATGTTAATTAGATAGAGTAGAGGTGTAATAGTTGGTATTTTTAGGGTTTTGTGGGTGTTTGTATTTTGTGGGTGGGAAAAAAAGTTAAATCGGGTATGGGGGGAAAAATGGGCAAAAAAGAGGGGGGGGGTAGGAAATTGGATAGGTGGGGTGGGTAGGGGTTTTGGGGTAGTGTAGGTCATTGTAGGTGGGGTAAAAGGGATAGGTGGGAGGGTTTTAGAAAAAGGGGGGTTTGGGAAGTCACAGATTTTTCCGCGACAGTGACCGGCGTCGGTCAAGCTTGGCCGGTCGGTCGGGTAGAACCGGGATCGGTCACCTAACAGGTGACCGATGCCGGTTACATGGTAACCGTGGTTAGTCAAGTTGAACTGGTATCAGTCACCAAATAGGTGACCGATGCCGGTTTAAGGGTGACCGGAGTCGGTTAGGATGAACTGGCACCGGTCGGGATTTTAGGCAAAAGGGTCCAAAAAATGATGTAGGTTAGGTGGTTGAGATGGGTAAGGTAAAAATAGGGTGGTGGGTAATGATAAGTGATGAATAAGGTCATGGTAAAGGTAGATTAATGTTGTGCTTTGGATTGGATGCAGGGTCGATCGCAGTTACACATGCGAGACAGGGTTCCACCACTATTGGTGACATTGCACAGTGGCCTAGCGAGCCCGTTGGAGCTGCAGCACGTGGAGGCAGTGGGCTTGAGTGGTATTCAGTGCTACCAACATGCTGTTCGGTAGCCTAGTTTGATGGTCACGCTCATCGATAGATGGGACTCCGTGACCAACACGTTCCACCTTCCGACGGGTGAGATGACTATCACCCTGGAGGACGTGTTCCAGATTCTGAGGTTACCCATATTGGGGGCCCAGGTGTACTCTATCTCCTCCGAGGCCTCAGAGGAGCTGATCGGGACCATATTTGGTGAGGGGGCGGTGGAGTTGAGCTTCCATAGCGCCAGTTTGAGCTATGGCGAGATGTACCTAGCCCGTCTGGATGAGACAAGGCTAGTAGTTTTATTGATGGAGGCAGTGTGCTGCTATGCACTGCCTGATGCAGAGGGTGGATGCTTTCCCCAATCACTGATGGGGGTGCTCCATGATATGATGGTGCATGAGACATGCTTCACCTAGGCACCAACATTCTTGGTGCAGCTTTACAGAGAGTTGTGGGCATATGGGCGGTTGCGCAGGTTTAGCCTGTGCTGTACATTTATACTGCACTATTGGGCCTACGAGCACATAGTCTGTGTTCAACCTATAGGGATGCCCCGAGTAGATGCATTCCCACCAGATGTGTGTGGTTGGGATACAGGAGATGGGTGCCGGTTGTAGGAGAGTGGAGGTCAGATAGGCCGACATATGATGTGGCCCATTTTCAGTAGTTGTTGGAGGGGTTGTCTGGAGTGGACATTATCTGGAGGCCATATGTGGGATTCCCCTCATATAGGCACATGCATGAGGAGCTAGCTGAGCTCCAGCTAGAGAGGTGGATACAGGGTCACCATGCCAGGGGAGGATGAGATGATCCCGGTAGACAGGGTCCGACGGTAGTTCGGGCTTGTACAGGATATTCCTCCACCCTTCCCATAGTATCAGAGAGATGACGTGGAGAGGCCTCTACCTCTACCACAGCCTACAGTGCCTACAGGAGAGGAGGAGCAGCTAGTGGATCATGGATTGATGATGTCCAGATGCACAGATAGGTATAGGCAGTGGTGGGTGGCTCAGTTACGAGCCATACCACCTAGACCAGGCAGCCAGACTTAGCTACCATGACAGTGCAGAGAGACGCCCTACAGGGGCAGGTAGCGATGTTGATCACGTAGATAGGTATACTACAGACACAGCTGGAGGGGTCAGAGGCAGAGGTAGCAGAGCTACGAGTACAGGTGGCCAGTCTGCAGGCCCAGATGGTGGAGAGGGTGGAGGAGATGGAGGAGATGGAGATAGAGATGGTCAGGTGGCAGCCCTACAGGCTCAGGTGGTAGGTTTACAGGGCCATTTGGCCACAACCCAGACACAGATTGGGGTCTTACAGGCCCAGATACAGGCACAGGGGCACAGGGGGCACCACACAGGGGTAGGGGCACACCACAGGCACAGGGAGCTGGTCCCAGTTCACAGGCTGGCACAGGGTAGGTACAGGGGCCGAGACCTATGGGACCACCACAGACCATGCCTATATCCAGGTTACGGGATGCCCTAGGTGAGGTGCGATACTATCAGGACCAGCTCATGGCAGCTGGGATAGACTTCCTCTCTTACGGAGAGTACAGGGCACAACAGGCATCCAGTGAGAGGATGAGATCCTGCACACATAGTGTGGAGAGCACAGGAGGGCAGCGAGCTCCGAGGCCTGATCAGGGTGAGGCCACCAGCACATGGCGACCAGAGCTAGGTGATGTGCCAGCAGGGACACAGGAGGCCGAGGGTGCAGGTGACACAGAGATGGAGGACATCTGGCGAGATGTCTGATATGCGGCCACCCGATTTTGATGTATATTAGTGATTATTTTTGATATATATAGTCGGCCTGCGTGCCGAAGATAGTTGTATTTTTTATCACATACCAGCCTACGTGCCGAAGACAGTGAGGATGTACGAGTGATTTTGTTGTATATTGTGAGCATATACCGGCCTGCGTGCCGAAGATTTTTTGTATTGATTCATTCATTCTTTTGTATATATGAGACCGGCCTGCGTGCCGATGACATTTTGTATTGTATATCAGCCTGTGTGCCGACATTTTTGAGATGATGGCCATGATGAGATAGGCATGTATTTTGAGATACACATTTATTGATTTATATGATGAGATTCATGGTATTTTGTGATGTGTTAATATGTTTATGAGATATTGGTTTATGGCTTGTGTTAGATGAGATATGGATTTGTTACTTTGATATGGATGGAAATTAGGTGAGTTAGGCATGATGGAGTTAGGTTGGTTGGTTTAGGCATGGATCAAGTCAGGTTATAGGCATGGATCGAGTCAGGTTGGATAGGCATGGATTGAGTCAGGTTATAGGCATGGATTGAGTCAGGTTATAGGCATGGATGAGTCAGGTTGGTTTAGGCATGGATTGAGTCAGGTTATAGGCATGTTGAGTGGTTGGTTTAGGCATGATTCATTATGGTTTGCAATGAATGATACTATGGGTCATATGTGAAATGTTGTATAATCTATGCATAGTGATGATAGAGAGATGGTAGGTGTAATAAATGTATAAAATGGGAAGCAACTTGTTATGTATGTGGCTTAATTTCCAATTTTGTTAGAAAAGGGGAACTAAGTGAAATGTGGGGTAAATGGTGAGTTAGGCATGGTTGATGAATTGTTTAGGGTAGAGAATGGCCGAGCTAACCTCCAAGGGCCCCATGCCCTTGGAGTGCTACCTACATAGTCCCGGTGAAAAGGGACCTCAGGCCGATGTAGTTCTCCCATGAGCTAGGGAAGAATATGAGAATGAGTTGGTAGGTTTTGGGCATGTTGTGGGTTTAGGTTTAATAGGTGTGGGTAGATTATAGGTAAAATGATGTAGGTGAAGGTGATTATGGTGAAAGGGGAGGGCTACCCCAAAGGTAAGCGTCGAGGACCAAGTCCTGTATAAGGTAATCAAAATGTCAACAAAGATGGTTAAAAGATAAGAGGGGGGCAATAAAGCCACCTGATTGGGTAGGATCATACCGAGTAGATCATACCTTGGAGGGGGTGATGAACACAAGACCTGAAAGGCATTGCACGATTAACTGTTCTATGGTGAAAGTAGTCACAGGATCACCAAATGTCGAAATTCCAAGATGTCCCTTGAGGTGATTTAGGAAATGAGAGTGGAAATGGTAAGGTGGGTGAAAGGTAGTTAATTGTATATGTTTGGAGTGATAGGTCTTTTGGGCAAGAGGTCCGAGGTCACAATGGGCAAGTCCATGACTAAAAAGTGTTTTTGTTTTGATAGACTGATCGATGCGGGAAGTCTATATGGGATAAATAATATGGTACTCCTTGAGGTCTTCGTGAAGCTGATCGATGCGGGAAGCTTCGGTTTCTCTCATTTTTTTTTGAAAGCTTCACATAGCTGTCCTTCGAGGGAGCAGTCTATTTATAGTAGCAATTTGGTCGAGAGGAAGATGTCCTTTTGAGGGAGTCATCTTTTTATATTAGAAGTTTGACTCAAGGAGTTTGGTCCCATTGGAGGTCTTTGAAATCATGGACAAGACCAAGGTGAAGGATAGGACTCTTGTTCAAAAGGCAGGGTGGAACGACCATGGGATCTCATCTAAAGGTAGATGAAAAGTATCCATGAGAATCATGCTATGTGTAGTGCCATGGTACACATATTCAAGAGAAGATAACAAGTGACAGGTACTCACATGATTCTTGTTTAATCATTAGGGAGGTGTATGGAGTGGATAGCGCTCAAGGGACGAGCCTGTAAAGAGACAAAGGGTGAGGTAGGACAATGAGTCAACAATAGAATGGTCGAAGATGCAATGCATTAAGGGGCTCAGGTTCGGGTTTACCCTCAAGTGAGGACAAACGATAGGCACCTGATCCATAGGTATGAGTTACGATGTATGGTCCAAGCCAATTAGGAGTGAATTTTCCCCATTTACTTTTTTCTGCTTTGGTTACGTGTTGATTTTCTTTCAAGACAAGGTCACCGACTTGGAAGGTTCGTTCATGAACACGTTTTTCATAAGCACGTTTGATACGTTGTTGGTAAACTTGAAGGTGATCCAGAGCGTTAAGACGACGTTCATCTAATAACTCTAGTTGTGCTAAGCGGTCCTGACGAAATTCATCATCAGTAAGCATGTCATGGAGAGAAATGTGGAGTGAGGGGATCTGGACTTCGAGAGGCAGAACAACCTCTATACCGTAGACCAGTGAAAAGGGTGTGGCCACAGTGGAAGTGCGAATACTAGTGCGGTATGCCCATAGGGAAAAAGGAATGTGTGTATGCCAATCCTTTCCAGTATCGTCAACCACTTTCATGAGAATTTTGTTGAGGGTTTTGTTAGTGGATTCGGCTTGGCCGATTGGTTTGTGGGTAATAAGGTGATGAGAAACTAAGTTGAATGCTGAAGGCGTCGCAAAGTTTTTGCAATGTTTTGTTTTTGAATTGTTTTCCATTGTCAGTGATGAGGCGATGAGGAACACCAAAGTGACAAATGATGTGATGGTTAATGAACTCACATATTTTCTCAGCTTTCGTGGAGATGAGTGGTATGGCTTCCACCCATTTTGTGTAGTATTCAGTAGCAGTTATGATCCATTGATGGCGTTGGGAAGAATGAGGATTGATTTCTCTGACAAGATCCAAACCCCATTGAGAGAAGGGCCAAAGGTCACGAGTGACCTGTAAGGCATGACTGGGTGTATGATGAAGGTTGGAATGTTGTTGACATTTCACACAACATTTGACATAGTCACAACAATCATGGTTAAGGGTTGGCCAGTAATAGCCTAGGTGAAGAATACGCTTAGCAATAGCAAGGCCACTAAAGTGACCTCCACATATGCCATCATGAACCTCCTTAATGGTATAAGGAATTTCAGAACTTGTGAGGCATCGTAAGAGAATACCATCAAAGCCATGTTTATAGAGGAGTCCCCCCAGGATAACGAAATGGGAGACCTTTTTAAGGAAGGCGCGTTGTCCATTACGGGTGAGATCAGGAGGTAAGATGGAGAGGGAAAGGTAGTCGGAGTATTGTTTATACCAAAGGTCACTCGAGTCAGGGGTGTCATTTCTGATTGAGTAAACATCATGAGGTAAATAAGAAGGTGAATGGAGGTGTTGTATGGTGACAAATATTTTGGAATCGGCAGGGGAAGTGGGTATTTGGGAAGCTAAGCAGGCCATGGTATCTGTAAATTTGTTGGTTAAACGTGGGATGGTTTGAAGGGTGTAACGATCAAAGGTGGTCAAAAGTATGTCTACATGATGTTTATACTTTTGAAGTATCTCGTTATGACATTGGTACATACCATTGACTTGGTTTACAACCAATTGTGAATCACCAAAGATGTGGATTGATTTGACATCTAGGGAATATGCGGCCTGGAGACCTAGTACGAGCGCTTCGTACTCGACAATATTGTTGGTGCATTCAAAGTCTAGTTTGAAAGACAAAGGCATGGGTTCTCCATCCAAAGGAATGAGGATAACACCAGCCCTGCCCCCACGCTGACACTTGGAACCATCGAAGAACAATGTCATTTGGTAAGGGGGTTCGTCCAGGGAAAGAGTAGCAATTGACTCATCGGGAAAGTCAAAATTAGAGGGTTGGTCCCTGGAAATAGGTGCGTCAACCAGTTGGTCGGTGATAGCCTGGCCCTTAATGGACTTTTGGTGAATGAATTTGAGGTCAAGATCAACTAAAAGCATAAGCCATCGTGTGACACACTGATTTTGATAAGGTTTGGCATACATGAAGTGTAAAGGATCGGTGTTGGTCACAACATAGGTTTTGTGGTTGAGTAGGTAATGGCGAAGTTTGGTGGCAATGAAAACTAAGGCTAAGAAAATATTTTCTAGATGGTTGTATCAGGTTTCATAGTCCAAAAGAGTATGGCTTATGTAATAAACTGCCTGCTCCCTGTGTTTGTTCATCGCGATGAGTGAGCATGGCTCCCAAGGAATGATCGGTAGCTGATATGTATAGGTAAAAAGGTTGATCATCTTTAGGTGGAATGAGTACGGGTGGTTGGAGAAGGTATTGTTTTAGGGCCTCAAAAGCTTTGTGACAGTCATCATCCCATTTAAAGGAGACATCCTTCCTAAGCAGATGATGAAATGGTTGACACCGATCAGATAATTGTGAAATGAAACGGAAAATGGACTGCAATTTACCTTGCAGGATACAGAGTTGTTTAAGGTTAGTGGGTGGAGGCATTTCCAGAATGGCCTTGACTTTAGCAGGGTCAACTTCTATACCACGGAGGGAAACAATAAATCCCAGGAGTTTTCCTGAGAGAACCGCGAAGACGCACTTTTTAGGTTGAAGGCAGACATAATATTTAATGAGGTGGTCAAAGATGGTTTTGAGGATGGTGAGGTGCTCGGTGCGACGTTTAGATTTGGCCAAGAGATCATCCACGTAATCTTCCAATATGCGATGCATGATATCATGGAAAATGTAAGTCATAGCACGCTGATATGTAGCACCAACGTTTTTAAGGCCAAAAGGCATGACTCGATAGTAAAAGGTTCCCCAAGGGGTAATGAATGAGGTCTTGTGCTGATCTTTCGAGGGCAAGAAAAATTTGGTTATAGCCTGAGAAGACATCCATGAGTGAGAGCATCTCGTGACCAGCAGTGAGGTCAACTAGTTGATCAATACTGGGCAAGGGAAAATCATCTTTCGGGCAGGCTAGGTTGAGGTCACAGAAGTCTGTGTAAATGCGGAGTCCCCCTATTGCTTTAGTAACAGGGACAATGTTAGAAATCCAACGAGGATAATCAATGGGTAAGATGAAGGAAACGGAAAGAAGGCACTGAAGTTCTTCTTTGACGAGAAGAGCAATGCAAGGGTGTATTTTCCTCAGCTTTTGTTTGATAGGTTTGGCATTGGGAATGGTTACGATATTGTGGACCACTATGGTGGGGTCAATACCAGGCATGTTTGTGTAAGACCAAGAAAAAGTGTGGTTATGATCTCAGAGAAAAGAAGTGATGGCTTCTTGCTCAGCAGCATCTAAAGATTGTCTGATCTTTAGGATGTGTGGGTCGTCCTGAGTATGAATGTTGATCTCGATAGTCAATTCATTCAACATGGTTTGTGTCTCAGAGGGTAACGACTGATGAATATATGAGTCTTCTGCACCAAGGTAGGTGAGTATGGATTCATCATCTTGACATTGAATGACGTTAATGGTAGGTGTGTCATCGTCGATCATCTCAAGATACAGGAATGGGAGAGTGGAAGGGGCCTCGCCTTCGCGTTGATAAGTCAAAGGCCCCAAGGAAATGGTGTTTATGAAAAAAAAAAGTTAGGAGGGATAGATTCAGGATCCATCAACTCTGTCGGTGAGGGTGGTGATGAAGGTGGAAAAGGGCTAGGGTATTCAATGAGTTCAATGTGGGCCTATTTGGTAAGAGGTTCGGGGAAGCCGATACCACTACGGTCATTATGTTTGCGGGTGGTACATGGAATAATGGTATGGCCGGCCTTGCTTGTAAAATCCAAAACCAAAACCCTTCCACGCACAGCGGTGCAGGAAGGTGTGGGTGAAATGGCGATTGGTAAGTGATTGGAAGTCAGCGGAAAATGGGCGGGGTTGTGATGGTGGTTCAGGTGTGTAAGTGGTAGTATCAAGTCCCCCATAGGTGAGACTAGTATGAAGATGAGGAGGACCATAAAGGAGACATTCTCCTATATGGTGATCATAGCAGGGGGTGTTGGTGAAGGCTTCCATACTCGTGTGGAGTAAGGAATGTGTTGACACTATATAGGTGGTACTCCCCCAGAGTGAGGCATTGAAAAAAAACCTTCCAAGGGATCAGTGGTTGGTATGTAGGTAGCTCGTATGGATGATGTGTTAGAGGTTGATGTGGAGGTGGAGTTAACGGATTGGGAAACTAATGGGTCAGCCATGGAGGTTATAGCAGCGGTAGGAATAGAGGTGGTATGTGCGGTGAAAGTAGCGGCTATACTAGTAGGTGGAGGTATAGGTGAAGCGGTATTGGTTGTGGAAGTAGACGGCTTGACAGGTATGAGGACATCGTTGGGTCGGTAAAGCATGTTGCATGTTTTGAAAGGTGATGGGTCAGCTGGAATGGTATAAGTGTGTCCCTCGTGTTCAAACTTTACACAACGATGCAAAGTGGAAGGAACACAACCCATGACACAGATCTAGGGTCTACCAAGCAACAAGTTATATTGGAATTCCTCCTCCAAAATGTAAAACAATTCTGGAACAGTGTATGGGCCCACGTGAACATGAAGGATGACAGTGCCTAGTGTGGAGGTGATAACATCGTTGAATGAACACAACATGACCGAATGTTTATGCATGCAATTGTTAGGTATGCACATTTGAGAAAATGCATGGGATGAAATGATGTTAATGCTAGCGCCTCCATCAATCATCAAATGGCATACCCATATGTCATCAATGTGGACAGAGATGAAGAGGGCTAGGTTCGGGTCATCATTTTGGTGTGGCGCGATCTCCTCTGAGAAGCTGAGGGAGGACACTTGATGAACAAGGTGAGGTAAGGATGAAGGTGGTATTTTTGTGAGAGAGGCTACATGATGGGGTGTGATGATTGAGGCTACGGGTGTAGGGTCATTGGGTAAAACCTCAATAGATTGAAGAACCTCCATGAGAGCTTAACGATGGGATTTTGAGGTTTGGATGAGTTTGTATAAGGAAATTTTGAGGGGATATTGGTGTAGTTGTTTGAGCATGCTGTAATGTGTGATGCCATTAGAAATGGGGTATGTGGGGCCACAGATAGTTATCTTAGCTATGGGTGCAGATGGTATGTTGGGTATAAGATTGGTTGGCGGGTCAGATGCCTTTTCTTTGCCCTTCTATGCACGTGTAGTGACATGTATCATGTTGATTTGAGGGAAGTTGGAAAATGGAGAAGGTGTAGGGTGAGTGGTATAATGACATGAAGGGAAAAAACCTACTGGAGGAGAAAAAATCCCTATGAGGTAAGTTGGGCGCACCGACATTTGGGTGGTGGTGTGGCAAGTTCTCTGATGTGAACCATGTTAATTTCAAATCTTGAGGGTGGCTCTAGGAGCTGTGAGGGTGGAGGTTGTCGTTGTTGAGTGGGCAGTGTGGGAATGGGTGTTGGTGAAGCAGGATCCTTGTCAAGAAGGCCATCGTTGTCAAAGGTGGTTTCCGGTGGAAACAATTGGATAAGGATAGCTTTCAAGGCCTTGCAGTTTTCCACATCATGCCCTGACACATGATGGTATGCACAAATTTTAGTATCATCAAACCCTTTGGGCTTGGGTTTGAGGGGGTCGTAAGGTCGGAGTGGTGGTAATGTGATAATAGAAGTCTCGAGGAGGTTGGTTAAAATTTTGGCACAGGACCCTGCTAGTGGATCACAATGGGAAGTGAATGTGGGTTTGGGTGTAGGTGTGGTTGGTTGTCGAGGAATTATTTTTGGAAGAGTAGGAACAGGTTGAGCTATGGGTTTAGGTGCCTATGTGGTTTGAGGTATCTGTCAGGTTCATTTGGGTTGGGGTACATTAGATGGAGGGGTAGGAAGGTGTGGGGTTGTTGTGACTACCTTTTTGTGGGGTAGTGGGGTTTTGTTTTTGGGTTGCACCTTCTTGGGTAAAGGTGTTGTGGGTGTACTAGGTCTAGAAGGAAAAGAAGATGGAGGAAGAGGGAAAGTTACCCACGGGGATAATGGGGGTGCTGTGAAGGCAGATGACGTGGGTCGTACTTGGGGTGTGAGGGATAATGACTGAAGTGTAGTGGGTAGTGAAGTGATAGATGAAGGTATTAGAGGTATTGGCGGTAAAGAGACTGCAGGTGCGGGTATGAGTCGTGTTGTGTGCCTAGGAAGGTTAGAGGTTTGTGAGGAAGGAATGGGTTGTTGTGTCATTGGTTTATGGATGGGTGAAGGGTGCTTGACCATGTTGGGTAGCTAAGGTCTTAAGGTAGACGGGACAAGTGCGGGTGTGATTGGTGCGGTTGGGGTATGAGGTCGATGAGTTTGTTTCTTTGGTTTGGGTGTCGGCAGTAGGTGTGGTATTGATGTTGGATGATGTAGCTAAATCCAGTTTAATAGGTGGATGAGTAAGGCTGGTGGTCGGGGTGACCCCTAAAGTGGTAATAGGTTTAGTGGAGGTAAATGTTGTGGGTATGGGTTTGGGTTTAGGTATAGGTTGGGTTATGGGTAAGGATGTGGTGTGAGTGTTAATGGGTATCATGGAAGGGGTTGCGACAACAGTAGTCGTATTTGGTTTGATGGGTTGAAATGTGTTTGGGTAGATAGTGGAGGTGTCATCTAGGGATCTCTGCATCTGTGTTGAGACAAGAAGTAAGAGGCGCCCCCATAATAAATCCCTATCCACATAATTTAATTGATCGGCCAAACATGAGAAAGGCACGTCTGCGGGTGGAGTTGGTGAGGACCTAATGGAATTCCCATAAAATTCATCTTAGAGATAGGGAATTGGCTAGCTTCATCTTCCATGGGTAAGAGAGCCGAAAATAGGTCTGTTGGATTTTGGGTAGCCAATGGAGAGTGCTCACCAAGAGGCAAAGGTATCTCCACTGGGTCTATGATGGGTGGAAGAGATAATGGGAGCTCCTCTATAAGTGGAGGAATGGATATGCTCCTCTATAGGTGGAGGAGGTGATGGGTGCTCCTCTATGGGTGGAGGAGGTAATGGGAGCTCCTCTATGGGTGGAGGAGGTATGGTAGGTAAAGGTTCTCTAAGTGGTGAAGCTAGGGGTGAGATGGTCTCAATGTTAGTAGAAGACCCCTCCATAGGTGATGTAGGAGATGAAAGGTGTTCCTCTATTGGTGAAAGAACGGTGGAGGTTGGTTCCAATGTGGAAGGAGGATTTCGGGCTAGGATTTCCTCTATGGAAGGGATGTGAGGTAATTGAGAGGCGACAGGTACCTTGTTAAAGATTGCATAAACCTCAAGGTTATAGGTATCGTGAGTAGATGTCTCACCAGTTTGATTGAATGAAGGGCATGATTGGGAAATGGTTTTTTGAAGATTTATAGATTTTGGTTGGGGGTGGCATTGGGATTATCCATAGTTAACTCACCTTTCTCGAGCATTTCTTGGAAAATATTCTTGAAAGTGATGTAGTTACCATCACTATCACCCTTCACTCAGTGATAGTTACAGAAATCATGCTCTTTATACCATGCGGACATGGGGCGAGCAAGGTCAAAACCAGTGTGTGGTTTAATGGGTGGAAGGGTGATGGCTCCAGCTTTGATAAGATTTTCTAAGATAGAAGAGTAAGGTTCCCCAATTGGGGTATATTTTCACTGCTTTTGTCTGAATTGAAAAGCCTGGACATGTGATAGATTAAATGAGGGTGTAGCCTGATTGGACAGATGATTTGGGTCGGCCTTAAGTACCACTGCATTAACAGTACCTTTAGCCTTTGAATAATTGGTTGGTGGTTTCGAAGAAGAATAGGTTTCATTTGACTTGAATGCCAAATTCTTATTTCGTAATTGGATTTTCTTCTCTTCGATGGCCGGAATCTCTAACTTTCGTGTCATAGTGAATGCCTCATTGAATGTTCAAAAAGTTTGGACTTGTAAGGTTAGGGAGATATGTCTGGCGCAAGATAGTGTGAAGAGCTTGATGAGTTTAGTTTGTGGCAGTTGGAAGGTAAGTTGATTGATCAGGATGCGCCAGCGAACGACAAAATCTACGATAGATTCATCCTCGTACTGATGTGTGGAATATAGATTGGTCATGGTAACCTTCGTGGCGATATTGATAGAGAAATGATCCAAGAAAGCTTGGGTTACCTGATTGAATGAAAATATAGAGTGTTTAGGTAACCCACTATACCAGTCTAATGCAGGTCCAGTGAGGGACATGGGAAAAGTTCTCAAAAGCAAGGCATCATCATGAGCAATCAGATAACACCCATGTTTGAATGAGTGCAAATGCTGTTGTGGGTCTTCCTTACTATTAAATCAGTTGAATTTAGGAATTTCCCAATGAAAAGGGTATGAACAGATAGGAATGGATGGGTGAATAGACTCGTTGCAAATCTCATCGTAGGTGAGAGTGTTGTGGGAGCTAGAAACCGATGCCTCTAGTGTCTGCATCTTGTCCAACATCAATTTAATTAGGTCATTGGTGGGTTGTGATGATTGGATGCCTCCTATAATGTGAGGAGGTTGGTTTTCGGCATATACTGGGGGTGGCATTCCAGTGTACGGGGATGCCATGTAAGGTGGTGGAGAAGAAGGCAATGAAATAGGGGGTACATACCTAGAATGAATAATAGATGAAACAGGCAATTGTTGGTAGTATGTATATGGGGGTGGAAGGGTCGTGGTAACCCTAGTGACAATAGGGGCTAATGATTGTGGAATCAAAAGAACCACGTTCTGAAATGGGGTAGAAGTCACCAACACTGGAGGTGGGAATGTAGCTACAGGTATGTGTGAGACATTAGGGGTGGATGAGGTTGTGTTTGGGGTAGTTGTCGAGGGTATGGTGGATGTAATGGGTGTCATAAAGATAATAGACATGGTAGTCATGGTGGGTATAGAACGTAACTGTGAAACGACTAGGGGTAAGGTGGATGCGGGCAGCACAGAGCTAGATGGGGCTGATGCGGAAGTGGGTGTGAGAGTCAGGGGGATAGATATGGGCATACCATACATCAACTGACCTGAGGCATCTCGAGTGGATGAGTGGGAGAGGTAAAACTGCAAGGTGATAGGGTTCTGGTCAAGGAGTCGTGCGAACTCCTCATCTCCAGTAGTGATAGTAGTAGGCTGGATAGGATCCATGGCTGGTGATAAAATAGAAGGTGGTGAAGGACTAGGTGGGAGTGGTTGGCAACTGACATTCAAAAAAAGGGCACTTGCTTGTCTTCAGGTCAACACCATGTGAACCAGCATTGATCAGGTAGGGTTGCTTCTCTATAAATGATACAGAGAACAATAGGAACAGGTGAATTTGGTGATAAAAAATGAATGATGTAACAAATGGTGGGTGGAATGTGAAACAGGATAAATAATGTCAGTTAGGGAAAACTGACGTTGGTCAGGGGTAACCGCTACCGGTCACTGTAGAAAATGGACAGTGAGTAAACAATAAGGTAGAAGGAAAAATCTGATAGGTATGCCAAATCTGAAGATGTGTAAAACGTCAATGGGAAAAATGACAATGACAAAGACTGTGGAAAGTGGAAGAAAGTGAAGTGAAAATTTACTTTTGAGTAGGTTAGCAAAAGGAACTAGAACCGACGTCGATTGGGTATAACCGATGGTGGTCAGAGGTAACCAATGATGGCTACTGTGAAATTGAAATAGTGATGAAAGAAAGTGGTTGTGAATTAAAATATGATGTAGAATTAGACCCAAAATTCTAGAAATGATTATGATATGGACCAAGCACACTCAGGTGAAGCCAGAATACACTAGCTATGATGAGGAGTGTGCAAGGATGAAAAAAAAAAGTGATGAATGTGATCTTTCACCTCAAAACACAAGCCAAGCAGAAACACTAAGAAAATGTGATCCTAAGAGTGCCCTTTCTATTATGTTTGTTTAGCTTATGCTATTTAGGGACTGACACATGAATTGTGAAATAGAATATTTGGTGAGGATGGCTTCCTACAAAGAAGGAGATCTAAAAGGTGAGGTTTCAGGCATGTTATGGTGGGGGCGGGCTTCGCTCTGAAGTATGACTCGACAGAGCAGTGAGCTGGGTGCCCACTGTGTCGTGATTGTGTGATCACCCACAACTTCTTATAGGTAGGATGTTTTTAAGAATGTATGTATTTTGAATTTTTGTGTGGTTTGGTAAGAGTCAGAGAAAGAGAAAAGGATAGAAGTGCTTTTCTATGATTCATTTGTCAACCTTCAACTGGTCATGACTTCCAGCATATAGATTTCCCTTAATTTATGTGAGCTAATGAAATAAATTAGAATGGAATGCAATTGTTTCTAAACCCAAATCGAAAATGTGAAATTGGATGACATAATAAGACGAAGAGGAAGAGGGATGCTCTTTCACTACAATGTAGAAAACATGAAGAAATGATTCTTTTTAATTACACCAAAAGAAAAGTTTCCTTTAAAGCAAATAGAAAGGAGATGTGGATTACCAGGGAAGAAAATTAGTGTGTACGCTTTTAGAAGGGAAACAAAAACAATTTTTTCCTAGGAATGAATGAAATGCAAGGAACCCTGGATGGGTCCCACTGGGTGTGCCAAAATGTTTCACCTTTTTCTTAGATTGTTTCTTTGAACTGTTGACAAAATAGATAGGGTAACGGGTGTAGAAGGAATACCTGTTTAAATGTTGGTTGATGTGTTGTTGCACGCACGTATGACTTCCGAATCCACAGCTGATCGTAAGAGCTTCCTTTTGGCTAGGAGGAACTACATGTAATGAAAACAAGACCACCAGAAGAAATTAAACAATATGGGAAGTGAACTGCCTAGCGTAAGCTAGATCTAGGAAGTATGATACTTCCTAGGTGGCTATCACTCCACTGTTTTCAAAAAATTAATGTTGTAAACAAAGTAAATCCTATTGTTATTTTGAAATGATTTAGGTATCTCACTTAAAACACAATAAGAAAATAGATCTAATCTAACAGGCTAAGCTAGAATAGAATCCAAAGGTCAAATGATTGGTTCTAGGTCTCTGCAGGTCTGATAAAGGTCTTGGTAGGTCATAGGTGAATGAGGGTGAGGTAAAATTAGGTGGGTAGGTCTCTATTTAAGGTTGTGTGGGCAAACACAGAGACCGGTGTCGGTCAAGGGTGAACGACAACAGTTAGGTATAACCGGTGCCAGTTACTGTGAGATCTGGAAATGTCATAGAACATGGTTTCGGTCTCCTTTGTGATTACACAAAAAAATTTGGTTGGTCAAGACGAGGTATTGGGTGACTGGAGTAGGCTTTTGCGAGGTTTTAATGGGTTTATGGAGGTGAAAATGTTGGAGAAGGTCAATAGGGAGCATAATGAACAATGGGTGATAAAATAATGATGAAATGAAATAAACCAGATAAAGTATGAGGTTGTAATTACTTGGATTTCATTCCTGAACGCCTGTATGTGAAGGTTGAAGGTGCTGATGATGGGTTTGAAGGTTGCAAGTGATCAAAAACTGAAGAAAGTCTTCTACATGGGCTGCATGCACACTCCTCTTTTCTTGGATAGATCAAATCATGGCTGGTATGTCTATGTAGGAGAAGAATTCTCAATCTCCTTCCTTGGATGTGAGTTTTCACTGGAATTGGCTCTCTGAAGACTGCGTTATCTCTCTGAGATGTGTTATTACTCGTCAAATTTATTTCTTCCAACTTCCAACTGCCAAGTTCCAAGTTCCAAGTTCCAACCTTAACAATAAGGTTGTTTTAGGTTAAAAGGGGTAACCGATGGTGGTCCGTCTTAACCGGCAACAGTTAGGGGTAACCGACGTTGGTCAAGATGAGATTTATTAGGTTTACTGAACTTAGGGAGATTCTCCTGATTTCCTTAGATCTTGTGTCATTATTCCACATGGATTAGACTCAGGAGCGTCTTGTGAGTGTGTAGGAATGTGGTTAGAGAAAATGTAGGCATTGATTTTTTGGGTTTGGGTAAGTCTTAGTTAGTTATGGTAACTTACTAAGAATAAATCTTAGGTTGAGTTAGCTTGGTGAGGTGTCTAAGTGAACTATATGTGTAGATATTATTTAAATAAGATATTTAAATA
Source organism: Taxus chinensis (assembly GCA_019776745.2). NCBI lineage: Eukaryota > Viridiplantae > Streptophyta > Pinopsida > Cupressales > Taxaceae > Taxus > Taxus chinensis. The sequence continues at coordinate 571,390,583 of CM034156.1, read as the reverse complement.
ATAAAATATAGTGAGGATAATGCATTAATTTAATTAAATTAATATTAGTGGGGTTAAGGGGGTCATGGCTAGGTAAATTTAATAACGGGTGCTTATATGTCGAGGGACAAAAGGGGAGTATGACCTAATTTTAGTGTCTACACTTACGACCCCCTCAAAACCCAAGCCAAAAGGGGTTTGATGATACTAAAATTTGTGCATACCATCATTTTCCAGGGCACAATGAGGAAAATTACAAGGCCTTGAAAGCTATCCTTATCCAGTTGTGTCCCCCAGAAGCCAACTTTGATGATGACGACCTTCTCGATGAGGATCCTGCTTCACCGACACCCATTCCCACACTACATACTCAACAACCACAACCTCCACCCTCACATCTCATAGAGCCACCACCAAGATTTGAAATTAACATGGTTCACATTAGATAACTTGCCACACCACTACCCAAATGTCATTGTGCCCAACTCACCTCACAGGGTTTTTCTCCTCCAGTAGATTTTTTCTCGTCATGTCGTTATACCACTCACCCTACACCTTCTTCCTTTTCCAACTCCCCTCAGATCAATATGATTCACGTCACTACACGTGCTTAGAAGGATAAGGGTAAAGAAAAGGCAATCTACACCCATACCTAAAATCACTATCCGCAGCTTTATGTACCCCATTTCTAATGGCGTCACACATCACACCATGCTCAAACAACTACACCAGTATCCCCTCAAAATGTCCCTATATGACCTCATCCAAACCTCGGAATCCCATCATCAAGCTCTCATAGAGGTTCTTCAATCTATTGAGCTTTTACCTAATGACCCTACACTCGTACCAGCCATTATCACACCCCATCATGTAGCCTCTCTCACAAAATTACCACCTTCATCTTCGCCCCACCCTATTCACCAAGTGTCCTCCCTTAGCTTCTTAGAGGACGAGATCACACCACACCAAAACGATGACCCGAACCCCGCCCTCTTCATCTCTGTCCACATTGATGACATACGGATATGTCGTGTGATGATTGATGGGGGCGCTAGAATTAACATCATTTCATCCCATGCATTCGCTCAAATACGCATACTTGACAATTGCATGCATAAACATCCGGTCATGTTGCATTCATTCAATGATGCTATCACCTCTACACTAGGCACCCTTATCCTCCACATTCATGTGGGCCCCCACACTGTTCCAGAATTGTTTTACGTTTTGGAAGGGGAATTCCAATATAACATGTTACTTGGTAGACCCTGGATTCGTGTCATGGGTTGCATTCCTTCCACTTTACATCATTGTGTAAAGTTTGAACAGGAAGGACACACCTATACCATTCTAGCTGACCCCTCACCTTTCAAAACATGCAACATTTTTTACTGACCCAATGATGTGCTCATACCCGTTAAGCCGAATACCTCCACAACTATTACTTCTTCATCTACACTTCTACTTACCAATGCAGCCATTGTTTCTACCACACATACCTCCTCCATTCCTACCACTACCATAACTTCCACGGCTGACCCATCAGCTTCCCAATCCATTAACTCCACCTCTGCATCGACCTCCAACACATCATCCATTCCAGCTACCTACATACCAACCATTGATCCCTTGGAAGGTGTTTTTCAATGCCTCACTCTGGGGGAGTACCACCTATATAGTGTCAACACATTCCTTACTCCACAAGAGTATGGAAGTCTTCACCAACACCCTCGCTACGATCACTACATAGGAGAATGTGTCCTTTATGGTCCTCCTCATCTCCGTACCAGCCTCACCTATGGGGGACTTGATACTACCACTTACACACCTGAACCACCGCCACAAACTTACCCCTTTTCCATTGACTTCCAATCACTTACCAATCACCGTTTCACCCACATCGTCTTGCATTGATGTGTGTGGAAGGGTTTTGGTTTTGGATTTTATGAGCAAGGCCACCATACCATTATTCCATGTACCACCCGAAAACATAATGATCGTAGTGGTATCGGTTTTCCTGAACCACGTACCAAACATGCCCACATTGAACTCATTAAGGACACTAGCTCTTCTCCACCTTCTTCACCTACTCCACCTTCATCACTACCCTCACTGATGGAATCGATGGATCCTGAATCTATCCCTCCTAACATTTTTTTTCATAAACACCATTTCCTTGGGGCCTCTGACTTATCAATGTGAGGGTGAGGCCCCTTCCACTCTTCCCTTCCTGTATCCTGAAATGATCGATGACAATACACCTTCAATTAACGTTGTTCAATGTTAGGATTATGAATCTATACTCACCTACCTTGGTGCAGAAGACTCATACATTCATCAGTCATTACCTTCTAAGACACAAACCATGTTGAATGAATCAACTATCGAGATCAACATTCATTCTCAGGATGACCCGCACATCCTCAAGATCAGACAATCTTTAGATGCTTCTAAACAGGAAGCCATCACTTCTTTTCTCAAATATCATAACCACACTTTCATTTTGTCTTACAAAAACATGCCTGGTATTGACTTCACCATAGTGGTCCACAATATCATAACTATTCCCAATGCCAAACCCATTAAACAAAAGCTGAGGAAAATGCACACTCGCATTGCCCATCTCGTCAAAGAGGAACTTCAACGCCTTCTTTCATTTCCTTCATCTTACACATTGATCATCCTCATTGGATTTATAACATTGTCCCTATCACAAAAGTGATAGGGGGACTCTGCATTTGCACAGACTTCCATGACCTCAACCTAGCATGCCCAAAAGATGACTTTCCCTTACCTGGTATTGACTAGCTAGTGTTAGGTTGTGGAGCCTGTTTTCATGTGTGAAAGTGTTGAAGAATGTACACTATGAGTATTATACACTTTTCATGTATCCTCGCCGGGGTTTGGGGCCGAGCCGGGCCTCGAGTCGGCGTTCGGGGGCACAGCCCCCAATTTTTTTGGGCATAAATTGTTTTTTTGGCCTCAAAAAAATGCACTCGACATATCGGGAAATGTGCTCTTCTCATACGGGCAAGATTTTTGAACCATAGGTTTTTGAGTTGGTTTTGGCCCATGGTTTTAATACCCACAGTATTGTAAAAATGCTTAAGCAGTTGCCTACTTATATGGTTTTATGCATATGGTAGGATATAATGAAAAATATTGTAGATGTGCTTTGAATTCAGGCTGTGAATTTTGTAGAGTTTGTTGAGCATAGCTCCAAATGGATTTGGGTATTATATTAAGAGAGTGGTGGCTTGTAATAAAATTTGAGCAAGTGATTCTTGGTGGATGTAGCCCAAATTAGGTGAACCAAATTAAATACTGTCTCTTTGTGTCATGTTATTTTATTCTACAATTTTATTTGAAATCTGTAATAATTTCTGTATATTAGTTTCTATTGTTGTGATTCTATGAGGGATTATTCTGCATATTTGATCCCTTATTTCCTAATAATTGGTATCAGAGCCTGGTTTTGGTTTGTTGAAGTGTTGAATCCTAGGGAAAGTTTTATCTTGATTGGGAGCTATGGCAGATGATGGAAGATCTAGGGTTGATAAATTCAATGGGCGAAATTTCAGTCTTAGGAAGATGTAGATGGAAGATTACCTTTATCAGAAGGATCTTTATACTCCATTGTCTAAGAAGGTGAACAAACTCTTGAGCATGACAGATGTGGAATGGGATTTGTAGGATAGGAAGGCACTTGGGACAATCCGGTTTTGTCTTTCATCTTTGTATTATTTAATGTTTCAAAGGAAAAGACTACAAAAGAACTGATGGATGTATTAGGGAAGTTGTATGAAAAACCTTCTGCCTCTAATAAGATATTTTTAATGAAAAATTTGTTTAATATGAAGATGTCTGAGAATGGTTTAGTAGTAGATCATCTAAATGATTTTAATATGGTTGTAAATATGCTAGCTTTAGTTACAATAGAATTTTATGAAGAAGTTAGGGATTTATTAGTTCTATGCTCTTTACCTAAGAGTTGGAATAACCTGGTAATGGAGGTAAGCAACTCAGTTCCTGCTAACTCAAAGTTGAAGTTTGAGGATGTTGAAGGGTTGATTCTAAGTGAGGAAATGTGAAGAAAAATATCTAGTGAATCTTCTACTTTAGAGAATGCTTTGACAGTGGAAACTAGAGGGAGACAAAAGAATAGAGGAAACCGTGAAAAATCAAAGGATCGAGGAAAGGTCAAAATACAAAAGAAATATAGTATACTAGCACTGTGGAAAGTCTGGGCATGCAAAGAAGGACTATTGGGAGCTTCGAGACAAGAAGAAAATAAAGAGGAGGCAAATGTGGCAATGGGTAATGTATGTCAGGATGCTTTGATTCTTTCTTTGCACAATATTACTGAATCTTGGGTTTTCGATTCAGGGGCTTCTTTCCATACTACTCCACATAGGCATTATTTTGTTGGTTATGTTCAGGGGGATTTTGGGCATGTTTTTCTTGGTGATGATGAGCCTTGCAAGCATATTTGTAAAAGGTTATGTTCAGGTTAAGATATATAATGGGAATACATTGGCTATTGAAAGGATGTCAGACATGTGCCTACATTAAGACGAAATTTGATATCGAGGGTAGTTGGGAAGTGATTGTTGTACTGTGATATTTACAGTGGACTCTTGGAAGGTTACCAAGGGTGCTCTTGTGGTGGCAAGAGGTAAGAAGGTTGGAACCTTGTATTTAACCACTTATAGCACTAATGTTTGTAATCTTGTGGATTTAGAAGTAGATATAACATTATGGCACTATAGGCTCGGTCATATGATCCATAAGGGCGTGGAGATCATAAAGAAGGATTTTCCTGGATATACAGAAAATAGGTTTGGAGTTTTGTGAGGACTGCATATATGGGAAACAAAAGCGAAGTAAGGTTTCTCAAGGTTGGACCTACAAAGAAAAAGAGTAAGTTAGAGCTGGTACATTCTGATGTGTGAGGGCCGGCTCAAGTATCATCTCTTGGGGGTTCAAGTTATTATGTTACTTTTATTGATGATGCAAAAAAGAAAGTTTGGGTTTATTTTATTAGAAAAAAATCTGATGTATTTGACATTTTTGTTAAATGGAAAGCCTTGGTAGAGAATGAAATAATTCTTAAGCTAAAATGTCTCAGGTCAGATAATGGAGGGGAGTATTGCAGCAATGAATTTGATGATTACTATTCTAAGAATGGAATCCATAGACAAAAGACGGTTCCAGGAGCTCCGCAGCAGAATGGGGTATAAAAAAGGATGAACATAACAATAATGGAATGTGCTAGGAGCATGAGGATACATGCAGGACTGCCTCTTTCTTTTTTGGGCAGAAGCGGTGAGCACAGATGTGTACTTGATAAACATAGGACCCTCAAGTGCCTTAGATGGAGGCATACCTGAGGAGGCTTGGTATGGTAAGAAATTTGATTATTCATTTCTTAGAGTTTTTGGACGTGAGGTGTTTGTTCATATAGACAAGGATGATAGGACCAAGCTAGAGGATAAATAAGAAAAATGTACTTTCATTGGTTATGGTGGTGATGACTTTGGATATAAATGTTGGAGTATTAAGGACAAGAAAATCATTTGATCTAGGGATGTGGTCTTTAATGAGAAAGTTATGTATAAGCAGCAGTTGCAGGAAAACAGGGAAGAATCCAAGAAAGAATATATAGTAGTAGAGGATCTTCCAAATGGGAAAGTGACACATGAATCAGTTTAGGAACCCCCTCAACATGAACCCCAAATTCATCTATGGATTGAGGAGGTCTTCTAGGGTAAGAAGAGAACCTGAAAGATTTTCTCCTTCTCTTTATTATTTATTACTCATTGATAGTGGAGAGCCAGAGAGCTTTGATGAAGTAATATAGGTAGATTCTGGGAAGAAGTGGGAGCAAGCCATGGATGAGGAGCATCAAGATCTCATGGAGAACCAAACATGGGATTTGGTAAAGCTACCCATAGGAAAAAGAGCATTACAGAACAAGTGAGTGTTTAGAGTCAAAGAGGAAGAAGGAGGCAAGAAAAGATATAAGGCCTGGTTGGTGGTCAAGGGGTTTGCATAGAAAAAATGTATAGATTTTGATGATATTTTTTCTCCTGTAGTAAAAATGATTTCTATTAGAACTGTTCTAGGATTAGTTGTAGTAGAAAACTTGAACTTAGAACAGCTTGATGTAAATACTGCATTTCTCCATGGTGATTTGGAGGAGGAACTATATATGCAGCAACCAGAGGGCTATGATGTCAAAGGTGGAAAGAGAAGATGGGTGTGCCCTAATTGAAGAAGAGCTTGTATGGCTTGAAACAAACTCCACGTCAATGGTATAATATATTTGTATAGCTTCATGATGGATGAAATGTTATATTAGATGTCATTCTAACCATTACGTGTATACAAACAAATTTGAGGATGGCAGTTATATTATCCTTTGTCTGTATATGGATGACATGTTGGTTGCAACCTAAAAACATGCAAGAAATAAAAGTACTCAAGAAGTAGCTAAGTGAATCCTTTGCTATGAAGGATTTGGGGGTAGCCAAACAAATCCTTGGCCAGTATGAGGATATCTTGGGATAGGAAAGAACGAAAGATGATTTTATCTAAGCAAGAGTACATTAAGAACAAGTCTTGGAGAGGTTAATATACAGGATGTTAAACCGGTTGGGACTCCTTTGGCAGGCCATTTCAAGTTATCAAAGGAAGAGTGTTCCTAAGAAAAAGCAGGAGAGAAACCAAATGTACAAGGTACCTTACTCATCAGCAGTTGGTAGTTTGATGTATGGCATCATGTGAACTAGGCTTAATATTGCACATGCAGTGGTAGCATGGTGAGTATATTTATGAGTGATCCATGTAAAGACCACTGGGTAGACAGTAAAGTGGATCTTTCAATACTTGAGAGGGACCATGGGTACATAGTTTTGTGCTACAGTGGAACAAACACCACTTTGCGTAATTATGTAGATTCAGACATGCCTAGAGATGTAGACAGTAGGAGGATCACGATAAGTTATATTTTTCATTATAGGTGGGATAGTAGTGAGCTGGATTTCATGACTAGAGAAGCTTGGTGGTTTTGTCAACCACAGTGGTTGAGTATGTTACTGCCATAGAGGCAAACAAAGAGAGGATTTTGTTAAAAAAATTATCTTGAGGATTTGAGGAATAAACAGAAGGAAGCGAAAGCTACATGGTGATAGTCAGAGTGATATACACTTAGCTAAGAACTCTGCTTGCCACTCAAGGACGAAGCATATACAGCTTAAGGTATAATTTCATAAGGGCAGCTTTGGAGGAAGAGAAGTTGAAGCTAGAAGAAGATTCATACCAGTTAGAATCTTGAAAACATGATGACCAAGGTGGTCACAAGGGAGAAAATGAATTTGTGTTCAACTTTGATTGGTCTTCATGGACGACTAGTGAAGGGTTGAGAATCTTTCTTAGAGGAAAACTAGTCTTTAAGTGAGATATTGTTAGGTTGTGGAACATGTTTTCATGTGTGGAAGTGTTGAAAACTGTACACTAAGAGTACTATACACTTTTCATGTATCCTCACCGCCCCCAATAGCAGGGGTTTGGGGGCACAACCCCCAATTTTTTTGGGCGTAAATTGGTTTTTTTTTTGCCTCGAAAAATGCACTCGACATATCAGGAAATGTGCTCTTCTCATATGGGTGAGATTTTTGACCCATATGTTTTTGGGCTGGTTTTGGGCCATGGTTTTGATACCCATGGTATTGTAAAAATTCTTAAGTAGTTGTCTATTTATATGGTTTTATGCATATGATAGATGTATGAAAAACATTGCAGATTTCTTTGAATTCGGGTGTGAATTCTGTAGAGTTTGTTGAGCATAGCTCCAAATGGATCTGGGTATTGTATTGAGAGAGCGGTGGCTTGTAATAAAATTTGAGCAAGTGATTATTAGTGGACATAGTCCAAATTGGGTGAACCACGTTAAATATTGTCTCTTTGTGTTGTGTTATTTTATTCTGTAATTTTATTTGAGATCTGTAATAATTTCTGCATATTAGTTTCTACTATTGCGATTCTGTGAGGGATTATTCCACATTTTTTATCCCTTATTTCCTAATAGCTGGTTGACCTTATCATTGGCCATGAGATGCTATCACTCATGGATGGATTCTCGGGTTATAACCAAATCTTACTTGCCCCAGAAGATCAACAAAAAACCTCGTTCATCACCCCTTGGGGGAACTTTTGCTATCGAGTCATGCCTTTTGGCCTTAAAAATGCTGGTGCCACATATCAATGGGCTATGACTTACATCTTCCATGACATAATGCATCACATATTGGAAGATTACGTGGATGATCTCTTGGCCAAATCTAAACGCTGCTCTAAGCACCTAAACATCCTTAAAACCATCTTTGACCGTCTCATTAAATATTGCATCCAGCTTCAACCTAAGAAGTGCATCTTCTCGGTTCTCTCAGGAAAGCTCCTAGGATTTATCATTTCCCTACATGGTATAGAGGTTGACCCTACTAAATTCAAGGCCATTCTAGAAATTCCTCCACCTATTAACCTTCGATAACTCCATAGCCTGCAAGGCAAGTTGCAGTCCATTCGCCGTTTCATTTCACAATTATCTGATCGATGTCAACCATTTCATCATCTGCTCAAAAAGGATGTCTCCTTTAAATGGGATGATGACTGTCACAAAGATTTTGACACCTTAAAACAATACCTTCTCCAACCACCCATACTCATTCCACCTAAAGAAGATAAACCTTTTTACCTATACATATCCACTACCAATCACTCCTTGGGAGCCATGCTCGCTCATCATGATGAACAACACAGGGAGCAAGCGGTTTATTACATAATCCATACTCTTTTGGACTATGAAACCTGATACACTCATCCTAAAAAACTTTCCTTAGCCTTAGTTTTTGTTGCCACCAAACTCTGTCATTACCTACTAACCACAAAACCTATGTTATGACCAACACCGACCCCTTACACTTCATGTACACTAAACCTTATCAAAATCAGTGTGCCGTACGATGGCTTATGCTTTTAGCTAATCTTGACCTCGAATTCATTCATCAAAATTCCATCAAGGGCCAAGCTATTGCCGACTAATTGGCTAGTGCACCTATTTCCGGGGATCAACCCTCTAATTTTGACTTTCTAGATGAGTCGATTACTACCCTTTCCCTGGACGAACCCCTTACCAAATGACACTCTTCTTCAAAAATTCCAAGTGTCAGCGTGGGGTTGGGGCTGGTATTATCCTCATTCCCCTTGAGGGTGAACCCATGCCTTTGTCTTTCAAATTATATTTTGAATGTACCAACAGTATTGCCGAATATGAAGCACTCGTACTAGGTGTCTAAGCCACCTACGCCCTAGATGTCAAATCAATCAACATCTTTGGTGATTCTCAATGGTCGTAAACCAAGTTAATGGTATGTACTAATGTCCTAATGAGATACTTCAAAAGTATAAACATCATGTAGACATACTTTTTACCACCTTTGATTGTTACACCCTTCAAACCATCCCACATTTAACCAACAAGTTTACAGATACCATGGCCTACTTAGATTCCCAAATACCCGCTTCACCCGCCTATTCTACAATCTTTGTCACCGTACAATGACTCTAATCACCTTATTATTTACCTCACAATGTTTACTCGATCAGAACCGCTACCCCTGACCTAAGTGACCTTTGGTATAAACAATACTTCGACTACCTTTCTCTCTCCATCTTACCTCCTGATCTCACCTGTAACGGACAATGCACCTTCCTTAAAAAGGTCTCTCATTACATCATTCTAGGGGGCCTCCTCTATAAGCATGTCTTTGATGGTATTCTCTTACGATGCCTCACAAATTCTGAAATCCCTTATACCATTAAGGAAGTTCATGATGGCATATGTGGAGGTCATTTCAGTGGCCTTGTTATTGCTAAGCGTATTCTTTGCCTAGGCTATTACTGGCTGACCCTTAACCATGATTGTTGCGACTACGTTAAACATTGTGTAAAATTCCAACAACATTGCAATCTTCATCATACACCCAGTCATGCCTTACAGGTCGCTTGATACCTTTGGCCCTTCTCTCAATGGGGTTTGGATCTTGTTGGTGAAATCAATCCTCATTCTTCCTAGCGCCATCAATGGATCATCACTGCTACCAAATACTATACAAAATGGGTGGAAGCCATCCCACTCATTTCCACAAAAGCTGAGAAAATATGTGAGTTCATTACCCACCACATCATTTTTTGCTTTGGTGTTCCACATCGCCTCATCACTGACAATAGAAAACAATTCAAAAATAAAACATTGTAAAAAATTTGCGACGCCTTCCGCATTTAGCTTAGTTTCTCGTCACCTTATTACCCACAAACCAACGGTCAGGCCGAATCCACTAACAAAACCTTAAAAAAATTCTTATGAAAGTGGTTGACGATACTGGGAAGGATTGGCATATGCACATTCCTTTTTCCCTGTGGGCATACCACACTAGTATTCACACTTCCACTACGGCCACACCTTTTTCCCTGGTCTACGGTACAGAGGTCGTCATGTCTCTCAAAGTATAGATCCCCTCACTCCACATTTCTCTCCATGACATGCTCAATGATGACAAATTTTGTCAGGACCGTTTAGCACAGCTAGAGTTATTAGACAAATGTCATCTTAATGCTTTGGATCACCTTCAAGTTTACCAAAAATGTATCAAATGTGCCTACGACAAATGTTTCCATGAATGAACATTCAAAGTCGGTGACCTTGTCCTGAAAGAAAATCAACACGTAACCAAAGCAGGAAAAAGTAAATGGGGAAAATTTTCTCCTAATTGGCTTGGACCATACATCGTGGCTCATACCTATGGATCAGGTGCTTACTGTTTATGATCACTCGATGGTAAACGCAAACCTGAGCCCCTTAACACCTTACATCTTTGACCATTCTATTGTTGACTTGTAGTCCTCCCTCACCTTTTGTCTCTTTCCACGCTCTTCCCTTGAGCACTATTTCACTCCATACACCTCACTAATGATTAAACAAGAATCATATGAGTACTCATCACTTGTTATCTTCTCTTGAATATGTGTACCATGACGGTGCACATAGTATGATTCTCATGGATACTTTTTATCTACCTTTAGATGAGATCCCATGGTCGTTTCACCTTGCCTTTTGAACAAGAGTCTTATTTTCCACCTTGGTCTTTTCTATGACTTCAAAGACATCACATGGGACCAAAATCCTTGATTCAAACTTCTGATAAAAAGATGACTCCCTCAAAAGGAAATATTCCTCTCGATAACTACTGTTATAAACAGACTTCTCCCTAGAAGGACAGCTATGTAAAGCTCTAAAAACAAAAAACAAAACAAAAAAACGAGAGCAACTCAAGCTTCCTGCATCGATTAGCTTCACAAAGACCTCAAGGAGTTCATTTTTTTTCCCATATAGACTTCCCGCATCGATCAATCTATTTCAACTATACGTCAAAACAATAACCTTTTGTCATGGACTTGCCCATTGTGAGCTACGTTCTCTTCTCAAAATGCATGCCACCTATACCATATAAAAATTACCCACTTTTCACCCTTCAAACCATGTCCACTCTCATTTCCTACTGCCTCAAGGGACTTCTTGGAACTTAGACATTTGGTGATCATGTGAATATTTTTCACCGTAGAACAATCCATCCTACAATGTATTTAGGGTCTTATGTTCCTCACCTCCGCCAAGGTATGATCTACTCGGTATGATCCTACCCAATCAGGTGGCTTTCTTTCCCCCTCTTATCTTTGAACCATCTTTGTTTCTGTTTTGATTACCTTATACAAGACTTGGTCCTCAACGCTTACTTTTGGGGTAATCTTCTTCTTTTGTCACAATAGCCCTCACCTACATCACTTTACCTATAATCCACTCACACCTAACAAACCTAAACCCACCACATGCCCAAAAACCTGCCAACTCATTTTCATACCTCCTCATATTCTTCCCTAGCTTATGAGAGAACTACATCAGCCTGAGGTCCCTTTTTACCGGGACTATATAGGTAGCACTTTGAGGGCATGGGGCCCTTGGAGGTTAGCTTGGCCATCCTCTACCCTAAACAATTCATATTCCATGTGCCTCACATTACATCACACCTAAATTCCTTTCCCTTTTATACCCAAAATTGGAAATTAAACCACAAACATAACAAGTTGTTTCATATTTTAAACATTATCACAGCATACATTTATTATGCCTACCATTTCTCTATCATCTCTATGCATAGATTATACCACATCTCACACATGACCCATATTATCATTCATTGCATAAAATAATGCATCACCACTTCACCTACTTTCAACTCAATCCATGCCTATAATCTGACTAAACCATGCCTAAACCAACCTGACTCAACCATGCCTAAACCAACCTTACTCGATCCATGCCTAAACCAACCTGACTAAACCATGCCTAAACCAACCTGACTCAACCATGCCTAAACCAACCTGACTCAACCATGCCTAAACCAACCTTTCTCCATCATGCCTGACTCACCTAATTTCCATCCATATCAACACAACAAATTCATATCTCATAAACAAATCAACAAATCAAATAATACCATGTATCTCATCAACACATCAACAAATCAAATCATAGCATGTATCTCATCATATAAATCAATGTGTATCTCAAATATACATGGCTATCTCATCGTGTGCATCATCTTAAAATTGTCAGCATGTAGGCTGATATACAATACAAAATGTCATCGGAGTGTAAGACAGTCTCATATATACAATAAAATAATGAATAACATAAAACGTGGATTTTTTGTTTTTATAACAAACCCGACCTAAACCGACATCGGTTACCCTTGAACGACATCGGTTGCATGCCCTACCTAATCATCATCAGTTTACCTCTATCGGCATCGGTTATCCATGACTGACATCGGTAACCATCACCTACACATTGCACTAAATTTTACCCTTTTACCCTACCCCTACTTCCTTTTTTTAACCTCACCCAACCTTCACCCTGATCATTTACCTCACCCCACCTTTACCCTACCCATTTACCTCACCTTTCCTGACCTCGTCATTTACTACCTCCCTTTTTCCTCTTTTGGGGACTCATTATTTTACCCCTACATTGGCCTTACCCGTGTCGTGACCTAGTTATTTAGACCTGGACCATCGCTAGTGACCTTTGACCTCATGTGTTCACTATACCTTACGGCACTGTTACTTGTGTTGTTGGCCTAATGACCTTACCTAGCCTATTTCCATGACCGTTTATCCTGACTCTACCTTTGGTGTACTGGAACATAGCTAAACGTTCTTGCATCTAACCTACATTGTGTTTCTTGACCATATCCTCTACCTTGGATACTGGAATTACTTCAACCTTGTTTGGATAAACCTATCGACCTTAGACAATGTAGAGTTTTCCTACTCTTCAACCTAGTAGCATGTTGTAGTTTATACGTGTGCGTGCGTTTGACTGTTACTACCTTTGACCCTGAACCATTACCTAGCTTACCCATGTAGACCTTGCTCCTTTTGTTTTCCCCTATTATCAACCTTCATTTTCATCACATTTACCTTTTATCAAACCACTCACCATTTCTGCCTTTTGCCTCGTCAGTTCCTGGTTTGAGGGGTATCACCTTCATCCACACATGGGGTAACCACATCTTATTTTTGTTAGCATCGCTTACCAATACAAGCTACGCAACAAAAAGGGGCAAAATGTAGACACTAAAATTAGGTCACACTCCCCTTTGGTCCCTCGACAAATAAGCACCCTTCATCACATTCACCTAGCCATGACCCCCTTCACCTCACTAATATTAATTTAATTAAATTAATTAAATTAATTCATTATCCTCACAATATTTATTATTTAAATATGTTAATTTAAATAATATCCACACATACACTTCACTTAGACACCTCATCAAGCCAACTCACCCTAAGACCTATTCTTATTAAGTTGCCATAATTAACTAAGACTTACCCAAACCCTAAAAATCAATGCCTACATTCTCTGTAACCACATTCCCACATGCTTACAAGAAGCTCCCAGTCTAATCCATGGATTAATAGCACGAGATCTAAGGAAATCAAGAGGATCTCCCTAGTTTAGTAAACCTAGTAAATCCCACCTTGACCAACACCGGTTACCCCTAACCGTCACCAGTTAAGATGGAACCACCGTCGGTTACCCTTTTAACCCCAAAACAACCTTATTCTCAAGGTTGGCAAAAGGTTGGAAAATTTGGTGAACATTAGCACATTCCTGAGAGATATTGCATCTTTGGAGAGTGAATTCCAGCAAGAACCCGCATGCAAGGAAGAAGATCAAGCATCTTTTCCTGCACAACCATCCCAACAATGATCTGATCTAACCAAGCAAAGAGGAAAGTACGTGCAGCCCATGCAAAATCTTCCCTTTAGTTGGTGACCACCTGAAGTATTCAAAACCTCTCATCAGCACCTTCGTCCCTCACTCACAGGCATCCATGACCAGAATCCAAGTAAATAAGCATTATACTTCTCTGGTTCATTTCATTTCATCATTATATTATCATCTTTTGTTTACCTAGCCATCTATTGACCTCCTTGAACATTCTCCCTCCATATACCCATTAAACTTCACCAAATCCTACCTAAATCACCCAATACCTCATCCTGACTAACGAAAGTCCTTTTGTGCAATCACAAAGGAGACCTAAATCTCGTTCTGTGGCATTCCCATTTTTCCACAGTAACCAGCACCGGTTACACCTAACCACCATCGATCATCCTTAACCGACATCGGTATCTGTATTTTCCCATACAACCTAGAACAGTGACCTACCCAAGTAATTTCCTCTCACCCTCATTCACATGTGATCTACCTGAGACCTCTGTCAGACCTGTAGAGACCCAGAACCAGTTATTTGACCTTTGGATCCTATTCTAACCTAGCATGCTAGATTAGATCTATTTCTTATTGTGTTTCAAGTGAGATACCTAAATCATTTCAAATTACAATAGGATTTTCCTTATTTACTGCATAAAATTGTTTAAAACTGTGGACTGAAAGCCATCTAAGAAGTATCACACTTCCTGAATCTAGCATACGCTAGGCAGTTCGCTACATATATTGTTTAAATTTTTCTGGTGCTCTTGCTTTGTATTACAGGTAGTTCCTCCTAGCCAAAAGGAAGCTCTCACAATCAATTGTAGATTCAGAAGTCATACACGTGCAACAACCCATCAACCAACATTAAAACGGGTATTCCTCATACGCCCATTACCCTATCTATTTCGTCAATACTTCAAAGAAACGATCTAGAATCAGGTGAAACACCTCTCCTAGGAAACCGATCATGGACGGTTCCAATGCCATCACCATTGATGACTATCTTTCCTACACCAAGTCCAATGCTAAGGTTATGGTTTCTCAAAGGAATCAACAGCTTCGGGCTCGTCATGGTTTCAGAATATGTAAGATAAAATTTGTAACTTTTACCAAAAGCAAATCACAAGTTTTTTCCACTACCTCCTATGACTTATACTCTTTAATTTTATTTCCCTAATGGTTTGGTAGGTGTATCTCTAGTTCCATTTAGTGTTATGACCAATGTCATCGTAAATTACATACAAATTAAATTTGACATCCCTTTTGGTATACTTTGCAACTTATGTGTAAATATTAGTACAATTACATTGATAATAAGAACATAGGTAATCTTTATTATATAAAAATCAATTAAATACATTGTCGAGGATCAATATCATTTGATGTATAAGTTGCATGGATTAGATTCCTTCTTTATTTTTAAATGATGCTTGTAAAAGTAATATTTTAAAATGATATGATATTTTATTGAAAGAACAATATAAAGTTGTTAAAAATGTAATAATATTTATTTATATTTCAAAAAATTGATCTTTTAAAAATTATTAAAGAGATAAATGAATAAATGTATAGTTTTTTTATCAAAGGGTAAAAGTGGGGGTTTTGAAAGGGCCTCCCTCCCTTATAGTGCAAAAGAGATCTAACATAAAAATATAATTACAACCATGGATGAAACAAAGATAAAAATAATAGAATAGTATAATCCATATAGGGCCACCTACCAGTCAACATAAAGTCAGGAAAAATTCAGCTACCTAGCAATATTATTTAGACTAAGAGAGGTTTCCCACTCCTTCACTACTTTAATTTTTTTCTCCAAATATTTGAAGTTGTTTTGGTTTTCATGCTCATTTTTCTTAGTGATCTTGGTTTTCTTACACCCTCTTCAACAAACTTCCTTTTTTTTTCATAAAATACTACATAACATCCATGTACTTAATGGAATATTTTATTACAATTTTATTAAAATCAAGAATTTAATCAATTTTTCTTTGAGGAGAATATTTTTATCAAGGTGATAAATTTGATTATCGAGGGAGACTCTATGAAAATTATAAACAACCTTACAGGATCTCAACCTCCAGCTGGACCATCAAAGATTTTATAAATGAAGCCAGGGTCCTATGTAAAAGTTTCAATAACTTCAATATTCACCATGTTTATAGAGAGGGGAATTGTGTGTCTAATGTACTTGCTAATTATAGTGTCATTAATAATAAATTCAAAATTTGACATGATTATGAGAAATCTCTCTTGCAGCAAGATCCGTCATTTTTAAAGAAGCCAAGGTCACCTAGATTTTTAATCATTTTAATTTGGTGGATTTGGCATGTGTGGAGGAAGGATTTTTGGTACTTGCATCTTTCGAGAGTTATCTCTTCCAAACAGATCTTTTGTCATTGTTTATTGTTCCTTTATTTTGATAGAAGTGTTGTTAAGAAGTTTTTATAGTGTTGGTCGAAATTTTTGATTTCTCTACATTTCCTTTGTTTCGATATTATTATTTTGGAGTTAGGCATTTCTACTGTTGGCCACATCCTAGTTATGACCAGGATGTTGTTGTTGTTTTCAAATTCCAATTCCAAAATGGGAGGAAATCCTTGTAGAGTGGATCCTATATGTGATCCATCCTAGAAATAGAATGTTGAATTATGAAAGATCCTAAATGTGGATGGCTTCATGGATTTTATGCAAAGAATAAGAGGTCACGATGTGCACATATCTCTCACTTTCACCTATAAATGGAAAGATAGGGTGATAAATTTCAAGGGAAACTAATTTACCATTCCCGAGAGTCTGATCTCTTTCATCACTGGGCTGAGTATGGAAGAGGTTGAGTTTTATCGTAAAAAATTTGACAAGGATGCCAAGGAGAAATGATTTGTGGAGGGAGATAAACGCTCTGTAGATTGGGAAGTTTGGTATTCTTTGCTAATCTATCCCCCTATTGTATGGTGAAGTAGTTAAAATGGTTATACGATACATCACCCTAGAAGGAAGCTTTTCTACTCTAGTCCCCCACCACTTGGTTCTTCTGAACCATTTTAGGCATGCTTCCAAGGTCAATTTGTCTTACTATATTTTACATTCTCTTAAGAAATCAGTGCATGAAGTTCAAGTCCATTTGAGGAGTCTTCCTCTTCATCAAGGAGTGATGTTCCTTCTACACCAGTACTTCCTTGATGTCGTGGCCAATGACCTTGTCCCTCCTATGCCCTACCTCCTCAACGGGCTAGGATCCATTCCAAAAACCCAAACTTCAAGCCACCCACCTCTGATCCTCTAGGTAAAAGATTCTTGTGTAGCAATAACAAGGGAAAAGGAATTGTGGGAGCTGAAAATCTTATGACTATTAGTCATTCTACTCCTGAACCTCTTGCAAGCTCTTCTTTAACAACACAATAGAAACATCAAGAAAAGACTCTAAAATGTATAGAAGACAATGTGGACTTCCTTCTTAAGGAATGTACCAAGGACAATTTGGACCCCTTCACTCTTTCAATACTGGAAGAGATAATTGAAACTCTATCCAACTAGATCAATTCCTTGGGGTAAAATTTTTAGCATGTTGAGAACAAGCAAACCAACTAGCTTTCCATTTACAGGGTAATGCTTGAATTCATTGAAATCCATGTCAAGAAAATTTATGATACTAGTGGTATCCCAGGGACGTCCTGGAAGAATGGAAGAATCAAGAAGAAGATTGTTGCTAAGAGTATCCAGAAAAAGTATTTGTAAATGGCCATCAACCTCTATAAGGCCCTGAAGATTGCTCAAAATTTTTTTAACAAGTCTCTTACTTAGTTTCTTTGCTACTGTTTTGGGCCAATTTTGGTGTTGCAGTTTTTCTATTTTGTGTTTGTTTTTGGGATTCTTGTAGGAAGTTGGCCCCTTCCTTTGTCTTTATCATAATATCTAGCTCTTCTAGAAAGGATGGGTGATGCCCTTTCCTTTAAGGATTTTGTGGAAATAGAAAATCATAGAGTTGGAATTGGCACAAAGCATAGTGCCCAAACCTCAAAAAAAGACCATGGCAAAAAGATCTCAACCATTGAGGAAAAAAAACCCTTCATTATCAAGAAGCAAGTCAAGGGCATGCGGCGGATAAGCTACAAGGTGGAGAAGTCATGATGAAGATCGAAGATGCCGAATCTTTTTATAGCCACCATTCTGAGGGGGTAAAAGAGGAATATATCCATCATGTTAAGGAGGAAGAACCATTACAGCAACAGTTTTGGGTGATGGATCAGCCCTTAGGATCCCTAGAAGCACCCACCATCATTGCCAAAGGTGTGAACCCTTGAACTGATTTTCCTTACATCCCTATGAAAGCACAAGAGGAGGAAGAAATGGATAAGCAAGAACCAAGAAAAATGGAAGGTAAAGAATTTTTAATTGTTACTAATATTCCCTTGACTTCTAATGGTTACATGTGGAAAAATAATAAGGGAACTTGGGAGAATGAGAAAAAGGATGAGAGGAAGCTTGATGAACAAGATGATAAAGTGGATAGCTTAAGCAATTCTCATATGACAATAGAATACAGAGTAATTGGGAAATAAGATTCAGTGGTCAAGAGATCTAAGGCCATGGTGATAACACCCATTGTATTCCAAGAGATTCAACATTATGAGGTAATTAATGATCATTTTTAGTTAATGCTGATGATATTTTAGCATGTGATGAATCCAGGGCTGAAAAGAAGGGTTGTGATCAAGAAGGGGAAGTGAAAGGAATGGTTAGAACCCATTTCATATAATCTAAAAATGAGAATCAATATTAAAATCATCATACTTATCATCACTCAAATATCCCACAATTGTGTCTATCACATCCCCTCTTGAGGGTAAAATAGTCATTTCACAAGACACATACTCACCAACTAAATAATTGACAGCAACATCCAAGCACTCTTCTCCTTCCTGCACCACAAAAACATGATTTGTTTGCAAATGGAAATTACTCTCTAAACATAAACTTCCATGTTGTCACTCTAAGGGCCCTAGTAAATATTTACATTGAACCAATTGACCAAGAAATGATGATGTATTCACATATAAAAAATGGCTCTGTAAACAAGTTGACACATGATTATTTGGAAGAAAAGACATTTGGTTAGATTCCTAACTTTCGTAATCCCATGCAATATGTTTAAAGCAACCAATGTACAAAATGAAGTCAGTATGAATATCTTCAACGCAAGCGGTTGACTTATTAGATCCTGAATCAAACTGGAGAGCTGAACCATGCACTCTAAGGTCAATAGAGCAGTTGAGGTTTGTCTTCAAATGATTCAAATTAAGTTCACTTGGTGGTTTACCCTATAAGTTGTAATCACTTTCATGTCCCTACCAATGTATCAAGTAACAAACACCTACCCTCCTATAGAATATTTCCCTCATCATGATTAACAATTATCTCATTTCATACCTGATCATTCAAGAATTAGGGAAATTTGACCTTGGTCTAACTCCATTGTACCATTACCCTCCAAAGGATAATAACACACTTTTGTGACAACCTCTAAAAATTCATTCATTTTTTAGCACAAAAAAGATCAGTTGAAGATACCTTGCTCCTAAAAACTGTATGATTTCCTAATTCATGGTTTCCTTTAATTCTTGACTCATATTTCACACTATCAACCAAGCCATCTTGCCCAATGGTCGCTAGATCCTCACCACATTTACTTCTGCCATTGGCTGGGGCTTCACTATTAAGGTCAATACCTTTAACAACTTTTCCAATATCATACTTATCCAACTTACTTGTAACAAATGGTTATTTTGTGATTCCAATTTCTCCATATCTTGATGCTCGGGTTCTTTCTCTATTAACTGAGTTTATTTCACTACTATCATATTCATATAAATAAAAATCAGGGTCATTACAAAACTAAGTTCTAAAATGTTTTAGTATGTCATCACAAGAATGCAATGAACCCATAAGGTGTAGAGTTGAACCAATCCCTAACATCTTATTTTAATGTATGCACAAACAATTTCATGAAAAAATATTCGTGTTCTATCTCATATTTTTGCATTATTTCCTTAAACAAAATAAGATGCTACTCTACATCAGTGCTCCCATATCCTTGAAAACTAGGTAACCCAAGCCTAATTCCATCATGGATCTTATGTAGGTATCTAGGCATCTATTAGGAATTAGGGAAAAAATATGCTGAAATAATTCCTCAAATCACACCAGTAGGAAACTAATTAGTAGGATTGTACTTGTAGAATATAAAACAACATATAAAAACAATGCACAAAATAAGACAAGATGAGATTTAACGTGGTTCATCCAATGTGGGTTACGTACAACAAGAACTTGCTCATATTTTATTAACAAGAGTAAAACCAAATCTCACAGTCTTATCTCAGTTAAAATTACATAGAAATCACTCATGAAATCATAAAAAAATTCCCAGAGATAATAAACCACATCTAAGAAACAATTCAAACCCAATTGCTCAACCTTGATCACTCTTGATCACCTATTGATGTTCTAAGACTCAAGAACATTTTGATCACTCAAGATACATTAGGACACCCCTAACACCTATATTTATAATATTAAAATCCTTCTAAGAAGTTCTATAATAGACTCTAGAAGTTTCAAATCCGTAACCTTTCAACTTCCCATGGTTGGAAAAATTGTCACTATGTCAACAACTAGTTAACTGCTAGTTAACAATAATTTAATAGTAAATATGCAATGTGAAAATAGAGCATGAATTCAGAATGATCCTGAAGTCTCTAAACTTAACCGTTCAAACTCCAACACTTTAATTTTGATTCCAGAAGACCAAAATTAGGCTCCACACCCCAACAATCTCCCACTTGGAGATTGTTCTCACTAAGAAAAGTTATCAACCCTTCATTATCATCCATGGAGGCCAACCAAAGTTGAACATAACTTCAAATTCTCCCTTGTGACCACCTTGGTCATCATATCCGTAGGATTCTGACTAGTATGAATCTTTTCCAGCTTCAACTTATCTTCTTCCAAATTTGTCCCTGATGAAATGATATATTAGTTGAATGTGCTTCATCCTAGAGTGGAAAATGGAGTTCTTTGCCAAATGAATAACACTCTGAATATCACTGTGTAGTATCCCAACTTCCTTCTTATGCCCAAACTCATCAAGAAACCATTGTATCCAAATAATCTCCTTACTTTCCTCTGGGGCAGAAACATACTCAGCCTCTATGGTTGACAAAGCCACAACCTTTTGTAACCGTTAATTCCAACTCACAAATGTATCACCAACCATAAATATATAACATATTGTGCTCCTCCTATTATTTAAATATCATGCCATGTTTGAATCTACATAGCCACACAATGTAGTGTCCAATCCACTGAAACATAATGTTTCTACCATAGTCCCTCTTAAATACTAAAGGATCCACTCCATTGCATGTTAGTTCTCTCTACTTGGATCACTCATAAACTTGCTCACTACTCCCACTACATAGGAAATACTAGGTCTAGTGTATACCATATACATACATCAAGCTTCCAACTGTTGATGAGTATGCTGCCCTGGACATCTGGATTTTTATCCTCCTCAATCTTGTGACTATGCTCCTTTGATAATTTAAGGTGACCTGCCCAAAGAAGTACCAACCGGTTTAGCATCCTGCATACTAAACCTTTCCAAGACCTTATTTATGTACTCTTCTTGAGATAATACCAAGCTTCCTCTCCTTCCTATTTTGATTTATTATCATACCAAGGATTTTCTTTGCTGCCCCCAAATCCTTCATAGCAAAGGAGTCACCTAGATGCTTATTGAGTACCTTTATTTCTTGCATATTCTTCCCTGAATTAAACATATCATCCACATACATGCACAAAATAATATAACTACCATCAAGAAACTTCTTGATGTACACACAATGGTCTGAGTGACCCCTGAAGTAATCCTAATCCTGCATAAAATTTTCAAACTTCTTGTACAATTACCATGAAGCTTGTTTTAGGCCATACAAGCTCTTCTTCAATTTGCACACCAACTTCTGCTTCCCTTTGAACTCTTAACCATATGGTTGTTGCATATATAATTCCTCCTCTAACTCGCTATGAAGGAATGTAGTCTTCACATCCAATTGCTCTAAGTGTAAGTTGTTGAATGCTACTAAACCAAGAACAATCCTAATATAAGTCATTTTAACAATAGGAGAGAAATTTTCATCAAAGTTTATACCTTTCTTCTGTGTAAATACCTTGACCACCAATCGGGCCTTGTACCTTTTTTTACCTCTATATTCCTCTTTAATTTTGGAAACCCACTTATTCTGCAATGATCTCTTACCCTGGGGTAGCTCCACCAGATCCCAAGTATGATTCTTCATAAGAGATCTATGCTCTTCACCCATGGCCTACTCCAACTTCTTCTTGACATCCACCTACATTTCTTCCTCAAAGAACTCTGGCTCTCCACTAATAGTGAGAAATAAGTAATCTAAAGATGTAGTAAAATTTTCAAGTTTCCTTCTTACCCTAGAAGACCTTCTCGCCTCAGGAGTTTGGGATTTCTGATGAGTATGTTCCTGAACTGGCCCATGTTGGAGCATGTTATGCTGAAACATGTTGCCACCTGAATTGGCCCCTTAGACACCTTGTTATCTGCAATATCCTCTAACACTATGTATTATTTCTTTTATTCCTCTTTATGTTCCTACAACTGATCTTTATACATGACTTTTTCATTAAAGACAATATCTGTAGACCGAAATATTTTCTTGTCCTTAAGAATCCAAACACGAAAACCAAATTCATCCTCACAATATCCAAAAAAAACGTTCATTTCTCAAAATTAGCCTCTAACTTGGTCCTATCATCTTTATCAATGTGAACAAATACCTTCACATCCAAATACTTTAAGAAATGAGTAATCGATTTTCTTACTAGACCAAGCCTCATCAGGTATACCTCCATCCAAGTCCATAGAGGGTCCTCTGTTAATTAGATAAAAAATTATCCTTAACCACTTCCACCCAAAATATGAGTGGTATCCCTGCATGTAACCTCATTCATCTAGCATGCTCCATGATTATCTTGTTCATTCTCTCTAAACACTCCATTTTCCTGTGGAGTCTTCAGAACTATCCTTTCCCTATAGATCCCATTTACCAAATAGTAATCAAGAAATTTTTTGCTGCAATACTACCCTCCATTATTTGACCTGAGACATTTCATCTTGATACATGTTTCATTCTCAACCAAGGCTTTCCATATTTTGAAATTTTCAAACACATCATATTTCTTTCTAATGCAATATAACAAAATTTTTCTAGTTGCATCATCAATGAAAGTGACACATTAACATGAACCACCAATATATTTTACCTTAGCTGGTCCCCATACATCTGTATACACCAAATCCAGCTTACCCTCCTTTGTGGTAGGTCCAACCTTGAGGAATCTCAACCACTTTTGTTTCCCATAAGCACAGTCCTCACAAAATTCCAATTCTAACTCCTTTAATCTGGGCAACCTGTCCTTTAGAATCTACATGCCCTTTTAACTCATATGACCGAGTCTATGGTACCATAAAGTTTCATCTCCATCTATAACAACTAAATTACAATAATCAACTACCACTGGTTAAATACAAAGTACAAGTTTTCTTACCTCTTACAACCGTAAGAGATCCCTTAGTAACCTTCCAAGAATCCACTGTAAAAATGACCGTATATCCATCACTACCCAACTGACCCACTGATATCAAGTTCCACCACAACTTAGGCAGATGCCTTATGTCTTTAAGGATCCCTGTGTTCCCATTATGCATTTTCACCCGAATTCAACCTTTCCCTACTATGTTGCATGGTTCATCATCACCAAGATATATATGTCAAAAATCACCTTGAACGAACTTAGTAAAGTGATGTCTATGTGGGGTGGCATGGAAATAAGCCTCTAAATCTAACACCCCAAGACTCAAAAATATTATCTAACAAAATAATTAAGACATCCTAACAAACATCACCTACTACCACATTTACCTCCTTAGTTTCCTCCTTCTTGTTCTTCTTATTCTGAAGATCCCAACAATCTTTCTTAGCATGAAAAACCTTCCCATAGTGCCAAAATTGCAACTTGCTCTAGGACTTTGACCTTTTGTAGTCATTCGAATTCCCACGGTTACCTTCTCCTCTATTATTTTGTCTACCTCTTCTCTCCACCATCAAATAGTTTCAAGAAGTAGAAGAATCCCCAGAGTTCTTCCTTCACATTTCCTCACACAGGATCACACCTATCACATCTTCAAACTTCAACTTTGAATTATTAGAGACTAAATTACTT
Source organism: Taxus chinensis (assembly GCA_019776745.2). Classification (NCBI taxonomy): domain Eukaryota; kingdom Viridiplantae; phylum Streptophyta; class Pinopsida; order Cupressales; family Taxaceae; genus Taxus; species Taxus chinensis. Next base: position 571,365,883 of record CM034156.1, on the reverse strand, counting down.
ACAGCAATAACCAAGTTGTCCCAACTATCTAGTAAGGAGCAAAAAATCAAAAAATCCCTGACCTCATCATCAAAGTCAATTTTCATCAAGTTTAACATTCTCACAACCGTATTAAATTCATTCAAATGATCAACAACAAAACTATTCTCAGGTATCTTCATATTAAATAAATTTTTTGTTAGAAATATTTTATTAGAGGTAGATGGTTTTTCATATAAATTCCCCAATGCATTCATGAGACCTTTCGTGGTCTTTTCCTATGATATGCTGAAATCAACCAAAGATGGAAGACATAACTGAATTTCCCCGAGCGGATTTCTATCCTGTTGGTATCCAAATTTGTTCTCCTTTTCAGTCTGAGCAGCACCATAGATATGTCATGGAGCTTAAGGACATATTAGACCATGTTGTATGTCGTTGGTAGCTAGGGATATGGTCTAGCTAGCACTCAGGTTTGTGGAGAAATGGATAGCACTCCAATAGGACTTGATCTTGTCCTAGCTGTTTTAGGTTGTGCCTTGCAACCAAGGTAAGAGGACCTATTTTGTAACCTTGTAATGGTGAAGGAGATGAAGATGTCCTTCTCTTTGCTTGAAATTCTATGATGGAGACCTTGATGAAAACATGATCAACACACCCAGATCTGAACTCTCACAAGTTGTCACTTCTCAAAACATGGGTATGTTCTCAAAACAAGGCAAAGGTTACTAGAGACATTGGAAATCTTGATCTGTTATGCATACTTTTGCAAATAGATTTTGATCTTCTGTGGGTATACAAATGCAAATCAGGGATAGTACATGATAGGATCTTTGTTGTTAGATGATTTTTGGTGGGGGATTGACAAGACAAACTGGGATAGATCAGATCTTTGACAATCTGTACAATACTTGAACAACTATCAGATGAAATGCCTAAAATAATCAGGATGTTATTTCAACCAGAAGAGGCACAAATGGAAGCCCAGGTTGCACTCTTCACACAATATTTGAGAACTCACCACAAAATCTTGAAGTAAAGAACTCAATTAAACACAAAAATCCATGATCAAACCACACCTAAGGTACCCCCAAAGGCTTACAAGAAATCTCTGCAGTCAAGGAAGGTAAAGTGATTTTAAATTTGTTTATCTCCTTATCAGATGAAGGCTCTTCTGAATATGAGATTGCAAATGCCACTAAACTATCAACTAGAAATGGAGATCCTGTGTGATTCTAAAGACTTTCAATGCAAGATTGCAACAAGAACAATAAAATTTATTTGCAGGCATTTAAAATGATAACAGACATCATATTGCCCAAAGAAAACATAGATTTAATTCAAAACTTGTTAGATTCAATAGCAGGGGAGAGTTACATGAACAATCTCAGAGCTGTGTGATGGCTATACACTTGTAACCAACTCACATACATGAATTTCCAACACATGAGACATTAACCTAGTTCTTTGGTGGATTTCTCAGAAAATGAGCTTTCTCTCAAAATTTTCTCGTGATTTTCAACTCCCCTCCTTTACAAATTTCTCCAAAATGCACTATATACCCTATGCCACATTGGAGCCTTCTTTCCCAAGAAAAGAATATGCCATGGGATCAAGTTTGTTACAACAATTCTTCATGATTCAATGAAAATGACATCAAACAGAAAAACACTCGCATGTTGCCAGGTGTGTCAAAAAGGATTAAATCATTACAAATATCTAGATCATTATCCATCCTGAAGGCACGTTTTTTTATCATTGAGGCATGCAAACACCTTTGACTCATCATTTTCACCTTTTTACCTTTTCAAATTACCTCTGCAACTTTTAATTTTTTCATTTCACATTTTTTCTCGGGCCTAAGAAAAAAATACATCAAAAACACCATAGATCGAAGAATTAAGTCATGAAAATGATGCCAATGTTCTAAAAGGCCAAGATGACACAAAATCATCTTCCTTTGATGAAAATGCTATTCAAAAACGTGTCCATCATGGATAGGCTGAGGAGGTACACTTCCAATTTCACTTTAGCTCCTTTTTCCAAAAAGGCAAAATTTTAATTTGATCCCTCGAGGTCCGAATATTTGGAACCTCCACCTGGAAAATCATACAAATTTATTGCAAGCTCAATGTTACCATTTTTCAATTTTGAGATTTTTGTCCCCAAAGGGCAAAAAATGATTGTCTCTTTGATCAAAAACCTCAAAACCCCTTTTATCCATTTTCTTCCTTGGACACGTGTCACTTCCTGACTTGTTGCGGAGCTTCGGCCCAAAATTTGATTTTTTACCATTTGAAGTTAAAAACTTCAAAGTCATTGCAAAAACCCATGTGTCTACCCCCATCCTATCCTTTCCTGGACACATGTCCACCAGGGATTGGCCGAGGGCCTTCAGCCAAAAATTCACTTTATCACTTTGAGCCATAAAACATCAAAATTCTCCAAGTCCCTCCGCCATCCGCATGCCCTCAGACCAAAATATGTGCCACGTGTCCTCTCCCTATTTCGTTGCGGGCCTTCGGGCCAAAATTTGATTTTTGCAAATTTTGCAAAATGAAATCAAAATTTCCTAAGGAAAGTCCGCCACCCACTGATTCCCTAGCCAATCAAAACATGCCACGTAGGCACCTCTTGCAGAAGGTGGAGCCACGGATCAAAATTTTCCTTTTTGCCAAAATTTCAAAAATGATAAGTTAGAAATATTTCCCGACACCCCTCAGCCAATAGGAACCCACCACATTGCCATTACCTTGCCGATGATGAATTTGACGGGAAAATGACACCCGTATGACCGTCAAAATGTGAAAAATTTAAAGGATGCCCTAGAAATCAAAATTTTCAACAAGGATGGCAAATTTCTTGATTTTAAATCAACTGAAGCATGATTTGACATTATTTTCAACCTTAGGATTGGGAAATTCAACCCATACAATTTATGAATTGATCAATTTCAATTTTTTACACAATCTGGTAAAGGGAAAATGACACAGCCCACAAATTGGAAAAACCTAGGGCACAAAAAGGGCAAACTTGGAATTTGTTTCAAATTAGGGAAAAACAACAAGTTTATGGGCATTTTTGAAGCATTCAACTGGAGGGGATGAATTGCAGATCACCAATTTGAGAGATAAAACATTTCTGAGCAAAATTGGATATGAAAAATTAGGGCACACTATGCAAGCTCAGAAATGGCACCAACATCGGCTCTTGCTTGGGGATGGGCACTCCCAGTGAGTGCCACAAGGAAAAAATGTAGACCAAGTGCCAAAATACCATTGGGAAAAGGAGTCAAAACACAAGGCAGCCCAAAAACTAGAACCACCAACAAAAACGAGCCGAGAAAACAACCAGAATGGCTGCCAAGAACAAAGGGCAAACCACACACCACAAACAACAAAAAACAAAGCAAAAACAAAGACTATACAACTGTACAATTTGTGCATACCTCAATTTGGGGATTAATCCAAGAAATGTTTTAAATGTCTACCATTAACAGGTAGCTCCAACAATTCCCCATCTAGATCTTTGAGAAAAAAGGTATGTTCACCAATTCTGATATCAATGGCATAAGGGCCCATCCATAATGCATCAAATTTTCCATGCTTTCCCTTGTCTTCATGCCTACTATCCCACAACAAAACCAGATCTCCAACATTGAAGGCTCTAGGAGTGACCTTCTTGTCAAACAATCTCTTCAATTTCTCTCTAAATCTGATATGCCTTTGATGGGATGCTCTTCTCTCCTCATCAAGCTCAATAATCTGATTGATCCTTGATTCATATGGGCCAAGCTCTTGATCTTCCAACTGTTGGGAAAACTGAAATGAAGATAATTGTAGGTGTAAGGGCAGCAAAGCCTGAGTTCCATACACCAATTCAAATGGGCTTTTACCAGTAGCTCTTTTAGGAGTTATCCTATCAGCCCAAACTGCAAATTTCAATTGTTCACCCCACTTCTTCTTGTTTTGTTCCAAGGTTCTTCTAATGATCTTCAACAAATTCTTATTACTGGACTCAGCTTGTCCATTCCCTTGGGGGTTATAGTTTGAAGAATAAGTCAGATTGATTCCATATTCATTGCACATTGCCATTAAAGGTTTGGCTCTAAAGCACATGGCATTATCAGCTACAATCTTGACTGGGACTCCAAATCTGCATATGATTTGATTTAACAAGAAGTCCATTACCACTTGGTGTGTTGCCTTTTTAGATGGGATTGCTTCAACCCACTTTGTAAAATAATCAGTGGCTACAAGAATCCACTTATGGCCAGCACTAGAAGGATCTGAAATCTCACCAATGAAGTCCATCCCCCATTGCTTGAAAGGAGCTTCAATTGATACAGGCTATAAAGGAAGGGAGCCTGAAGCTTTCAGCCTTCCAGAAACGTTGGCAACTATCACATTTTCTAACCAGCTGGGTTGCATCTTTGAAGAGAGAAGGCCACCAATAACCAGCTCTCAAAATCTTATGTGTTGTTACTCTTCCAGCAAAGTGTCCTCCACAAACTCCCCCATGGAAATCAGCAACTATCTTGGGAGCTTCATCTTCAGTTATGCATTTCAAGAGGACACCTTCAGGGTTCTTCCAAGCCAGCCCAAGGTCTGTGATGATATATTTTTGAGAAGCCAGCTTGAGGGATCTTTTCTAATTTTTATTTAAATGATCAGGACAACAAAGGTGTCTAAGGTAAAAGATTACATCCTTGTACCACTCAGAATTTACCAACTTTGCAAGCACATCTATCCTTTCTTCCTCTAGCTGATTCACTTCCACATTCTGCAAGTTGCTCTCAGCCATGAGCTTAGCAAGACCCAAACCTCTTACCAACTTTGTGGTTTGGATGTCCATATCATACTCCTACAGTTTGTTCACCCATCTACATCTTTTACTTGAGATCTCCATCTCTGATAAGATGTCTTTCACCATGGTGTGGGGAACATAAGCAACAACTTTTGAACTCAATATATAAGGCCTGAAAACTTTTGTTGCTTTCACCAAGGCAAATGCTTGTTTCTCCATGATTGTATACTTTAACTCAGCAGCTTGTAAAGCCTTGCTAAAGAAGGCAATAGGCCTCTCAGCCTCATTCTCATCCTTTTGCAGCAAAACAGAAGCAATGGTATACTCAGAAGCAAAGGAAAAGATTTGGAAAGGCCTCTTATAGTTTGGGGCTGCTAAAACAGGTGCATGTTTAAGTGCATCCTTAATTCCTTCAAAATATTGAATGGCAGCCTCCTCCCATTTGATAACTTGGTCCTTCTTTAGCATGCTTGTGATTGGAAGAGTCAACTCAGCAAAGTTGGAAACAAACCTTCTAATAAAATTAATCTGACCAAAGAAAGACTGGATGCCTTTCTTGGTTCTTGGGATAGGTACCTTGCTGATTGCTTCCACTCTCTCAGGGTCTATCATAACACCATCTTTTGACACAATGTGACCAAGCAGCTTGGCCTTTTGCATGCCAAAATGACACTTCTTTGGATTAAGAGAAATGCCATACTCCCTACATCTGATCAGCATCTTCTCCAAGTGCTGCAAATGATCACCTCTCTGCCTTGAAAATACAGTCACATCATCTTGGTAAACTGCAATGAACTCATTGATGTAACCAGAAAAAGCAACATCCATTGCTCTTTGAAAAGTGGCACCAACATTCATCAAACCAAAGGGCATCCTAACAAAAACATATGTTCCCCAAGGAGTAGTGAATGTTGTCTTAAGTCTTTCTGATTCTTTGACAACCACTTGATTATATCCGGAGAAACCATCCAATGTAGAAAGCAATTCAGACCCTGTCACAAGCTGCAACATATTTTCCATATTTGGCAAGGGATAGTTGTCCTTCATGGATGCTTTATTTAGATTTCTAAAATCCACACAAAGTCTGATGTCTCCATTCTTCTTTCTGACTGGCACAAGGTTTGCAACCCAAGATGAATATCTAGTGGGCTGAATAATACCTCCATCTCTCAACTTCCTTAACTCCTCTTGCATTTTCATGGAGAGAAGTGGATTAATTGGCCTTTTCCTCTATCTGAATGGTTTGGAATTTGTTTCAAGAGGGATCTCATGCTGAAATAAATCTTCTCTATATGCTTTCAGCTCTGAATAGGACCAAGCAAGGCAGTCTTGATATTTTTTCAAGAGTTGGGCATAGGACTGTTTTTCTTCTTTACTTAAATTTCTGCCCAACCAAACCTTCCTTGGTTTTTCCTTTGTTCCCAAGTCATGCTCTTCCACATCCCTTGAGGCAGACATGTTTCTATTTATGATGCAATCAGCATTGTTAAAATTTGACTCAAGTGCAACAAGACCTCTAGGAATGGTGTTTGTTTTCAATTGGATGATATCTTTTCCAAACAAAGTTTCTCTTCCTTCAGTCATGCATACCATTGGCTCCCAATCAATATTCTGATTTGCAAACTCACCTTGGTTTTGCAAGAACCTTAGCACTTGAGAATCATCATCAAAAACTTGCCAATGTTTCACATTATCAGGGACAGCTGGCCTAGTCAACACTTCAATGTTGTATTCACAATAAGGTGAAATGGTGCAATTTCCAAATCTAGAACCCAACACTGCCAACTTGTCAGCAGCAGCATTGAGACCTCTATCATGATACACAATGTTAAAGGAATCAAACATTTCAATTAGATCCCAAACTGCATGCTTATACTGTTTCATACGCTGATTTTTTGTAGCATACAATTTTCTTATTTGTTTGACAACCAGCTCTGAGTCTCCTTTTGCAACAATATCTTTCACTCCATACTTCCATGCAATTCTTAACCCCAAAAACAATGCCTCATACTCAGCAACGTTGTTAGTGCATTCAAAATTAAGTTTGAAGGAAAAAACAAACTCTTCCAAACTAGGAGAAAGCAGAACTATACCAGCACCATTTCCAAATTTGGAGCAAGCTCCATCAAATAGCAAGGTCCAAGGAGAACCTACCATATCAAGGCACTTTGATTTGTCCATCTTGTGTTCTTTTCCATCAGCAAAACCAATGAAATTCTCAGCATCTACATCAGCAAACAACACTTCATAGGAAGCATTGTTGGGATCTTCAATTAGGTGCAACATCTTCTTTTCACCATAAAGTTTGACAAGGCTGCCCTCAATGGGAATGGTGGAAAAAGACATATCCATCTGAACACTGCCACCAACACTTGCAGCCCATTTTCTTGACAAAATCATACCCCATTTGGCAGGGCAGTCAACAATTACAACATCCAGTTTCAAATTCTTACCCGGATAGGCTGCAAGTTGCACTACCAAACCCTTCACACAACCAACCACCAGAACTTCCCTTGAATCCATGGTAGTACACTTCCCATAGGTAGCTGTCACTTTGATATCCAACTCATTCATGACTTCTAGAGGCATGACATTACATGATGCACCGGAATCAAACATACAATTGTGAAGTAGCCTATCTTTTATGAGCAAAGTTGTGAAGAATGGATCAACATTCAACTGGGAATCAACCAAAGATGTCCCCAAATATACCTCAGGTGTCTCTCCAAGAACTTCAACTGCTGGTGGTGTTTCAAGGTCAGCAATGATTTGAGGAGGAGTCTCAACAACATTTACATTTCTGCTTGGGGTGATCTTCTCTTCCTTTAACCCCAAGTACTCAAATGCTCTCTTCTTATGCTCAGGAATTCTAAGCAACTCAATGATTGGAACACTCACTTTAATTTGGCTCAATACATGGGCTATGTCATAGGGAACACTCTTTGGAAAAACAACATTGGAAGGGAGACAAGAAGATTCATCAGATGGCAAAGGATTCTTGGCAGCTTGGGCATGATGAGGACTGTAATTTTTGCTTGGGACAACAGAGCTTTTAGCAAGTGTTTCTTTCCTAGGAGCTTCTTTTGGAATGCTTGTGAGCAAGGGTGTTTTAGGTTTGGCTTGAGGCCCACTTCCCTTAACAACTTTGCTTCTAGTGTTATAGTCCTTCTCTTGAGCTACAACAACATTCATCAACAATTGTCTATCTTCCTCCGAAGGGATACCACCATCATACTTCTTAATCATCAAAGCTCTCAAGTATTCAAAGTCATTGTGAGGAATTTCAAAAGCTTGCACTACATCACTTCAAGAGCATGAGGGGGAAGAAATATTTGTACCCATTTGATGCAATCCCAAAAGTTAGCAGTAGTCCTAGCACTTATTACTTCAGTAGATGTTGCTCCTCCTTGTGAGCTTGAAGAACAACCCATCATGCAAATATCATCATCAGTTCCATCCTCATTATCAGCTTCATCAACCTGTTGGTCCACTTCACATGGAGGATGAGGAAGAAAACATCTATCACACCAATCCATATCAGCAACCTCTTCAACAACAACAACCCTAGTAGTTAAGGGATCAGGAAACACTCTTCCTTCACGTGCTTGAGGATGTCTATTTGTAGATCCAACAGGCCCTTTACCTTTGTCATCTTCCCTTTGATCACCCCTAGGATGATTGCCAAATCTATCTTGTGCTTGCTACCTAGGCTGACCTTGTGAAGTCTGCCCAATTCCCTTCTCAGCCCTTGCCAATTTGTATGAGATTTCTTTGACAGCCCCTGCCAAAGTTTTCACAACCTCTTCTAAATCAACACCTTTGCTAGCTTGAGGTTTTTCAGGGTTTATCAATTTTACACCATCTCTCTTGAGAGGTTTCCCAATTGCTTTGATATTGTTCTCAATTTGAAGTGCCATGGAGAAATCTTGTCTTAGATTGGTTGGGTTCTTGTCTCTTAGGTAATAGGCTGCCTTCTTATCAAATGCATCTGCATATTTGATTAAACAAGATTCATCACAAGGCCTCAGATTAACTGGCAGCCTTCTCAAAGTTTTGTTAAACCTTGTGTTGAAGTCATGGACTGATTCATTAGGGTTCTTCTTGATATTCTCAAACTCAGATAAAAGAAATCTAGGATCAGTCCTGTCACCATATTGCAACCTAAATGCATTTTTCATTTCAGTCCATGAATCAATAGAATTATCAGGTAGAGCCTTGTACCAATCCCTAGCATCTTCTTCTAGTGTATGAATAAACAACTTAATATACACATCTTCAAACTCTATCTCAAAATCTTCCATCATATTATCAAAAAGTTTGAGATGTTGATCACCAGTAATAGCATTGTTACCCTGGAATTTTGGCAACCTATTTCTGACATCTTGTGGGACAACATTTGGGTAACCATCCATTCCTCTAAAATTTATAGGACCAAAGGTGTTAACAAAAAATGGAGGTCTAGGCTGATCCATATTGTTTGGTGGAGGTGATCTTGGAGGTGAAACAAGCTGATGAGGAGTGCAAGGTCTTTGGGGAATGGGAATGAAATCTTCAAAATAGATCTCTCTTAAGGGCACTCCTTCTTGATGATCTCTAGCAAATTTAGAAAATATAGGAGCAGATTTAGGAGCAAGCCTTTCAAATGCACAAGAAGGTCCCTCACCTGATGGGGAATTCAAATCAGCAATAGGATTGTCTTGAATCAGAATCCACTTGAAGAAGAATTACAGTCCTCAATAACAGGCTGCTCACTTTCAAACTCAACAATAGGGATCTCCTTTCTTACAGTCAAGTCTCCAACAACCTTCCACACCTTTCTCCCCTCTAGCTCTGAGTTTCTTGAATCTGTAAACAACTTCTTGGCAGAGTCCTTGATGAAGAGAGATCTTCTTCCTTCCAGTTTTGTAGAGTTGAGCAACAAATTATAAATGATAGAAAGGTAAGACAACTGGTATTTTCAAGATCAAATCAGCATGGAGTCGCCACTAAGGAATTTCACCTTAGTTGTGCAAGAATGCACTAAAATAATTTGTCAAATGTTTTCTAGCACTGAAAAACTTTGCAAAGCCTTATAAATCAGACCTTCTTCTTCTTAGATCAATCAATCACAATGCAACCAAAGTGTATAAACTACTGGGAAATGAAAAAGGGCAGACAAAGCTTGAAAATTTTTCTTAAAACTTGCAGATCTGAAGCATAGAATGATATTTTAACAATGTAGCAGCTCAAATAATTGAATACATAAATGCTCAAACTCTTCAAACACTTCAAAAACACCAAGAAATTCCAAGAAGTCCCGAAACGGCGCCACTCGTGTTGGTATCCAAATTTGTTCTCCTTTTCAGTCTGAGCAGCACCATAGATATGTCATGGAGCTTAAAGACAAGATTAGACCATGTTGTATGTCATTGGTAGCCAGGGATATGGTCTAGCTAGCACTCAGGTTTGTGGAGAAATGGATAGCACTCCAATAGGACTTGATCTTGTCCTAGCTGTTTTAGGTTGTGCCTTGCAACCAAGGTAAGAGGACCTATTTTGTAACCTTGTAATGGTGAAGGAGATGAAGATGTCCTTCTCTTTGCTTGAAATTCTATGATGGAGACCTTGATGAAAACATGATCAACACCCCAGATCTGAACTCTCACAAGTTTTCACTTCTCAAAACATGGGTATGTTCTCAAAACAAGGCAAAGGTTACTAGAGACATTGGAAATCCTGATCTGTTATGCATACTTTTGCAAATAGATTTTGATCTTCTGTGGGTATACACATGCAAATCAGGGATAGTACATGATAGGATCTTTGTTGTTAGATGATTTTTGGTGGGGGATTGACAAGACAAACTGGGATAGATCAAATCTTTGACAATCTGTACAATACTTGAACAACTATCAGATGAAATGCCTAAAATAATCAGAATGTTCTTTCAACCAGAAGAGGCACAAATGGAAGCCCAGGTTGCACTCTTCACACAATATTTGAGAACTCACCACAAAATATTGAAGTAAAGAACTCAATTAAACACAAAAATCCATGATCAAACCATGCCTAAGGTACCCCCAAAGGCTTACAAGAAATCTCTGCAGTCAAGGAAGGTAAAGTGATTTTAAATTTGTTTATCTCCTTATCAGATGAAGGCTCTTCTGAATATGAGATTGCAAATGCCACTAAACTATCAACCAGAAATGGAGATCCTGTGTGATTCTAAAGACTTTCAATGCAAGATTGCAACAAGAACAATAAAATTTATTTGCAGGCATTTAAAAATGATAACAGACATCATATTGCCCAAAGAAAACACAGATTTAATTCAAAACTTGTTAGATTCAACAGTAGGGGAGAGTTACATGAACAATCTCAGAGCTGTGTGATGGCTATACACTTGTAACCAACTCACATACATGAATTTCCAACACATGAGACATTAACCTAGTTCTTTGGTGGATTTCTCAGAAAATGAGCTTTCTCTCAGAATTTTCTCGTAATTTTCAACTCCCTCCCCTTTACAAATTTCTCCAAAATGCACTATATACCCTATGCCACATTGGAGCCTTCTTTCCCAAGAAAATAATATGCCATGGGATCAAGTTTGTTACAACAATTCTTCATGATTTAATGAAAATGACATCAAACAGAAAAACACTCGCATGTTGCCAGGTGTGTCAAAAAGGATTAAATCATTACAAATATCTGGATCATTATCCATCCTGCAGGCACATTTTTTATCATTGAGGCATGCAAACACCTTTGACTCATCATTTTCACCTTTTTACCTTTTCAAATTACCTCTGCAACTTTTAATTTTGTCATTTCACGTTTTTTCACGGGCCTGAGCAAAAATTACATCAAAAACACCATAGATCAAAGAATTAAGTCATGAAAATGATGCCAATGCTCTCAGAAGGCCAAGACAACACAAAATCATATAAGATTTGATGAAATTTGATGCAAAAACATGATTTCCAAGCTTCTTGGAGCTCCCATGGCGGTCCAAAACAAATGGATGCACAGTAACCGTCGATCTCATCCACCTTTTAATATCAGCCCTCCACGTGGAAGATGCAATCCAAAAATAAGCTCAATATTACCTTTTAAACTTTGGATAAGGTGGGACACGTGTCAAAAAATGATTGGATCGGGCCCATGCCTTTAAAAAATGCATTTGCGACCTTTTGAAAATTTGGAAAATTTTGCCACTTTTCCCCACCTGCCTCCTGGGCCCGCCACGTGTCCAAAGGTGGGTCCCATTGAAACCGCGGACCAATTCTATCAATTTTTCCTCTTTTGTGGAAAAAGGAATTTTTTCGCAAAACCTCCATGGGCCCGGATGCCCGATCTCTTCCCTCGCCACGTGGCACTCTCTGATTCGCCGCGGGGCCAAGCCTCCTATTCTGCCTTCAAACCTTCCTGCAAAATTTGAAAAATTTAAAACTTACCACGGGCCCGCGCTCTTCCTTTGACTTCTTAGAATGTGCCATGTGTCCACCATGGATAGGCTGTGGAGGCATGCACTTCCCATTTACACTTTAGCTTCCTTTTGCCAAAAAGGAAAAACTTTTCCCTGAGGTCTGAACCTTCCTCATACAAATTTCTTGCAAGTGGCAATGCAGACCATTTTTCAATTTTGAATTTTTGCCCCAAAGGCAAAAAATCAAAAATTCCCCCTCTTATCCATTTTGAAACTTCCTTGGACACGTGTCACTTCCTGACTTGTTGCGGAGCTTCGGCCCAAAATTTGATTTTTTACCATTTGAAGTTAAAAACTTCAAAGTCATTGCAAAAACCCGCTGCCCCATCCTATCCTTTCCTAGACACATGTCCACTAGGGATTGGCCGAGGGCCTTCGGGCCAAAAATTCACTTTATCACTTTGAGCCATAAAACATCAAAATTCTCCAAGTCCCTTCGCCATCCGCATGCCCTCAGACCAAAATATGTGCCACGTGTCCTCTCCCTATTCACTGCGGGCCTTCGGGCCAAAATTTGTCTTTGAAATTTTACAAAATGAAATCAAAATTTCCTAAGGAAAGTTCACCACCCGCCAATCCCCTAGCCAATCAAAACATGCCACGTAGGCACCTCTTGCAGAAGGCGGAGCCACGATCAAAATTTTCCTTTTTGCCAAAATTTCAAAAATGATAAGTTAGAAATATTTCCTGACACCCCTTGGCCAATAGGAAACCTGCCACGTTGCCATTACCTTCCGATGATGAATTTGATGGGAAAATGACACCCGTATGACCGTCAAAATGTAAAAAATTCAAAGGATGCCCTAGAATTCAAAATTTTCAACAAGGATGGAAAATTTTTTGATTTTAAATCAACTGAAGCATGATTTGACATTATTTTCGACCTTGGGAATGTGTCTTTAATTGCAAACAATTTAAATTTGATCAATTTCAATTTTTTTGCACGATCTGGTAAAGGGAAAATGACACAACCCGCAAAATTGGAAAAACCTAGGGCACAAAAAAGGGCAAAACTTGGAATATTGTTTCAAATTAGGGAAAAACAACAAGTTTATGGGATTTTTGAAGCATTCAACTAGAGGGGATGAATTGTAGATCACCAATTTGAGAGATAAAATGTTTCTGAGCAAAATTGGATATGAAAAATTACCTCGATTTGTCCTCATCTACCATAGTTCCCACTCAAGCTAAACTTTCCCTGTGATTTACCACTTCAGCAAAAACCCACCAAATCTCTTATACCAGTTGTTAGGAGTTAGAGAACAAATATGTGGAAACAATTCCTCAAATCATAGCAGTAGGAAACTATTTAACAAAATTGTACTTGTATAAATATAACAACATATATAAATAATGCACAAAATAAGACAAGACAAGATTTAACGTGGTTCACCCAATGTGGGCTACGTCCACCAAGAACTTTCTCTATTTTTATTAACAAGATTAAAACAAACTCTCACAGTCTTCTCTCAGTTAAAATTGCTTAACAATCACTCATGAAATCATAATAGAATTCCCAAAGATGATAAACCACATCTAAGACACAATTGACACCAATTTTCTCAACCTTGATCACTCTTGATCACCTTTTGATGTTCTAAGACTCAAGAACCTTTTAATCAATTAAGATACATTAGGACGCCCCTAACATATATATGTAAATGATTACAATCCTCCTAGGAAGGTTCTATAGCCGACCCTAGAAGTTTCAAATTTGTAACCTTTCAACTTCCCACGGATGGAAAAATTGTCACTTTGTCAACAACCAGATAACCGCCACTTAACAAAAACATAACAGAAATTATGTAGCGTAAAAAGTAGAACATGACTGTGAAATTCTCTTGAAGTCTCCAAACTTAACCATTCGAACTCCAACACTTCAATGTTGATTCCAGAAGACCAAAAACAAGCTCCACACCCCCAACAACATCCCCTTGAAGTCTATAGGTCTAAAATCATTATCTTCTGTAAGGGAATTTAGGGAGAAGAACATGTCATACCATTAATAAAATATTCTAAGGAGAATATTCACTAAAGAGGTAACACATATCAACAAGGATTCACACCTACAATCTTCAAATAATATTGATGATATAATATTACTACAAACACATGAAGGAAAATAATCAACAGAGTATATATCCATGAAGAACACTGATCTAACCCAACCACATGACAACAGAGATTTACCACTAGAGCTAGCACTCTAGAAAAGTGAATTATCCATTAAATACAAAAAGAGATATGATTCAACCAACTAACCGCAAGATCATTGAAATTTGACATACTAAGAATCAAACTGAAAAACCCTGGTAATTATTACAGATTCCCATGTAACAATGGTGCCAATTTGCATGTTGGCTCCCAATCTAACACCCCCAGGATGGGAAGAGGGCTAGAGATGTGCAGGAGGAAGAGGAAGGACCAACCGAGGTTCTATGTCATTTTCTAGTTGGGGAAAAGGGTCTCACTCCACCCCACTCACCTGAAACCATAGTCCTTCTTGGGAGTGACTGGGAGGTACATGATGACCTAGGGTGTGGCTATCTATCCTGCTTCTTCTAGCTCTGCTTAGTCTAGGGGTGAGAGAACCTGAGGTGCATCCTGAGAGAAGGAGGGGCTCGATAGTTATCCTTGAAACCACCAAACTCAATCATGGGTGGGTCAATTTGAAGGCTAGGTGATATCCACTAAATGCATAGTGATCACTTGACAAAAGTGGTTACGAAGCACTATAAACACTTGGAAATTCCCATCACAAGCTACTAGAGAAATATCTTATGTGATTTCAAAATTGATCCCTAAGAGTTTACATGTGTCCTTATGCATATTAGATGCTAAATGATGACTTTAACAATGAATAATAAGGAAGAAACACTTGAGTTATGCAAATTGGTTGTGTGTCTCACTAGTAAATATCATTCTGGGTATGCCATATGAACATGAAATATGTGGGACATAGAGGGTAAACAATGTAAATGTCGAGAAATTATAAGGTGGGGATGGATTTGTAAAGAAAAATAACCCAGAAACCAGAGGATATGGGGGGATTAGAAAATTATACTAACCATCACACCATGACATCTCTACCATTTCCTGACACAGTAGTAAGATGAAGGAAGACTTATCCTAGAGGTAATCTATCATAAGGAACCTCTAAGGAAGATAAAACCACCCAAAAATTCTTGATTAGTCCATCTCATGTCCCCTTAAGACTAAAACACCATGTGATGAGATATGATAAATTTTCAAATAAAAAAATATAGGGAACCCCAAAGATAAAAAAACATATCACCCACCATGATTAATAGAAAAGGAATTTTACACGCTCTAATAATGATACCCCAAAGTATCACTGAAGGAAACCATTCTCTTCACCATCCAAAACCTAGTTAACCATCAACAAGGTGTCAGACATATAAGTTCTTAGAACATAAAACCCACATAAGATTAATAAGGAAATAATACATCATCCAACTTCCAAAATCAATTAACAAAGTTAGCATAAAAAAATAATTGCAGTAAATTATTTTTAACATACCCATTTAAAGGGAATGACTATGGGACACATATACAAATGTTCTCAAAGCTTGCTAATAATGGATGTGCAACTGTAACCACCTTAGACATGAAGAAAAAATAAATAGATAGTCTATAACAAATACTTACATAAAAAATGTGTAGATTTCCATATTTGAAGAACACATCGGATCCTTGTACCAAGAACCTTTAAGGAGTTCTATCCTCCACCAAGAAAAAATATCTTCCTTCTCCTTACTCTCTGAAAACCCCGTTCTTCTTAGACAATGTTATCCACATTAGGGTTTAAGAAAATATTCCACTAGAATATTGATTTATTCATACCCAGGCCATCCTTTGATAACCTTTTAGGAATAATAGGGAATATTTTTACTTGAACATCATTTAATTTTTGTCTCATCCCTACCCTGTCACTATCCTGCCAACATGACCAAGTGAAAATAATTACTTGTCATAACCATTGTCTGATTTGATTTTTACACCTGAGACCAAATTGTGATGCAGGGAAGATAAATGCTTTAAATTGATAAGAACTTTATTTAATTATATGAACCTTTAATCACCTCTTAGGGATATTACATTTTATGAATGATTTTATTTGATTTACTCCAATTCGTGCCAATTAAATTTGGGAGGGATATGAGAATTAATGGCAGCATAATAAAAAGGTTTGACACATGCACAATTCTAGATTAATTCACCTATTTAAACATGAACTTATTACTCCAACGGAGTCACAACCATTAGCCCAAATTCACATAACCTTCTCATATTGCAAATTCTAATGCATCATTACCTATGATGGCATCACCGGTTTTAGGCTCAAATTGATCAGGTCCAGAAATTAAAAATTTGGATGAGCTATTCTTATTAATCAAGACATGAATGAAGGCCTTTATCAAGATGGTGTTTCAGTATCCTAAATGTTCAAGCCAATCATATGGAGGGATCTTCTCAAAAAGAGCTAATTTTGTCTTTTTTGAATTGACTAGCTCAGATATGCACCTCCTTCCCAAACATCATTTGAATACAAAACATCTGAAACACCAATGGTCTCATCACCGTCTTCCTTCAAAAACATAAACTAAATATAGAGCACTCGAGACACCAATGGTCCCATCACCATATCTGACTCTATGATGCCTAAGATGCCCCTTATCTGCTAGAAATAGATCTTCCTAACCTGACCACATCCACACCGCATAAGGGAAATGTAACCCCTAGACCAACGAATAGATGAAACAGAGGAGAAAATATCTGCATTGGAAACTGCCATGGTTGAAATTCATGCTACATCGATGATTAGGGATCCTATCCCAAAGAAGAAGAAGGCCACCCATAATGATTTAATCAATGAAGTTGTCCATGTCCCTGTAACTTGAGCCTCCACACATCGAGGCTCCAAAGCTTACTTGAAAGGGGGGATCCACCTTTGTGAATGAGTGAACTCACTCGAGAGAAAGATGGAGCTCATCTAGATCCTCAACAGGTGGCGGGTTAGGATACAAGAGATGATGGAGAAAGGCATGTCGTGAGGCTTAACCAACGACATTCAAATTATGTTTAGTGTCGTAGCTCATGAGGAATTCATGCACTTGTAGGGACTAGCTTCTGGGGGTGTCTACCACTACTCCCAGGAGAAGTCATGGATGTTGATAACTAACCCATTTTCATATATATATAATTTGTTTCTCTTTTTTGCATATGTACCATCAAGGGTTGGGGCCTCTTTAATAGAACTCCTATTTTGTTCAAAGAAAACATTATTTCAAATATGTTCACTTTTCTTTTTGTTTATGAAAGACCATCTTCTCTTGATTCATCATTTCATTTTCCCCAATAAAAGATAATAATTCACTTTAAATTCCATACATCCTACCACAAAATGAACCTGCAAAATTCACTTCTTCGAATGATACTAATTACTACATGCACGCCATAACAACTTGAATTTCCCTGTAAAAAGAACTCACCACCAACTACTCAATTAATTTCGGGCCTTATCGCTGAAAATAAAACATCCTTATAACTGCATTATATGAAAAAACATGAAACATACAGTAAATACCCATCCAACAATAAGACTGAGAGTCAGGGCCTATAACAAAACTTTTAATCAACACATAAAAACACTAGGTAATGTAAAATGCAAGAGTAACTTCGGGTCCCAAATAACTTCCACATTCCAAGCTTGACCGAACACACCCTCCAGGCCTTAGAATCAAATTAACAATTTTCACATACATACGGGTGTATGAAATAGCTTGAATTTACTGCCCCTCTTTCCGACCGCCCACTCTATATTTTTTCTTCAAACCACGGGGCCGAGAACTTAACCTGCACTTCACATAAATAATTAAAAGATAAAAAAAATGCATCTTTGTAACTTTCCTATAGCCTCCGGTTCTTCTGTAAAATTTCCTTTTCACAGGCATTGGGGAGGAAACTACATTTTACACAAAAAATGTCAGTCCGGTGAAGTCGGTCAAATGTTCTGGAAATCACATGAAGATGTTGGCCCACCATTATTTTTAATCTTTGAAAACAATAATTTGTCAAGAAAGAGTACAAACAGGTAAGCCAATTAATTCACAAATGGGTGCAAAGGATTGTATAGAGATTGAAAAAATAGGAAAATAAAAAAGGAACCGATTTGAAAATAGGAACAAAAGTAGTGACACGGTCTCTAAACATGGCATGACATTTATGGACACTAACAGGTCAATATTTTTATAAGTGTCTCATGTGATGTTGAATTATTTTCTAAGTGAGCCCAAGTGGTGTTGTAAAACAAGAAAAGAAAGAGAAAATAAATTTATCCTAGTTTATTATGGATTTTATTTTGGTCATACATGTGTGGGTATTATAGTCTTCTACTTATATTATAAACTATATTATTAGAAAAATAAAGAGAAGGATAACATAAACAAGGTATTCAATTTTCTATTATGCATTTTCATTAGGTAGGTCCCTCTAGTTATTTTTCTTTAATATCTTCATTAGGTAAATTGCTTCATTTGATTAAAAATTCTATAATTTTCTTTAATATCATTTTCTAATCCAAGATCTTACTTGGTTCCAAGATCACTTTTCCTTCTTCATAAAATACTTGTTTTTTGGTTTGAATTGGACAATATTCACTAAATTTTTCCTTATCTTGTATTTTTCTATAGACATGATACATTAAATCATGTAGTAATTCCAAATCCTACATTACTTGGATTATTATATTCTATCTCTCTTATATTTGTGGGTACTTTAATAATTTGTGGTCACTTTATATTTTGTGTCTCTTATTATTATGGAACTTTTTATAAATACGACACCTTCACACATGTAAAATGTTAAATCCATGCATTTTTGTAATTTTTTCTTCCACCAATTTTATATTCATAGTAATTACTAGATTTATTACAATAAAACCTTTTTAAATATAGTCATGGAAAATACTTAAATATGCATAACTCAACATGGATCCAAATCAATCAAAAAATATAAGTACATTAATTAAAAATGAGTTTATTTTTGTGCATTAAAACCTTATTTTTTGTGAAATATATTGTTGTTGCTAATAATAATAACACATGGGAAAACACCGCACTACCACACAAGAACCATCCTTATTCCTTGCTACGTTGGAAGAACTTCTCATATTTTATCAATTGCGTTACAATTTTCATTTACATTTATTTTTCTTGTTAAAAATTGACTTATAGATCATCATATTTTCCAACATATATTATTACGCTAACGGCATATACTTAGGTGGGTAGTCGAAGCGCATCTAACACTCGTACCAACGCAGTTTGATCTCTGTCATCCACCTATTAGGATGTATTGATGACCTCAATTGAATCTTGGCCATCGATGACCAAATTATTATGGTTTGTATAAATACCATTCACAAAAAATCTGGTTTTTTTCCCTCCTCCACAATGTAACGAATATTTTAGTTTATATAAATATTTAATTTATGGTTTTTTTTGGAAATCCGTTATATTGATATTTTTTTATGATTTTGTTTGGTACAAAGATTCTTGGTTATGGTGGTTTTGGTTTTGATCTTTTTTAAATTTTAGTTCTTTATTCTAAACTCATTCAAAAGTTAAATAACAAGTTGATGGTTGCATAAAATCACCCATAAAAAACATATAATCCTATATATTGTTTGATATTTACGTCAAAGGCATATACTGAGGTGGAAATCTGAAGGGTGTCATATACATGTACTAACGCAAGTTGATCTCAGCCATCCAATAGACCTGCTACATATTTTGCAAATTCACTTCCATGACACATGCATTGGTATTGTCAGTACTTGTCTTACAGAAATCCCCATTCTGTATGAAGGTAGAAGGGATTTATTACTTGGAAGAGAAGGGTGATCAAGCCACCCCTTAACCTTTGCCAAATTTTGTAGATGTGGTTGCTCTGGTAGAAATGTATGTACAATGTTTTGAGCATGCAACTGGCCTACCAAATGTTCACCTAAACACATGGAAGAAACACGGCCTCATAAACTGTAATGATTTCCAGATAAGCATTAACATGTGTTCTTGATGTCGAAAGGGAGCTATCAAGTAGAGTATGTGAATTGTTTGAAAAAATGTGTAAAGGGAGATATCAAATAGAGAATGTGAATTGTTTGACAAAATTTATGATGGATTAGATACCTGACCAAAATCTCTTTTTATATAATGCAATTGGATGCATGTGCTTAGTAGATTTGTCATCTTAAAAGGGAAAAAAATCAACTCGATTCCAAGACATTTTTTTAGATAAATAAAAATATTCTTTATTGATTAGGCTATAGATTACATTATGTTTTGAAACTATGATCCCAGATGAAACTAAGAGACAACCTAAATGATCTTCGAGGTTAAAAAGAAATGAGATTCTCATCATGTTATTATCTGATTTGGGATTGGTAAGTGGTCAGGACGCTGAAAATACTATAGTTGGTAGGATATTTATGCAAAATGTATAAGCATGCAATTGAAATGCGAACTGTCTGACTAAATGCCTGAAATAAATGTGACCTCATGGATTGTATTGATAAGAGGCTATAGAAAAAACATAATTATATCAAAATAAGGTCACATATTGTTATAATAAGATGGATATGTAGCTTAAATCAAAATGAAAAAGATCAAAGGTTTTCAAAAATAAACATGGATCTATAATAAATAATGTCTTCCCTTCCATAGAGGAAAAAAATATTACAGAAGATATGATACATGTCTTCATCATGTCTTCTATTAAAAAGACTCATAAAAACAAAATACAACTACCATACATTCAGCTACTAAATTTTCCAAAGAAAAATAAAACTATTGAAGTTTCCACATAAATGTTGATGTTCAGGTGATGAGAGACAATCTTGGATAAATTGCTTATAACGATGAAATATACATTGACCTATCAGATTTATTCTCCTAAAATTTGTAGCCACCATTTTGAATAGATAACTATCATTTATTCATATCGTTTAGACATTCCAATGTATTTCATGTTATTCAATATAGGTTATGCCAACAGGAGAAACATAAACATGACAAAACTTAAAAGAAAATATTAATTTTTGAAATATGACAGTGCATTAAATGGAAAATATTAATCTTCTAAATTCTCAATATATTTATGAATAAAAATTAGATAACAAAGAATTTGGTGATGCATGGTATTGCATTCAATAAAAAATATTAATTTTCAAAAGATGACATTGAATATTAAAAGAGATTAATTTCAAAATTTCTTTTAATTGGACAAGAAAGTGAATCACGTAATGCTAACACTATATAACATTAAGTTCCACACAAGAATGGAAGATTTAGAACAAGGCATGAACTGTTTTATAAAATGCATTGGTGGGATGTTGTCTTGTTGACTACTATGAATGTAGAACATGCATAAAATGGTTTTTCTCTAAAGGCATTTGAAACTTCAAAGAAAATGGGATTTAGAAGCTATCAAACCCATGCCAAATTGGGAGCTTTAAAAATTTCAAAGCATGCAATTGACATAAAAACTATTTGATAAAATGTTTGAAAGAAATGTGGCCTCATGGATTGTATTGATCTAAAGTTTTGCGTAAGTGTAAATACAGATACCACAACGTTTTTCAACATCCCCCCAACTTTTACCAAAACGGGGAGATTTAATTTAAAATTTTCAATAGAATGTCTTGATGAGATGTGGTCTTACAAATCACAAATAATGTATATGATCTTGTAAACTATAATGAATCCCATTGAAAGAGAGAAGAGGAAAAAATAAAAAATATTAGGAAATCTTTCAAAAATTAATAGTATTTTACCTAATGCAACTAACATGTGTCAAATATGATCATATTACTTTTTCTAGTATGCTCCCAGCCTGTGCACAAAATAGGAACTTCGAAAATAGACCATGGAAATTCACTAAATTATTATGGAGAAGGGACTTGGGATGTTGTATTTATAGGTATCATATGAGATATGTCTAAAAAATGTGGAAGCATGCATACGGTATGTGAACTACTTGACTAAATGTATGTAACAAATGTGGCCTCATGGACTGTAATGATCACATGATATGCAAAAAAGTGATATGTTGAAAATACCTTGGAACCTTTTAGGAAAATGCAATCAAAGCAACCAAAACCTTTGTATGAGGGAACAAAAAAACTTCCTATCATGCCTTGATGAATGTTCATACATTGCTGCAAATTTTTTATTTTACCAGAACATGTTGGTACATTGGAAATGTGAGTTTATCTTGAAAGAGATATAGTAGGGGTTGGTTGGATATTATGATAAAATTATGAATTTATTGCTTTGGTAAAATTCTAAAAGTTAATAAAAAATGTGTCCTTGATAAACCCTAACCCTATTTTTTCTCTCAGTAACGGTGATGGATTTTTTTCCCTTGGGCATTGTGTTGTAGTGGGACGTGGCGGTCAATTTGGTGTTCTGTCTGGGTGGCAGTAATGGTGTGGTTAGAATTGGCATGGTTGGTGATAGGTCTACCCATGTTTTCCTTGGATTTGATGATGTGGCCCTTATTTATTGGTTTTTTTGATAGAGGTTCGTACCCTACAAGTGCGTAGGTTATTTCTTCTGGTGTTGTATTTGGTGGTGGCGGGTGGTGGGATTCCCTCTTCAGACCTGGTCTATGGAAGTTCTACCAAAAGTGATCGAAGCACATCCCCTAAGAGATCTTATTACAGTTACAATGGCACTAAAATAGATTGGGCTCGGGAAGAAAATATCTATGGATTTGCAGTGTTTTCCTAGGTGCATGGCTAAGAATTAGCCAAGACCAATACTCGAGTAATACTAACACCACTTGAAAAGAATACATAATTTCTTGATGTTTCTATTCACAATCTAGTTGGAAATACCCTTTGCATTCAAATCTTACAGAAATCTCACAAGAAGGGCCTTAAATTAATTCTTTCCCATAAAAATGAGCTGCAAGGCAGGTCTCATAGACCTAGTTTTTGGTGACAACCCCCCTTAAGGATGATTCCCTACTCATCTCCTATGGGATCTGACAAGATTCCATAATTTTTATGATAGGAATAATTTTGGGTGGAGCCAAAGAGCACACTTGTTAATCTTGTAAAGAGGCCCTTTTTTAAAATGTTGCTCCCTCAAAAGCTTCTCCATCTCCCCTCCCCCCTTGCCTACATTATGGAGCAACCTTATGAATCCTCTACTTTAGAGATCAACGATGAAGAATCTCTAGATTTTTTACAAGAATTGAAATATAAGGCCCTTATCTATAGATTTAATGGTTTTTGGTTATCAACCAATGCTCTGATCCAATGAATTCATTCTTCATGGATGGAAAATTGTAAATACTTCTTATGTGTCCGCTTTTTCTTTCATTGTCTACTTCAATGATCCCAGGGATTATCTTAGGGTCATTGAAGAGGGTCCTTAGTTTGGGGGATCGGTAGGCCTTTTCAACTACCCCATGGTTCCCTTAGTTTGATCTGAATTATTTCTCCATTTCTCATGTTCCAGTTTGGGGTGAAATATTCCAATCTTCCCCTTCATTTTCTCTTTTCCTTTGAAGGATATCAGGAATGTTTTATGGTGTTTCATCAAAGTGGATACATTGATAATATAAAGTGTACTTCATACATTTTTTAGGATTTTGTGTAGATTTAGATCTCAGTAAAGGACTGTCAGATAAAATGACTCTCGACATGGGAGATACTACTCCAATCCAAAATATTGACTATGAAAAGATGACTTTCAGATGTGGGAACTACAAGACTTTGAGACACCTCTAGGATTATTTCCCTCATAAAAATGCACAAGCTCCAAAGAAAAAAGGATCTATTCCCAAATGATGGAGCCCACCTAATTTTGAGGATGAAGAAGATAATGACTTAGAATATCTAGATACATGAGATGTAGCTCCATCAACTGCAACACAATAAATAGGAGATGTAACTCCTTTTATTGCAGAAAAAATAGGCTCTGCTACAACTAAGGAGGGGGGTAGTTAATAGATAATCCTCCCTCTTTGGAGAGACCTACTCCAAGGGTTAAGCAACCCCATGAATCTGATCACTCTAACTATGATAAGGATGATCCCAATCCTCTAGATAGGGAGTTATATATCTCCAACATCTTGGGCCTATTTGAATCTAATATTTTTTATTTTTAGGCGATTACCCATGAAAAGTGGTAGGTAGTGCATTCAAAGAAGGGAAAGAAGGGTAAGATCTAATCTAGGGCCTCCTCTTTCCTACCCTTCTTCTTTGGGTATCAACTCTGTCACATCCACTTCTCAGTTTTGGATATTATTTCTAGTTACATCTCCATTCTCCCTCCTTGTTCTTCCCCTTTGTCACATCTTCTTCCTTTTGTAGTTGTGTGTGATGCTATTTCTTCTCTTATTGGTGGTCAATTTTTTTACTGCTACATCTGTGGTAGTAGAAACTTCTCATTTTTCCCGCTTTTGGTTCTTTTTTCTTTCTTCGATCGGTTTTTACCTTCATAGTCATTCGTCCCCTTTTTCTTGTGGGTTGGTTCACTATTCTGCTACATTGTTGTACCTTACCTCTAGGCACTATTGTAAAAGGATGCAGGTCCTTTTAAAACCCCCATATTTATCCTTTTCCAAAAAATTCTAAAATTTAATAGATGCTCTTATCTACAACTTTGATTCATTTTTAATATTTTTTCTAATAGATCATTTTGGTCTAGAAAAGTTATTATCACATCAAATATTGACACCCATTCCGTGTACTTTGCAACTTGTGTAATTGCACATGAGTTGCAAACTATGCCTAAAGGTATGTCCATGTATAATTCAATTCCTATACAACCTTAAAGAGATGCACTTTATTTTAATGTTGTAGATGTAAATTCTGAGTTTGATATGTCTATTAGATGTGGAATCATACATAACACATGTAAATTGTTTGAAAAAATACCCTAAATGGATAAGGTTGTTGAAAAAAAAAACATATAGATGCCAAGGTGGGAGATTTAGTAGTTAGATGCAAAGTGTGTGACCATATGACGAAACACGATATATTTTCATGGACACCCAATGTTTGTTTCAAATGGGTACGTATTTAGACCATTCAGCCTTGTTATCCCATATTGTTGATTTTTTTTAATAATGCACTTATCACACTAGGCCGTTATCTAACACCCCTATTTTTCTTATTAAAAAATTGGCCCAATTTTTTTGTTGGGTATAATCTTGGCCCCAAGGAATTGAGATTTAATTAATCATTGTATGTTAATAAGATGCCTCAGGTATTTCCTTAACTCTCATAATGCGCCATTTAGAATATAGAGGTAATATTCATCATAACATAATGAGAAGTGGATTTTTATTCTGGGTTTTACAAATAATTTTAATAAAATATTTCAAGTAATGACACACTCTATCATTATAGATATCGCATGGTATTCCTTGTTGTTATAGTGCCAACCTAAGTTTGAAAAATTTCACACATAAGATTATTGGTAATATCTATAAACAATACTCTTTTATTAAATGATATAACCAATTTAAATTTTTCATGACAATTTGTCTTATAACAATCTTGGATATAAACTTGGTTAGAAATCAACATAGAGATTTATCCTACACCCTAACTTATTGTAAAAAGGAACATTATTCTACTAAATAATAATGTCTTAAAAATTATATGCCACAAAGTGTATTTTTGTTGAATTTTTTAGTTACTCATGTATTTGTAGACATGAACTCAAAATTGAGGCATATGCAGAACATGTCAAATGTTTAACTAAATAAATCGATAAAATGAGGTCTCATAAAATACATTTTTTCCATTTGTGTGAGAATTTTTCCAACACGATTTCTTCGTGAAATTTATCAATGTAGTAATGTAGAGGCCATGATTTTAAACACATGGCAGATTTAATTCATGTGTTAATTATAAATTAATATCCTTTGTGCATTTACCTTATCAGATCCATATCTCCCACTACACTAGGCCAAAATAAATCAAATAATATAAGATATGATCTTTATAAAATTTGAAACACATTTCTTCCAAACTGAATAGTAGGCATTGGGCATAGGTATCGAGGAGGCACAACCCCGCACCTTTATTTACAACCTGGAGGGTTTTTTTCATATTATAAGTCGTTGAACTATATAAATTAATCCACATCCATTCTTATGATATAAATAAATTTAGGGAGTGTCATGGGTCAGGGAGGGGTGACTACAGAACTAAGGTGAATATTTATTTATAATAGAGAGTGGCACATTATATAATTGGATATTCAAATAAAGCATGTGAATTGTTTAATGCCTGCCAAAAATTGACATTATTTCACCTAATACAACCAACAAGTCTCCAATATGATCATGTTACCTTTTCTAGCATGCTCCTAGACCATGTAAACATTAGATCTTTATAACATGTCATGGACTAGAGATGATATCATCCCTAATCATTACCCTGATATCTAGAGAGAAACCCTAATTTCACATGTGTATGTAATCGCTACCCTTGGATGTTAGGTCAATTCCACATCTACATGTCTTTCAAATGTCCCGTGGAACGTGTATGTAAATTCACCTTGAATTTGTGTGTTTAATCTTCCCAAAAAACAAAAGGCCTTTCCCCCACCCTTGCAGTTATCCTCCCTCAAACCCCTTAATCTTTACACCTCTTTCTCTCCCGCAAAATCAGTACCTCCAAATCGAGCTATGTGATGCATGGAAGACTACATCGTTAGGACTGTTAATGGAGGAACCTGATTGTTACCCTTATATCTAGAAAGAAAACTTAATTTCACATGTGCATGTAATCTCTACCCTAGGATGCCATCTCCACTCCACATCTCCCTGTCTCTAAAATGTCCCAATTCTGACAAGTTATAATAGACCCAAGCTTTCCAATTCTAACAACTCTATCAATGCCTATATCATTGACATACTATTATTTTATTATCAGTCTATTTAAAATTTCCATACTCTCCCTCCCTCATTATACCTACGTACACACAAAGTCAGATAAAAATGGACTTGATTACCAATGTTTTTACAAACACGTTATGTGTGTGTGTTTCGTTGTCATTGAGAACACGTTCTTGGTGAAAACCTATAGCATGGTCATATTTATTTATAATACTTTGCATACATTTCATCTAGTTCATCCTTTCTTCTATAATATGGTGACCTATGCTTTCCACTTCCTAGGTATTACGAGATTCATTTTAACACCTTTAACTATAAATCACAGTCATCTACAAATTTCAAGTGACACGAACATGATAATGTGGAGAACAAATTATACATTTCCATGATAATCATTTTAATACCCAAAAATTAAAAGCACTGAAATTATAAACATATATTCACATGGTTAATATTCATTGACTACTCTTACCTTCTGAGATATCTCTGAAAACTATTTCCTTACAAACCGTAACCTCTTTCACTTCCTAACGATTGGAAAATTTGGTATGTCGTTTTGGAAAGATGAGTTTCACTTTGTTTCCTCTAACTGGATTCTCCGACCTTTGTCATATCCTTCCTCAAACCCTTCTTCAGTGACCCAGTTCCTTTATCGTCGTTTCATTTTCCAATATCATGTCTTTGATGTCCTTTTGCATTCACATTATACACTTCACGTATGAATGCTACTTTTATTTCCATTTACTAAAATATATGATCTTTATAAAATATATCATATCATTTATTTATTATATAGAGAAGAAACTTTACATCTTTTCATCCATCTTACTTAGACATGAAGTGTATAATTTCCCACCTTTGTGTGAAACAATAAAAACCAATTAACATCAACCTCTTTATTTACAAAAAGAAATTTGATGTGGAGTACGGGTTCCTCAAATTTGTAATGTGAAAATATCATTATGACCAGATATTTTCATTGTTGAACATGAGATTTGTAGGGACTTAACACATGACACGTGTGGGGAATTGATTTTTATAATATTATTTTATTATTTATTTGTGTATTTAATATAATTAATATATGACATTTGTAGTGCCGATAATTTTGACACAATTTAAAACTGTTAAAATAAAATCCTCTATTCTTAAATAACTGTGGCAAAAAATTTGTCATGTTTAAAAGTGTTGGTGACAAGATTCATTGTTTGATCGCTTAATAATGAGTTAGAGTTAGTTTACATCATGAGACTAGAATTATATCTCATGGGGAACGAAGAATTATTGTCATCTTAACTCTCATTCTACGATAATTTAAGTGTAGCATCAAGTAATCATGAATATTAATTGAAATGTTCTTTTATGGTGTGTTGTTTATTTAACAGTAAGACTTTACTTGTTCCAACTGTTGATAATTTAATGCTAAGATTTTTCCCTACACATAACGTAAGATCAATTCCATGGGGTTTAGTAAGCTCTCCCCACCATGGATTTATTATAGTCTACAAGAGAGCAATATTAATTTAATAAGAGTCTATATAGCTTATCAATATTTTTTCTTCAAACTGCAAGGCTAAGAACTTAACCTGCACTTCACATAAACAATTAAAAGATAAAAAATGCATCTTTGTAACTTTCCTATAGCCTCCGGATCCTCTGTAAAATTTCATTTTCACAAGCATTGGGGAGGAATTTAAATTTTACACAAAACATGTCAGTCTGGTGAAGTCAGTCAAATGTTCTGGGAATCACATGAAGATGTCAGCCACCATTATTTTCAATCTTCTAAAACAATAATTTGTTAGGAAAGAGTACAAACAGGTAGACTAATAATTCACAAATGGGTGTTTTAAAGGATTGTACAAATATTGAACACACAGGAAAATAAAAAAGGAACCGATTTGAAAATAGGAACACAAGCAGTGACACGGTCCCTAAAAATGGCATGAAATTTATGGGCACTAACATGTCAATGTTTGTGTAAGTGTCTCATGTGATGTTGAATTATTCTAAGTGAGCCCAAGTGGTGTTGTAAAACAAGAAAAGAAAGAAAAATAAAATTATCCTGATTTATTTTGGATTTTATTTTGGTCATACATGTGTGGGTGTTACAATCTTCTACTTATATTATAAACTATATTATTAGAAAAATAAAAAGAAGGATAACATAAACAAAGTTTTCAATTTTCTATTATGCATTTTCAATAGGTAAGTCCTTCTAGTTATTTTTCTTTAATATCTTCATTAGGTAGTTTCCTTCATTTGATTAAAAATTACATAATTTTCTTATCCAAGATGTCACTTGGTTCCAAGATCATTTTTCCTTCTTCATAAAATACTTGTTTTTGGTTTAAATTGGACAATATTCACTAAATTTTTCCTTATCTTGTATAATCCATAGACATGATACATTAAATCATGTAGTGATTCTGAATCCTACATTACTTGGATTATTATATTCTCTCTTATATTTGTGGGTACTTTAATAATTTGTGGTCACTTTATATTTTGTGTCTCTTATTATTATGACACTTTTTATAAATACGACACCTTCACACATGTAAAATGTTAAATCCATGCATTTTTGTAATTTTTTCTTCCCACCAATTTTATATTCATAATAATTACTAGATTTATTACAATAAAACCTTTTTAAATAAAGTCATGGAAAATACTTAAATATGCATAACTCAACATGGATCCAAATCAATCAAAAATATAAGAACATTAATTAAAAATGAGTTTATTTTTGTGCATTATAACCTTATTTTTGTGAAATATATTATTTTTGCTAATAATAATTAACATGGGAAACACCGCACTACCACACAAGAACCATACTTATTCCTTGATACATTGGAAGAACTTCTCATATTTTATCAATTGTGTTACAATTTTCATTTACATATATTTTCCTTGTTAAAAATTGACTTATAGATCATCATATTTTCCAACATATATTATTACGCTGAAGGCATATACTTAGGTGGGTAGTCGAAGGGCATCTAACACTCGTACCAACGCAGGTCGATCTCTGTCATCCACCTATTAGGTCATATCGACGACCTCAATTGAATCTTGGCTGTCGACGACCAAATTATTATGGTTTGTATAAATACCATTCACAAAAAATCTGGTTTTTTTCCCTCCTCCACAACGTAGTAGATATTTTGGTTTGTATAAATATCTAATTTATGATTGTTTTTGAAAATCTGTTATATTGATAGTTTTTTATGATTTTGTTCGGTACAAAGATTCTTGGTTATGGTGGTTTTGGTTTAATGTTTTTAAATCTTAGTTATTTATTCTAAACTCCTTCAAAAGTTAAATAAAGATTTGACAGTTGCATAAAATCACCCATAAAAACATATTATCCTATATATTGTTTTATATTTAGGTTAGAGGCGTATACTCATGTGGAAATCTGAAGGGTACCTAACACCCTTACCAACGAGGGTCAATCTCAACCGTCCAATAAACCTGTTAGATATTTTACAAATTCACTTCCATGGCACATGCATTGGAATCGTCAGTACTTATCCTACAAAAATTTCCATTCTGTATGAAGGGAGAAGGGATTTATTACTTGGAAGAGAAGGGTGATCAAGCCACCCCTTAACCTTTGCCAAATTTTGTAGATGTGGTTGCTCTAGTAGAAATGTATGTAAAATGTTTGAGCATGCAATTGGCCTACCGATTGTTCACTTAAACACATGGAAGAAACATGGCCTCATAAACTGTAATGATTTCCAAATAAGCATCGGCATGTGTTCTTGATGTGGAAAGGGAGATATTAAGTAGAGCACGTGAATTGTTTGACAAAATGTGGAAAGGGAGATATAAAATAAAGAACGTGAATTGTTTGACAAAATTTCTGATGGACTAGATTCCTGACCAAAATCTCTTTTTCTATAATGCAATTGAATGCACCTGTTTAGCATATTTATCATCTTAAAAGGAAAAAAATCAACCTGATTCCAAGACATTTTTTAGATAAATAAAAATATTATTTATTGATTAGGATATAGATTACATTCTATTTTGAAACTATGATCCCAGATGAAACTAAGACAAAATCTAAATGAGCTTTGAGGTTAAAAAGAAATGAGATTCTCATCATGTTATTATCTTATTTGGGACTGTTAAGTGGTCAGGACACCAAAAATACTATAGTTGGTGGATATATATGCAAAATGTGTAAGCATGCAATTGGCATGCGAACTGTTTGACTAAATGCCTCAAAGAAATGTGGCCTCATGGATAGTATTGACAAGAGGATATTTTAAAAAAACATAATTAAATCAAAATAAGTTCACATTTTGTTATAATAAAATGGATATGTAACTTAAATCAAAATGACAAAGATCAAAGGTTTTCAGAAGTAAACATGGATCTATAATAAGAAATGTCTTCCCTTCCGTAGAGGAAACTTTTATTGTAGAAGATATGATACATGTCTTCTTCATGTCTGCTATTAAAAAAACTCATAAAAAATAAATACAACTACCATACATTCAACTACTGAAGTTTCCAAAGAAAAATACAACTATTGAATTTTCCACATAAATGTTGATGTTCAGGTGATGAGAGACAATCGTGGCTAAATTGTTTATAATGATGAAATATACATTGACCTATCTGATTTATTCTCCTAAAATTTGCAGCCACCATTTTGAATAGATAACTATCATTTATTCATATTTTTTAGACATTCCACTTTATTCCATGTTATTCAATATAGGCTATGCCAACAAAGAATGACAACAGGTGAAATAGAAACATGACAACACTTAAGAGAAAATATTAATTTTTGAAATATGACAGTGCTTTCCATGGAAAATTTTAATATTCTAAATTCTCAATATTTTATGAATACAAATTAGATAATATAGAGCATGTGATGCATGACATTGCATTCAATACAAAATATTAATTTTCAAAAGATGACATTGCATATTAAAAGAGATTAATTTCAAAAGTGTTTTTAATTGGAAAAGAAAGTGAATCACGTAATGCTAACACTATATAACATTAAGTTACACACTAGAATGGGATATTTAGAACAAGGCATGAAATGTTTTATAAAACGCATTGGTGAGATGTTGTCTTGTCGACCGCTATGAATGTAGAACATGCATAAAATTGTTTTTTTGAAAAGGCCTTTGAAACTTCAAAGAAAATGGATTTAGAAACTATCAAACCCATGCCAAATTGGGAGCTTTAAAAATTTCAAAGCATGCGATTGACATACAAACTATTTGATAAAATGTTTGAAAGAACTGTCGCCTCATGGATTGTATTGATCAAAAGTCTTGCATAAGTGTAAATACGGATACCACAACGTTTTCCAACACCTACCCAACTTTTACGAAAATGGGAGATTCTATATAAAATTTTCGATATAATGTCTTGATGAGATGTGGTTTTGTAAATCGAAATGAATGTATATGCTCTTGTAAACTGTAATGAATCCCATTGAAAGAGAGCAAAGGAAAAATAAAAAAAAATATTATGATGTTGGTCAAACTAATAGTATTTTACCTAATGCAACCAACATGTGTCCAATATGATCAGATTACCTTTTCTAACATGCTCCCAACATGTGCACAAAATAGGAGCTTCAAAACAGACCATGGAAATTCACTAAATTATTATAGAGAAGGTACTTTGAATGTTGTATTCATAGGTATCCTATGAGATATGTCTGAAAAATGTGGAAGCATGCATACTGTATGTAAACTACTTAACTAAATGTATGTTACAAATGTGGCCGAATGGATTGTAATGATCGCATGATATGTAAAAAAGGGATTTGTGAAAATGCCTTTGAACCTTTTAGGAAAATGCAATCAAATAAACCAAAAAATTTGTATGAGAGAACAAATAAACTTCCTATCATGCCTTGATGGATGTCCGTACATTACTGCAAATTCATTATTTTACTACAACATGTGGGTATGTTGGAAAATGTAAGTTTATCTTGAAAGAGATATAGTAGGGGTTGGTTGAATATTATGATAAAATTATGAATTTATTACGTTGGTAAAATTCTAAAAGTTAATAAAAAATGTGTCCTCGACAAACCCTAACCCTATTTTTTCTCTCAGTGACGGTGATGGAGTTTTTTCCCTTGGGAAGTGTGTTGCAGTGGGTCATGGAAGCTGATTTGGTGCTCTATCTGGTGGCGGTGATGGCGTGGCTGGGTTTGGTATGGTTGGTGATAGGTTTACCCATGTTTTCCCTTGATTTGACGATGTAACCTTGTCCACTAGTGTTTTGACAGTGGTTCTTACCGTACAAGTGCATTGGTTGTTTTTTTTGGTGTTGTATCTCGTGGTGGCGGTGGTGGGATTCCCTCTCCAGACCTGGTCTATGGAAGTTCTACCAAAAGTCGTGGAAAAACATTGGTATAGTGGCACTACAATAGATTGGGCTCAGGATGAAAAGATCTATGGATTTTCACTATCTTCTGAGGTGTCTGGATCAGAATTGGCTAAGAAAAATACCCGAGTAATGCTAAAACCACTTGTAAATAATACAAAATTGATTGATGTTTTTATTCAAAATCTAGGTGGAAATACCCTTTGCATTCAAATCTTACGGAAAGCTCATGGGAAGGACCTTAAATTAATTCTTTCCCATAAAATGAGTTGTAAGGGAGGTCTCATAGACCTAGTTTTTGTTGGAAATCCCCTTAAGGATGATTCCCTACTCTTCTCCTAAGGGATCTAGCAAGATTCCACAATTTTTATGACAGGACTACTTTTGGGTGGAGCCAAAGAGCGTAGCTCTTCATATTTTAAAGAGACCATTTTTTAAAATGTTGCTTCCTCAAAAGCTTCTCCATCTCCCCTCCCCCCGCCTACATTATGGAAAAACCTTATGAATCCTCTACTTTAGAGATCAATGATGAAGAATCTTTGGATTTTTTACAAGAATTTAAATATAAGGCCCTTATCTGTAGATTTAATGGTTTTTGGATGTCAACTAATGCTCTGATCTAGTGAATTCATTCCTTGTGGATGGAAAATTGTAAATACTTCTTATGTGCCCACTTTTTCTTCATTATCTACTTTAATGATCCCAGGGATTATCTTAGGGTTATTGATGAGGGTCCTTATTTTGGGGATAAGCGGGCCTTTTAACTACCCCATGGTTCCCCCAGTTTGACTCGAATTCCTTCTCCATTTCTCATGTTCCAGTTTGGGTGAAATCTTTTAATCTTCCCCTTCATTTTCTCTTTTCTTCAGAGGATATCAAGAATCTTCTAGGGTGTTTCATCAAAGTGGATAACAAGAGAATATGAATTGTAATTCATACATTTTTTAGGATTTGTGTAGAATTAGATCTTGGTAAAGGACTATCGGATAAAATGACTCACAAGATGGAAGATACTACTCACATCCAGAATCTTAACTATGAAAAGATGACTTTCAGATGTAGGAACTGTAGGACTCTGAGACAGCTCCAAGATTCTTGCCCTCATAAAAATGCACAAGCTCTAAAGAAAAAAGGATCTACTCCCAAACGATGGAGCCTACCTAATCTTGAGGACAAATAATATAATGACTCAAAAGATCTAGAAACATGATATGCAACTCCATCGACCATAGTACAAGAAATAGGAGATGTAGCTCCTTCTATTGTAGAAAAATAGGCTCTACTACAACTAAGGAGGCAGGTAGTTAATGGCTAATCCTCCCTCTTTGGAGAGACCTACTCCAAGGATTAAGCGGCCCCATGAATCTGATCACTCTAAATTTGATAAGGATTATCCCCATCCTCTAGATAGGGAGTTATAGATCTCCACCATCTTGGTCCTATTTGAATCTAATCATTTTTATTTTGAGGTGATTTCCCATGAAAAGTGGTAGGTAGTGCATTCAAAGAAGGGAAAGAAGGGTAAGATATAATATAGGGCCTCCTCTTTCCTACCCTTCTTCTTTGGGTATCTCTGTCACATCCATTTCTCAGTCTTGTATATTATTTCTAGTTACATCTCTCCTCTCCCTCCTTATTCTTCCCCTTTGTCGCATCTTCTTCCTTTTGTAGCTGCGTGTGATGCTAGTTGTTCTCTTATCGGCGGTTAATTTTTTAATGCTACATCTGTGGTGGAAGAAACTTCTACTTTTGGTTCTTTTTTCTTTCTTTGATCAGTTTTTACCTTTACAGTAATTTGTCCCTTTTTCCTATGGGTTGGTTCACTATTCTACTTCATTGTTGTACCTTACCTTTAGGTACTGTTGTAAAAGGATGCGGATCCTTTCAAAACACCCATATTTATCCTTTTCCAAAAAATTCTAAAATTTAATAGATGCTCTTATCTACAACTATGTTTCATGTTTTTATATTTTTCTGATAGATCATTTTGGTCTATAAAAATTATTAGCACATCAAACATTGACACCCATTTTGTGTAGTTTGCAACTCGTGCAATTGCACATGAGTTGTAAAACTATGCCGGAAGGGATGTCCATGTATAATTAAATCCTATACAACCTTAAAGAGATGTTCTTTCTTTGAATGTTGTAGTTGCAAGTGCCCAGTTTGATATGTCTATTAGATGTGGAAGCAGGGAAAATTTTAGTGGCAAATATTCCATTTTTGAAAATTTTGAAAAGGTGAATTTTTTGGCACGGGTCAGTGACCTGTTCGCCTAAAAATTACACTTTAATTTTTTTTAGGGTTCGGCTTCGCCTACCCTTGAAAAATATCCCCTATATAAACCTAGATTATTCGCCAGGTAGAACACTTCTACTTCACATTTTTCAACAATATGATATATCCCGTATTATAGACGTGCAACAAGGGGGTAAGTTATTGACGCGCAACAAGGAGGGTTTGCAGACAAGGAGATACTATAGATATTGACGCATGGTAGACGCATGACAAAGAGTTTGTTGACGAGCGACATGGAGATTTTTTCAATGAGAAAGAAGAGGGCAGAGGCTGTAGACGCGTGACAGGATATTTGTTGTCACGCGTCAAAAAATGCATTGACACGCATCAACAGACCTCATTGATGCGTGTCAACAACCTTGTTGACGCGCGTCAAAGAGGTCTGTTGACGCGCGTCAATGAGGGTTATTTGTTGACGCGTGACCTTGACGGATAGTTGATGCGTGACAAGGAGGTACAACAAATATTGACGCATAACAGACGCACGACAAAGAGTTTGTTGATGCGCGACACGGAGATTTTTTGATGAGAAAGCAGAGGTCGGAAGCTATAGATGTGCAACAGGAGATTTTGCTGTCGCGCGTCAAAAAATGCATTGACGTGCGTCAACAGACCTCAGTGACGCGCGTCAATGCATTTTTTTGACACACGACATCAAAAATCTCCCGTCGCGCGTCTGCAGCCTTCTGTCGCAGCACTTGACAATCAGGCAAAAAAATTTCATACAACCCCTAAAAAATTCACCTTCCCGCAAAACCGGTTCTGGGATATTCGCCAGGTATTCTCCACCTCCGATTTCCAAGAGGTCTCTTAAAATGAACCCTGTGTGGAAGCATACATAACACATGTGACTTGTTTGAAAAATAACCCTAAATGGATAAGGTTTTTGAAAAAAGAACATATAGATGCCAAGGTGGGATATTTAGTAGTTGGATGCAAAGTGTGTGACCATATGAAGGAACACAATATATTTTCATGGACACCCAATGTTTGTTTCAAATGGGCATGTATTTAGACCATTCAACATCGCTATCCCATATTGTTGAATGTTTTTAATAATACACTTGTCACACTAGTCTTTTATCTAACACCATATGTTTCTTATTAAAAAATTGGCCTGATTTTTTTTGTTAAATATAATCTTGGCCCAAGGAGTTGAGATTTAATCAATCATTGTATGTTAAGAAGATGCCTCGGGTATTTCCTTAACTCTCATAATGTGAGATTTAGAATAGAGAGGGAATATTCATCATAACATAATGAGAAGTGGATTTTTATTGTGGGTTTTACAAATAATTCTAATAAAATCTTTCAAGTAATGACACACTCTATCATTGTAGGTCTCACATGACATTCCTTGTTATTATAGTGCCAACCTAAGTTTTAAAAATGTTACACATAAGCATATCGATAATATATAGAAACATTACCCTTTTATTAAATGATATAACCAATTTAAATTTCTCATGACATTTTGTCTTATAACAATATTGGATATAAACTTGGTTAGAAAACAACACAGAGATTTCTCCTACACCCTACCTTATTGTAATAAGGAACATTATTCTACTGAATAATAATTCCTAACAAATTATATGCCATAAAGTGTATTTTTGTTGAATTTTTTAGTTACTCATGTATTTGTAGACATGAACTCAAAATTGAGGCATATGCAAAACATGTGAAATGTTTCACTAAATGAATCGATAAAATGTGGTCTCATGGAATACATTTTTTCCATTTGTGTGAGAATTTTTCCAACATGATTTATTTGCAAAATTTATCAGTGTAGTAATGTAGAGGCCCTGATTTTAAACGCATGGTGGATTTAATTCACATGTTAATTATATATGAATATCCTTTGTGTGTTTCCCTTACCACATCCATATCTCCCACTACACTAGGCTGGCATAAATCAAATAAAATAAGATATGATCTCTATCAAATTTGAAACACACTTCTTCCCAACTGAATAGTAGGCATTGGGCATAGGTGCTGAGGAGGCACAACCCTAGCCCTTTCTTTACAACCTAGATGTTTGTTTTTTTCTGTATTATAAGTCATTAAACTATATAAATTAATCCACATCCATTCATATGATATAAATAAATTTAGGGAGTGTCATGGGTGAGGAGGGTGACTACATAACCAATGTGAATATGAATTATTTATAATAGAGAGTGGCACATTCCAGAATTGGATATTCAAATAGAGCATGTGAATTGTTTAATTCTTGTCAAAACTTGATATTATTTCACCTAATACAACCAACAAGTCTCCAATATGATCAAGTTACCTTTTCTAGCATGCTCCTAGACCATATAAACATTGGATCTTTGTAACAGGTCAGGACTAGAGATGAGATCATCTCTAGTCATTACCCTAATATCTAGAGATAAACCCTAATTTCACATGTGTATGTAATCTCTACCCTTTGATGTCAGGTCAATTCCACATATCCATGTCCTTCAAATGCTTCATGGAATGTGTATGTAAATTCATCTTGAATTTATGTGTTTTATCTTCCCAAAAAAACATAAGGCCTTTCCCCACTCTTGCAGTTATCCTCCCTCAAACCCCTTCTTCTTTGCACCTCTTTCTCTCCCGCAAAATCATTCCCTCCAAATAGAGCGATGTGATGCATGGAAGACTAGATCATTAGGACTGTTAATGGTGGAACTTGATTGTTACCCTTATATCTAGAAAGAAAACTTAAT
Source organism: Taxus chinensis (assembly GCA_019776745.2). NCBI lineage: Eukaryota > Viridiplantae > Streptophyta > Pinopsida > Cupressales > Taxaceae > Taxus > Taxus chinensis. The sequence continues at coordinate 571,327,288 of CM034156.1, read as the reverse complement.
TTCACATATGCATGTAATCTCTACCCTAGGATGCCATCTTCATTCCACATCTCCCTATCTCTAAAATGTCCCAATTCACCTTACATTTACGTGTGTTCTACCTGCCTAAAAAACACAAGGCCTTTCCCCACCCTTACACTCCTCCCTCAAATCCCTTCTTATTTGCCCCTCTTTCTCTCTCACAAATTCACTCCCATCAATTCTAATTATTATATATTCCCCCTTTCGTGTTTACATCATACTTCAAACGTAACGTAAATGCGTTGAAGGTGTATTGCAAGTTATAATAGACCCAAGCTTTTTGATTCTGACAAATCTGTCAATGCCTATATCATTGACATACTATTATTTTATTATCATCATCTATTTCAAATTTCCGTACTCTCCCTCCCTCATTATACCTACGTACACACAAATTCAAATAAATATGGACTTGTTTACCATTGTTTTTACAAACACATTATGTGTGTGTGTTTCATTTTCATTGAGAACATGTTCTTGGTGAAAACTTATAGCGTGGCTGTATTTCTTTATAATACTTTGCATACATTTCATCTAGTTCATCCTTTCTTCTATAATATGGTGACCCATGATTTCCGCTTCCTAGGTATTATAAGATTCATTTTAACCCCTTGGACTATAAATCACGCTCATCTACAAATTGCAAGTGACATGGACATGATAATATGGAGTACGAATTATGCATTTCCATGATAATCATTTTAATCCTCAAAAATTAAAAGCACTGAAATTATAAGCATATACTCGCATGGTTAATATTCATTGACTACTCTTACCTTCTAAGATATCTCTAAAAACTACTGCCTTACAAACCGTAACCCCTCTCACTTGCTAGCAATTGGAAAAATTGGTATGTGGTTTCAGAAAGAGGAGTTTCAATTTTTTTCCTCTAACTGGATTCTCTGACCTTTGTCCTATCCTTCCTCAAACCCTTCTTCAGTGACCTTGTTCCTTTATCATCATTTCATTTTCCAATATCATGTCTTCGATGTCCTTTTGTGTTCACATTGTACACTTCACGTATGATTGTTATTTTTATTTCCATTTACTAAATTATATGAGCTTTATAAAAAATATCATAGCATTGCTTTATTGTATAAAGAAGAAACTTTACATCTTTTCATCCATCTTACTTGGACATGAAATGTACAATTTCCCACCTTTGTGTGAAACAATAAAAACCAATTAACATGAGCCTCTTTATTTACAAAAATAAATCTGATGTGGAGTACGGGTTCCTCAAATTTGTAATGTGAAAAATATCATTATTACCATATATTTTCATTTTTGAACATGAGATTTGTAGGGACTTGACGCATGACATGTGTGGGGAATTGATTTTTATAATATTATTTTATTATTTATTTGTGTATTTATTACAATTTATATTTTGTAGTGCCCATAATTTTGACCCAGTTTAAAATTGTTAAAATAAAATCCTAGATGGTCTTAAATAATTGTGGCAAAAAAAAATTCAAGTTTAAAAGCGTTGGTGACAAGATTCGTTGTTTGATCGCTTAACAAGAAGTTAGAGTTAATTTACATCATGAGACTAGAATTAGATCTCACGGGGAATGAAGGATTAGTGTCATCTTAACTCCCACTCTATGATAATTTAAGTGCAGCATCAAGTAATCATGAATATTAATTGAAATATTCTTTTACGATGTGTTGTTTATTTAACCGTAAGACCTTACTTGTTCCAACGTTGATAATTTAATGCTAAGATTTTTCCCTACACATGACGTAAGATCAGTTCCATGGGGTTTAGTAAATTCTCCCCACCATGGAGTTATTATAGTCAACAAGAGAGCAATATTAATTTAATAAGAGTCTATATAGCTTATCAAGATATAATTTAATCATCGAGGCGAGAAATAAGCATATTGGTCAACCCATTTTCCTAGGAAAGCCTTGACCCCAAAAGAGATTATCGGTTCCATTATGATCAAATTTTAATTAGCCAAATTAAGGGAGGGTTTATTTTATTCTCTAAGGGTTCTTTATTATATCCTAGGCACAAAATATCATAAAAGGCCTTAATATAATATTTATATTAAAATGAGATATCATTAAGCTCCTATTTCCAAAATATAAAAAATCTAATCCATTTGAAAAGTTAATTAAAACATCCCTTTCAACAACTTAATGGAACCCTTATTATCAAACTTTTCAATTAAAATAGTCAACATGGTGCCCACTAAGAAAGTGGGAGAAGCTAGGGTAATTTTGGACCCTAGGATCAAATGCTTCCACAACTAGATCTTGATTTAGGTATGGAACCCTAAATATATTTAAGATATTCTAAATTTTCTTTTATTTCCATATATCACATCCCTTTTTTATTTTCCATTTGTTACGTTTGTTACTGTTTTATGGGGAGCTCCAAGGAAGAGAGAAAGAGTTTTAATGGAGGATTTTTCTACCATTGTCAAGCCTTAATTTTGGATTTGGAATATTTGTAACAATGATATCTGTGTTTATTTTCTTATATTCATATTTTCTTTCAAGATCTCGGGTCATGTACATTGAAAATGACCCAGTAATAATGGTATTTGTTCGAATATATATATCAAATGCGGTAGATATCTGTATTATTTTGATAGGGTTTAATATGCATTTGAAGCATCAAGGTGGCAGCGGCGACCCACATTCTATTTGATCATGTTATAGTAGTGGCTCTACAGTATTTCGTAGGGGGCTATGGTATGGGTGTGCCTATACCACAGGGACTAGTGTAATGCCGTGTATATTTGAAAGGGTGGGGTTGGGTCGGCTCGGATGTCCCAACCCCAACCATTTCTTTATTTTAAAATGCACAGGGTCCCGATCTGATACACAATCTTAACCATATAAATATCATTTTATCTACTTATGTAATAAAATAAAAATGCAGGCCCCAAATGCATTTAATTTGATACTCACATTTTCATTAAGTTGATATAAATGAGGGGAAATACACACACACACATGCATGTATGTATGTATGTATGTATGCGTGTATATTTCTAACTCACTAAAAATGTGAATGTATATATATATATATATATATATATATATATATATATATATATATATATGCCTCTCATTTATGTGTGTGTGTGTGTGCATGTGGGGCCTCCGTGTGTGTGTGTGTGTTATTACATAAGTAGTAAACTTAGTGTGTGTGTGTGTAAACCTGTGTCCCAAATCGGGAGTTTGTGCCTTTAAAAAAAACCAATTTGTTTACTTGTATATTAAAATAAAAAATGCATGCCCAAAATGTATTAAATTTGATAGTAACATTTTCAGCGAGTTAATATAAATGAGGGCAGTATAATACATACAATGTGTGTGTGTGTGTGGTTGGTTGGTTAAAGATAGTTTCTTGGAAGTTTTCTGATCATTTTCAGGGAATAAACATTAATATTAAGTTGATTTAAATAGTAATATCATAGATTAGAATTAGAATATTAGATATTGATACTTAAAATTATATTAAAGCTATAATTTTTTTAGATAGATTATCAGAATAAAGATATAAACATTGTATTGAGGTTTACTTGTATCTAAAAATGTTATGTCTAAATTCTAAGAATGTAACATTAAACCAGAACTTGATTATATTTAAATACATATAGCTACCTAGTTCCTCTATTGAAATTTTGTATTCTCATACATGGAAAATACATATATAAATTACCCAATATTTTATTCTAGGTACAAGAAGTTAAATCCACTATAGAGAGCCAAACAATTTAATGATGATAAGGGAAACTTTTAAGAGGTTATATATATTTTTTCAATGAAATAAATCATCACATAATGACATGAGTAATATAAAGATTCAATCCATGAATAATAAGGCCATTAGCAATTCTAGTAAATGAATGGAAGGATTCCATAGTTTTCAACAAGTTAAGTGTAAAATGGATTTCAAGTAATATCAAGAATTACCCATCTTTACCAATGATCCCAAACCAAAATAAACCAACAATCCATATATTCCTCATAATCCCAAAATATAAGATTTATACAAAAGAGTTTGCATAATGCTAAGAATATATCCATTTTTTCATTTTATAATTACAACATCTATACTTTTCTCAATATTCTTATCAACAAGAAGGAATCCCAAACTAATCTTGTATCTTTTTTTATTACATGAGTATAATAACTTACAAAGCAAGAGTAATAACAATAAGGTCTTCATCTACATTACAACTCCAATTTACATTTCACCGCCCCTTACAACTTAACAAAAACACATGCAAATATTAAAATGTAAGAGGAAGAGACTCCCTAAATAGGGAACAACATGCCAAAATTTTGAACTTTTCCTTCCATATTATCAACAAGCCAAAGTTTTAATCCAAGCTAGCCCAAAATCAATGATCCATCCAAAAAAAGTTGTCTTCACACAAAATTGGTGGTTTGGTTTTCCACCCAACCTTTTGGAATCATTACATGTCATCTCCAAAAATGGAGGACATGCTAGCCTCCCTCCAATACCATGGGAGAGAGGTTGCATGCCTCCAAGTTTCAAAAGAAGGGGGGAAAGCTCAAGGCTCAAACAAACTCGATCACAAAACAAAACATCCATCAAAAATCAAACACAATGAAGAAATTCAAATTTCTTCATGAGAGGGGAAGAGGGACAAGGATACCCATTTCAAACATTTTAAAATCAATATCATACATTTATCCCATAAGAATCACCATACTCTAAACTTATCATAACCTCCAAATCCCAACTCCAAGTTTCCTCCTTTCCAATGTTTTTCAAACCTTGGAGGGTTTCCTTTGGAAAGGAAGGGAGATGATTTATCAACCCATATGAAAAATCAAGTCTCCTCATCATCCATATGAGGATGAAGAAAAAAATAAAAGATAAATCCCATCATGGCTTTCCCATCAATCCATGTGGGTGCAAGAGGTATTTTACACCTTCTTCCCCCAACATTCCAATCGCATCTCAAGTGAGATGGATGGAAAGCAAGTAAAAGAAACTCCATGCCATACACTATACACTAAACACAATTTCAAAAAAACACAAGAAAATGATTTCGTTCATTTTTACATATTATAAAACATAAAACAAGAGGATGAGAGACCTACCTCTCAACCAATAAATCCAAATCTCAAGCTCTCCAAGTTCCAACTCTTCCTCCAAACTCGCAAGTGCAAAATGAAGCCAAAATATCGTTAACCCCTCCAAAGTGGAGGAATAAGAAGAGAATCTCTATGAACCTCACCCAATGAGAGGGTAACATGTGTCCCCTTCTTCTTCATTAGTCCAAAATCCCACCCAAATTTCCATCAAACATAATACAAGGGTATTAATGAGACCAAAGAAAATAGTAAAATAAAAATTAAAAATCCATTCCAAATTCCTAAGAAGGCTCAAAAAACAAGTGAATGAAGAGATGTAGACAAGTGATGCTCAAATGGGAGGGAAAACCTCATTTGAACCTAAACCCAAGTTCCCCTACCCATAGGTAGGATCCAATGAGTCCTTTTTCATGTAATGAGACCCCCAAAGTGAAAAAATGTTTTCCACTTTTATCCTAAATTCTAGTTGGGGAAAAGTGACACACAAAGATAGGTGGTGGGGCCCATCCAACTCATGTTTAAGTGGTCCCACACCTTTAAAAAAAGATTAACAATTTTAACACATCATTCACATGAGTAGGGACCATTAGGCCCCTATAATAACTCAAATAAGGTTTAGATAAATTAATCCAAAAATGAGTCAAGAAGGAAATAACTAAAGGTGCCCAAGTTATTCACAACAAATGCACAAGGGGAGTGATTTATCCAAATCCAAAATAATAATACAAATCGATTAACAAGGAAAGGTGAGGTTTCAGCCTAGACAACCACTTGCATAAACTTGGAGGTGCAAAATTTGAGTTTCGCATTCTCTTGTGTGAACCTGTAACCTACACACTCGATATAATAAAACAAGTAAAATTATATCACATACATCAATGGTTATATCACTTATGGCTAACAATCCAAATTAAGCAAATAACTATTATTTGCATGAGGTAACAATCTATAATGATGTAAATCTATAGTAGAGCAAAATATATAATCCATCTAAGTTATTACACGATAACATCTAAATCACCATCACCATAACTAATAATCAAAATATACAATAGACTAGGCATACATCCATCATATATCAAGTAAGACCTATCTGAATCACATCCTGTTAGTATTCATAACAACATAAGTAAAACTATAACGTCCTCTAACTAGATCCCACTTTTCTCCCACTACAAATGAGAAGGTCCCATAACATTCATTGCATGCCTTCATGGACCATCACCTCTTCATTCAATATCAACCTTTTTACCTCTAACTTAATGCCTTTGTACTTAGTAGGAACTCACAATTGTACCATAGACAACATACAACTAGACTAATAAGGAGACAGATCTATATAAGAATTATCCATCCACTAAAATGACATAACAACTAGTACCTCTAACACCTCCTCCACTTGAGGTTTGTTCCTCAAACCAATGAATTTCTCTATGATATCCTTCTCTTTAGAGATAGAGATAACAACAAAATCGTAGGGGATTAGAAGAGAAAGACATAAACTAGAAGAAGGAGAAAGAAATCTACCATGGTTGTGGAAAACAAACTCAAGGTTATGTGGTCCAGACCTCCTCCTCTAACTCACCCTACAAAGATAGCAGGTGGAAGACTTGCAGTGGAAAGAACATGATGTCACCCTATAACCAAGGAGGTTACAAAAAACACTTAAAAGGAAGGCCCTCATAATTGGTGAAATTATTCCATGAGCCGCGTGATGAAACCAATTTGAAAGAATGGAAGATGGGCTTGGACAAGCTGACCAGAGCACAAACTCTCACAAACTTGCCACTGAGAGAGAAATAAAAAATCTTAACAAAGGAACCCACATTGTTAACCACCAATATTATATAGTCCTCCTATTAGGAAATAAGGGATAAAATATGTGGAACTACCTTACACAAATTTGCAATAGTAGAAACTAATATGCAAAAAACATTATAGATCTGAAAAATAAAAGTGCAGAATAAAAAGAACACAACATAAAAATATAGTATTTAACGTGGTTCACCCTATTTGGGCTACTTCCACCAAGAATTGCTTTCTCAAATTTTATTACAAACCACCTCTTCTCTCAATACAATACCCAGATCTATTTGGAGCTATGCTCAACAAACTCTACAGAATTCACACTTGAACTCACACACATTTGCAATGCTACATCAACCCTACCATATGCACAAAACTACATAAATAGGCAACTGCTTAAGAAGTTTTACAATACTGTGGGTGCCAAAACTATGGGCCAAAACCATCCCATAAACCTATGGGTCAAAAATCCTGCCCATATGAGAAGAGCACATTTCTTGATATATCGAGCATGTTTTTCGAGGAATTTTTTTTTCAAGTGTGTAGTCTTTAACACTTCCACACATGAAAAAGGCTCCACAACATAACACCTCCTTATATAGAATACGAATATTATGGTAAAATCTTATCAATACAAGGAAAACTATGAATTGAATCGACTCTAGGTGAAAAAATAGAGACCAATGGAAAAAAAAGAAACCAAATATGTGGAAAACCCAAGGGCCAAAAGACCACATAAAGTCATGATTAGCTGGATTTTGAAAAAACACTTAGAAGAAATGCATAGTCAGTAAAGATAAGGAGGGAGATTCAATGGAATTCCAAGTTGATTTTGTCCAAATGGTTCATTCATTTATAGAATATAAGAAGCCAACACATTTACTAAATATAGACATAATGCGAGAAGAATATTCTGCATCAAGAAGACAAGGATCTTGAATATCTAGATCTAAGGTAAACTTTGAGAAAGTGACCAGGATATCACCAATTAAGAGGGAAAAACTGATTCCTTGGATGAAACGGACCCAACACTAATAAGGAATTCTTAGGGGAATAAGAGGACTACTTAGCCCAAACCAAAATAGGTGCCATATCAAAAGGCTATGAAAGAAATATTTTCATAAATGATTACATGCATGGGAATGGTTTGAATTATTTCTGTAATCAATTATAATCCTGTTGTCCAAAATTGCACCCCCATGCAATTTTGAATAACTTAAATTGGTACTTAGACATATTTTTCTCAGGAAAGCCACGAAACACTAAGTTATTCTTCCACATAATGCATGAATGTAGTGTTTTGTGGGTTCTCCTAACCCGCTGAACAAAGGAATTAGAGCTCAAGGATTAGGTAGATTTTTTATGGATTTAGTGCTTCATGGAGGTTGGTTAGACCTTTGTGGCATTGAGGGGTTCAATCTTCTGTGGACATCAAAATCATTCTTTTGTTGGTTAAATGTAAGTCAGAGTACTGAAAGGTTTACACACTCACGAAAAGTTGGAAAATAAACAAAGGAAAAGATCCACATAGAGGAGTGGAAATTCTTAGTGCTTCGCGAAATGGAAAAAATAGTGTTACATGGATTTGGAAAATATGAGATTCTGTAAATTTAGTAAATTCTGTGAGATAAATATTATAATCTGCTAAGGTTAAAATCAATGAGATGAAGAGATAGAACACTGTGGAATGTCAAGAAGGAATGTTAAGTGTGGAGTAAATTCCACACAAGTTCAAAATTCATGATGTAGCCCATGGAGCATGGTAAATGTTGTGGGATAAAGAGAAGAAGACGCAAGCAGTATAATGTATTGTGGAGTTAAATTTTTCTTTTGGATCATGGTGGAGGACACAACGGAGGATATGGATCATGAAAAGCTAATAAATGAATAAGTAAAGCCACAAATCAAAGTATAATCAACTAAAATCCATAAAATGTGAATATATCACACATCTTGAACCATATACTCAACCACCTAAATGAATAGAATTTAATGAAGTATGGGCATCATCCTCCTACATTGAATATTTGATGGATTGTATTTTTGGAAATGTCATGCACCTCTTCTCTCTTCCCCTCTTCTTCTCTCTCCTTTGTTCTATAAATACAAATCAAAACTCATTATAAAGGATCCCTCTTTTGATTCAAATGACACCATGTGAAAATGGTGGGAAACTTCCCATGAGTTTTAGACCTCAAATTTGAGCATTTTTTGTGCATCTAATGCCTACTGAGAATTTATATTGGGCTGTGCATCTCCCAGAAATGATTTAATCAATGTTGTGGTTTTTTCTTCCCTTATCATTGTATTTTTATCTTATTTCCTATCCTTTCATACATTTTATGTTGTGTATGGACTATACCCACGGATTATTCATTTTGGTGTGTTGTTAATGTGTGGAATGGAAGGATCGATGTAGGATTTTCTATGGCTCATTTTTATCCTCTCCTATCTATGTTTCCTTATATTTTCCCCCTCCTGGAGAGTGAGCACCCTTTCATTTCTAGTGCTATCACATTTTTTTTTATCTTAGTTTGATTATGATTTCCTTTTCCCCCTCCTCTCTCAACCCTGGTGACTTGGATGTGTTACAATAGGCTTATCATGGGAGTAGTGTTAGCGGTATTATAAATAGGTAGAGGAATCAAACTTCTTTATAGGTTTGTCTAAAGGAGAAAGGTCCCACACCATGGATACATTCCCATGTTATCCAAAATTATCAATCTTCCATGATTAAATCATAGGGTGTTACTTTTGTGAGTTAACTATTCTAACATGACTGGTGGGAAAGAATGAAAAATATTATAACTTATTATCAACAAGATTGATGCGTTCTTGATGGTATTCGGCCTTTAGATTCATTTCTCAACACATTTGGTGACTCCATTAGTCCAAAAAACCCATTTTCTTAATTAGTATACCACTTTCCATCATTTTAGTTTCTCTTTTTCGTGAATTTGTGAAATCATGGCTTCATTTCATAACTGGAATCCTACTTTGCAGAAGAAACATCATTCAAGAACACTTATAAATAATATTTATGAGCCAAATCAGTATACATATTCCTATTAACCAAACCCTACAAATCAACATAGTTACCCAACTAACCATGGTGTTATTCAAGAAGGAGGATATGCGTATTTTGAAGGCCATTTCACACCTAAAAATGATTTTGAAGGGAGATTTCAGCATATGGAGGGGATCGTGCAAGCACTCAAGGATAAATTTTAAATCATGTAAGCTAAACAACCTAGTTCTAGGAAGCCCTATTCATGGGGAGGTCCTATACCTAATTAGTTTAGTCCTCTACAAAATCTAGAGGTAATGAGTAAATTTTTAATCAAATGGCTAATTTTATTCCATATTTACAAGCATTGGAGGCTAATAAACCAAGTTTTGAGAGCCCTTTCAATGGGGTGTTCCTTCACTATCACCATGTGGATATATGATACCTCCTTATTAGCCTATACCATCTAAGCCTGGGATTCAAGTTCTTAGCATTCCAAAAGATTCTCATTCCATCCCGTCTCCTCCATAAGAAGAAATTTCACCTCCCTCATCATTTCAACCATTGAAAGATCAGTTAAATCCCAATATCCCCTTCCTCTCACATTATAACACCTACTTTTCAATAATTCAAATTACATAAAAAAAATTGATTTCCCAAACTAACTTTTTCCTTCAATGATTTAAAATATAACATTACATTTAAATCTAGCAACTATATAATTACATTTCATAAGATAAAAAATCAATAAATCATGTGAATAACTATGGGTCGATTGGATTCACCCGGTCCCCCATAGAACACTCTTTTGAGTCAATATACAATGTATACAAGTGATACCCTTCTCAGAACTGATTTACAAGCAATGTTTTCTAAGTGTCTACCTCGAACTCAGTCAATTGAATCCCATCCAACATCTCACACTATTGTTTAGAACTTGGTGAGCTTGACAGTGTAAGCACTTACACTACTTTGGCCAAATTTTAAGAGTCATGTTTTGCATTCTTAGTTTCTAGACAGAACATTCATCAACAAAAACATGTCCAACCTCCTTATCACTTTGTTTAGTTATCATAGTTGAATCAATTAGTTGAGCTAAATTAGTTACAAGCTATGCACAAGGTACAAAACCTGTTCAACCCATGTGAAGAAGCACATATATGTTAACTTAGGCTACCTATGGGAGAGAAAATTCTTATGTAATGACTAGCATCATTATCCAACCATATCCTCCCTGTAACCAACATAAGTTGGTACCAAGTGTAGACACTCAAAATTTACACCGTTGATCTCCCTCATTATATACAATATCTTCACAACTATATTAATCAAATTCACTATTTAATTCATACATCCCATATCCTAATTCTAAAACTCTCCTACCATATTTACTCCATGTAAATATTATTCACATCTGTAAAATCTCATTTTACCTCTCTCAAAACCACCCAAAACCACTTAAAAACTAAAAACAAATAAGACAAATCAAACAAACCTATAACCATATCAATCTCTTCACATCATCCTCTAAATATATCCTTAACATTTAATCACATCTTGAACCAAAAATCCATGATTAGAAGTGGTTTCAACCACTCTTTTAGTTATTTTCCTGAAAAAACCAGATTGTTGGTGATTCAATTGTAAATAGCACTTTTGTGCTCTCCCTTAGGGATCTTGAATCTCAAATATTGGACATCCTTTTCGCTCTTACACTTTGTTTCCTAACACTACAACATCCTGAACATTTTGGCATGCCTGGTGGGACCCTTGTCCCTTTTATTTCATTTCAATTTTTATTAAAAATCAATTTTTTGGCTTTCAGCTCTGTAATCACTAGCGATCCAGTCAAATTGCTAGTGATTGCACGAATTGTTAGTGATTCTATTAATCATCGATGATCTCTATGATTGCTTCTGATTACTCAATTAGACATTTCCTACCACCATTTTATTTTATTGTTTTTCCTTCTACTAACATGTCTTCTCTGGTTGTTTTTGGCTTGTTGTGTTTTTTTCTTTGCTAAAAAAATAAAAAATTTAAAAAGCATCCCTCAAGTGAGTCTTGTTCTCTTATTTTCATTTTAAAGCATTGCATTTTTTTGTTTTCCTTCATCGAAGTCAGTCATTATTTTGGATTTAAAATGAACATTGTATCCTACTTGATCAAATAGATTAATCTAAGGGTTAATTTATTGCATTCACATTATCTTCCCTCACACACATCCAAACCACATCAAATATCAAACTTGCATCAAACACTCCTACCTAGGTGATAACTATTGGGATTTCATCACCTACTAAGTAAACTGAATTGGTGTTTTGGATGAGTATAAATAAATTTTTATCGATATATTGGCTAAGCACCCAACTCCCTTATCATTGTGGGACCATGAAGTGACGGGGTAGGCCCCAATATCAGGTCCCGTACCATCACCTACACAAATTTGAGCTTCATGTACCTTTGCGTATATCAAGGAATCTAACCTTAAAAACTCCTAAAACCACCCATAGATAGACATTTCCTAGGACCCTATCAGATGTTTTACACATTTCATCTTTCTAAATTAGTCAAGATAATCTAAATATCTCTATGTGATTTCCTTGCTTCCTATAACTAACCCATTTATATTTATTTTCATTTTGGGTGATAGTTTGTTTGTTATTATGGTACTCACAAAACAACAATCCTGTATCCAGACTTTTGAAAACATTTCTAGACCATTCCAATAATTTGCACAACATTTGCAATAAGCCTTCCAACATGCTCAAACTCATATAGAAGACACTCAAAAAATCATTGATCAACGTGAAAATTTCTTATCAACACCCCTTCAAAAATAAAAAACAACCATATTCTCCTAGCAGCCAATATACTTCATATGAGATTCATGAGCCCTTTAATCCCCATTACATTGATAGTGGGGATCCCATGTTTTCAGAGATCTTAGATTCAAACCATGTATCCCTTAATGCCTATCTTGTAGCTAGGGGTGTTCATCTTCAGCCATAATTAGTTGAACCACAACCTTATATGCATAATCCTTCATTTGGTTCCTCACATCTCATTAATATGAATCGTGAACCTGTTATCAAAAAAAAAAATTCTTATCCTCCTAATAGCATACTAGATTCATCTAGTGTTGTATCTTCAATTCCCATTTTTTATCTTTATGTAATCTCTTCACAAGACACACCTACTCAAAAACCCACATCCTCACCAGATCCTTCCACAGGTTCCACACCACTTCAAAATAACATGAGTATTTATTTATCCACATAAACCCCTCCAACTTCCTCTACCATTCAAACACTTACCCTAAGTTCTATTGCTATTCATATTATCATACCTCAGCCACCAATCTCCCAACAAAATATGTCACCTCTCCAAAACTTAACCATGTCTATCCCCACATCTATACCCCTAATCAATAATAGTGTTATTTCTAGTACTCATATGACTTCACAACAGTCCTTCACCCCTCTTATTTCACAACATATACCTCAACCATCAAAACAACTTACTTCCTCAGAATCCATACCACATAATCACATTATTTTTCTTTCTAAAACATTCTATAACAATCACAACCCTTTGTCGTCACCTTTATTCCTTTTCAACAACCATCCCCATATTCACAACCCCTTATCCACAAATCTATACCTTTTCAACACGTCCCTAAACAGTTGCAACCTCTCTTGAATACATCTATTCCCACCCTATATCAATATATCTAACCATTACAGTCCTTAGTATCACAACCCACTTACAAAATCCTATGAACATTCCTCAATAAAACATTCCCTTCCAAAAATACATACCCTTAATAATATCAATCATACTAACAACCTAATCAATTCTCATTTAACCAATCTAGCTCCTCCTTGTTTAGTAAAAACAAAACCACAAATGAGATTTAATGAATAGGATATCCAACCTTGAATCTGCCTCCATGGGCCCTAAGAACACACTTTAATATGAAAAATTATGTAACAACCCTATTCATCCACATGTTCCTTACAAAGTCTATCCACCTCATTGGGAGCTTTCAAAATTTCTTAAATTCTATAGCAAAGAAGACCCTCAAAAACATATCAAAGCCTTATGTCATGCCTTCTATCTTGTAGCCCGCGACCAAGACTTGATGCTTAGGACATTTCTTATGTACCTAGTTTGTCCTGCCTTGGACTGGTACAACAACATCCCATAGTACTCTCTTCTCATTCGTACAACTTTCCCAGCTCTTTTTGGAACGCTTTTCAATCAACATTTCCTGAAAAATCACCATTACATATCTATATGACATTAATTAGTTTGAGGATGAGTCTATTGCATACTATTTTGCCCACTCAAGGGGTATAATTAATCAACTATCATTCTCACTCCCGCAAATAGAATTAATCGAATTATTTTCCCATTTATACGCTAAGCATATCTAATCCACACTCCAAATTCAGTCCTTTCAAACATTTGATGAAGATTTTACTATGGCCCGTAAACTTGAAATGTGAGCCCTTGAATAAGGTAGAGTTAAACTTAGACCAAAGAAACCTAAATCAAAATTTTCATCAAGCCATCCTCCAATCTAGATAAATCTAAATCGGAAACAAATGTCATAGTTTTCAAATCCGCCTTTAAGGAACATTCAACCACCAAATTATCTCAGCCTCAACGTAGCTATACTCCCATTGGAGAGACTTACAATGCGTTTTTCAAAAAACTCTTCACCACTAACATGATAGCTCTTCTGCCCATTCATCCTAATGACACATCTATTTCTAAGCCCTCTTGGTATAGGGATAACAATTATTGTAAATACCACATTGTAAAGGGTCATGACATTGAAAGGTGTCATTCCTTCCACAATTTCCTTCAGGATCTGATCAATAAGTGTGAACTACATCTAGACAACCCCAATGCACCACAAAATCAAAACCTTGATGTCTTTAAACAACCCTTCCTAAATCATTCCCCGTCAAGCAGTCAACCACGATCTAGCAATGTACAAGCTCAAAAAACCATAAACACCATTAATAAAAAATTGCATGTCACTAAATCCCTGCCCAAATCTTCTAATAGCACCCATGAATCAACCTCTGATAAGAAGCTAGAAACATCCCCACAACCTACTATCTAAAATGAATCTTCTAAATTTGTAGCTACCACCTCTTCACCCAGCCCTTCTAAGGACTCTTTGCAAATACCTCAAAAGTAACCAGTCATCCAAAATTTGAAAAGTTCCTATGACAACTATGTGGCCCAATATCACCCACGAAACCTTAAAAATGTATTCCACCCCCATTTAAAAAGGTTACGGTTATATCTTGAAATCATCCCATGCGAAAATCAAAGTATCAACCATATATCTTGGGTTTGTACCATTCTTCTAGATTACCTATTATTAACGCATCTTTGAAATATATCCATTTACAAAAAACTAAACAATATATAACCAAAGTAGTGTCTCCCATGAATGCCAAACCAAGTGAGATACCATCACCATCAACATCCATACATAAAGGCTACTATGCCAAAACTCTAGAAAATTTGCCTCAACAAACACTCATAGTGTTACCTCCTCTTAAACCATTAAGCTCTCGAGGCTAGAAACCATCCTAGTATAACTTCAAATATTTATGTGACTATCATCCAACACAAGGAAACTTTGTAGAAGATTACAAATCCTTTCACGCAACCATTAAGAAGCTTGAGAATAAAGGTCTTCTTCCTTCAGAGTCCAACAAATCCATGAAACCTCACACAACACCTATAACCACATCCTCATCCACATCTAAGGCATCCTCTAAAAATGACTTTAATCATCAAGTTGATGTTGTCCATATCACTCACATTCTCATGTACTCTATAATCTAGATTCATCAGAATAGAATAATTATAAAAAAAATTTTTCACCATCCCTCCACCTCCAGAACTCTTTTCCTCTTCTAATAAATCAAAGGTTTCCATTTCAATCTCACCCCTAACACATCTAATCAAAAAACTAAAATCTCCATTCTTGTCACTTAACCTTCTTCCACCATGGTACAAAAGGTTGTTATCAAATAGTTACACCAAGATCCAGTTAAAATTTTACTTTACGAGCTTGTTCAAACATCACCATCACACAAGCAAGCCATGATCTGAATACCTTCAATCCATATCAGTACCCACAGATGACCCAAATTCTTTCACAAACTTCATGGGTTCTCTCAAAGCATCTTCCACCATCTCTTTTGAATCTTCTGAAATACCATCACTTCAGCTAGAGGATCATGACTTTCCTCTCTTCATCACTACTCAAATCAATGATGTTTTTGTCAAAAGGGTCATGATTGATGGGGGTGTTGCTATCAACATTATCTCATCCATCAATTTCAATCAAATTAGACTACCAAACATTGTCATCACCTAAACACCCATCTTACTTAAAGATTTTAATGACACCATCACACCCACATTAGGTACTATCATTCTACCACTTAAATATTGCATCAAAACCCTTCCAGAACTCTTATACATCATAGAGGGATAGTTCCAATACAATATGTTGTTAGGAAGACCTTGGATACGTACCATGTGTTATGCCCTCTCAACCCTTCACTGTTGTATTAAATATGAACATGATGGCCAAACGTTCATAGTCCCCATGGATCCTAATCCCTTCACTGACTGCAACATGACATACCATCCAAATGACATTTTAATACCTAAATCAACATCTGAATCATCTGACAAAGCATCTACTAGTACATCCATCCCATCATCCAAATTACTAGATGATTCCTCCCTCGGAGACGTCATGGAACATCTTTCATTGGGGGAGTACTCATCTCCTCATGCTTAAATCACTACCAACACCTAAAATGTATGGTAGACTAGAAAAACAACCTATGTACGAGCCTAATATTAGAGATATCATCTCTTATGGTCCAGATTTATTTAAAAATCCAACTTTATTTATGGAGGATTCAACTGACCTTCATCACAATCCATTGAACAACATCATGACATGCCCTTTTCATCATATTTCCAATATTTATATAATCAAATATTTTCTCAAATGTACCTCCATCATTGCCCCTGGAAAGGATTTGGTTTTGGGCATTATGAACAAGGAATACATGACTTAATGATCCAACACTCTCTTAAACCACATGATAAATACGGCCTAGGATATGAAAGGCCCATTACCGACTCATATTCACATACCACATTCGTACGTATCACTAAATTAGAACCATCACCATCCACCAAATAAGATGACCCCATGGACACTAATGACACCATCTCCATCCCACCTAACTTTTTTTAGTTAATATTATTTCGTTAGGTCCATTGAATTATAAATCTAACCATGTCACCAAAAAAATTCCTCTCATTTGGCCAGAAATGATTGAAGAATATTCACCCACCATCGATATCCTTCAATGTCATGAAGATCAAGATATCCTCTCCCATATGGGAGCAGACGACCATTTCCTTCAAAAATCCTTACCACCCCGATACATCAACACTTCTCAATGAATCCACTGTCAACGTTAACTTAGGAACCACTCAAGGAACCTTGCATAGTTAAGGTCAATCAGTCACTAAATCCATAAGAATTAAATGATTTCACCAACTTCTTATCCAAGTATAACCAAGACTTTTCCTGGTCATATAGTGATATGTCAGGTCATCGATCCAAATATTGTTGTACATAACATCATCACTTATCCCAATGTCAAACTTGTCAAACAAAAGCTTCATAGAATGCATCCCTGTGTGGCTCTCCTTATCAAATAAGAGTTACAAAATGCTTTCTTTCTTTTAATTTCATCATACCCATTGACTATCCACAATGGGTCTCCAACATCGTACCTGTGAATAAATCCTCAAGAAAGTTACACATTTGTCATTGACTTCTAAGATCTTAATATTTCTTGTTCCTAAAGATGATTTTCCTCTTCCAAACATTGATCAGCTTGTCGATCTAATAGTCGGTGACAAAATGACTCTCCTTAATGGATGGCTTCTTTGGTTACAATAAAATCCTTATCGCCATTGATGATCAACATAAGACATCCTTCATTACCCCTTGGGGGACCTTTTGATACCGTGTTATGCCTTTCGGACTTAAGAACGTGGGGCCACTTATCAACGCGCCATGACATACATCTTTCATGATCTTATCCACAAAATTTTATAGGATTACATTGATGATATCTTAAATAATTATAAACAACACAAAGACCATCTTGCCATTTTGAATCAATATTCATCTATCTTATTCAATATTTATTCACCTTAACCCTACCAAATGTGTTTTTAGTGTTCTCACTAGTAAAATCCTAGGGTTCATTCATATCTATCCGAGGTATTGAAGTAGACCCATACAAAATTAAAGCCATCATTGAAATTCCTCCTCCATCAAATATCAAACAACTGCGTAGCCTTCAAGGTAAGTTGTATAGTCTATTTAACATTTCATATCTCAATTATCTTACCATTATCAACTGTTTCATCACCTTCCTCTATAAAGATTTAGATTTTATATGGGATCTTAATTTTCAAAAGGCTTTCGATGAACTCAAGACAATATCTCCTTATCACTTCCTGTGCTTATAACTCCTCGTGAGGGAGATCCTTTCTATCTTTACATATCCACCACATAGACCATGCCTTAGGATCCATGCTCGCTCATCATGATGACCAAGGCCGTGAACAATCCATCTATTACATAAGTCACACACTCCATGAATATGAAACCCGTTATACCAAAGATGAAAAATTATTTTTTGATTTATATTTTGCAACCTCCAAACTACGCCATTATCTTCTCAATCACAAAAATTACATTGTCACCAAATTTAACCCACTTAAAACCATGCATTCTAAGTCATATCACAGCGACCGCATAACTCAGTGGCTTATGCTTATGACTGAGTTTGACCTTCAATTCATATCAAAAAAATCCATTAAAGGTTAGGCCATTGTGGACCAAGCTTGCTAAAGCACCCCTTCCTGACACCCATCTTCCTCATGAACAATTTCCTAACAAATCTATCAACACTATCGACGAACACAAATTCACTCCTATCAAAATGACCCTCTTCTTCAATGGATCTAAATGCCAGCAAGGGGGAGGGGTTGGTATCATCATCATACCTCCCTGGAGGATTCCTATTCCACTATCATTTAAGCTTAACTTTGAATGTACTAATAACATGGTAAAATATGAAGCTTTAATTATGGGTCTTACAACCACTATTCTACTAGGTGTTCAAATCTTATAAATCTACAGAGACTGCACAACTTGTTCATCAATCAAATCAAAGGAGAATATCAGTGTAAAAATGAAATATTACCAAAAATATAAAGCCAATGTTGATTTTATCCTTATATCCTTCGATCATTACACCATCCAAATAGTTCCATGATCTTCCAAAAATTGTAGATACCATGGCTTCCTTAGGAGCACTCATTTCCTTATCAACTGAATAATCAACAAACAACTGTAAACTATCCATAGTCATTCAAATATTGGATCACCCCTCACATCAAAATCAACTCCCTCCTATCAACAACATTGAATATCATCCAACTGATCTATGGTATTCTCAAATATTTTACTATCTTTCAGAATCTAAAATTCCCTCTGATCTTATCATGAAATGCTAAACAATCATTTCTTCAATGTGTCACTCATTATGTCATCATAGTTGGTATCTTGTATAAAATTGGCTTTTATGGCCTCCTATTAAGATGTATTAAGTCTCAAAAATCTATCAAAACAATCCAAGAATTCCATGATGGTATATGTGGTGGAAATTTCAATGCTAACGCTCATCACTAAATGTGTCTTATGACTCGATTATTATTGGCCTACTATCAATCAGGATTGTTGTGCATACATCAAGAAGTGCATCAAATGTCAAAAAACTCTTTGATCTCATCCATGTTCCCAGTCAATATTTGCAACCCACTCACGATCTATGGACCCTTCTCACAATGGGGGTTAGACCTCATTGATGCTATTAATCCTAAATCATCCCAACAACATCACTCAATTATCACAACCACTAAATACTTTAAAAAATGGGTTGAGGCCATCCCCTTAACTTCAACTAAAGAAAATCAAATCATCAATTTCATTTATCAACACATCATATTCTGCTTTGGTGTCCCTCATAAACTTGTTATAGATAATGGAAAATATTTCAAAAATAAGGATGTCAAGAAAATTTTTGACACCTTCAACATCAAACTTATTTTTTCATCACCATACCATCCCCAAGAAAATGGAAAGGCTAAAGTCCTCTAACAAAACACTTACTAAAATCCTCATGAATACAGTAGACAAAGCAAGTAAGGAATTAGAATCTCCAAATATCATTTGCTCTTTGGACTTACTGAACTAGTATCCATACCCCTACAGGTGCTATGCCCTTTTCACTAGTCTGCGGCTCTGAGGTGGTTCTACCCCTTAAATTTCAAATCCAATCACTCTGTATATCACTCATGAATAATTTATCCCTGATGAAGAATATCGACAAGACTATCTTGCACAATTAGAATTATTAAATGAAAAATGCCTAATGGCCCTTGAAAATCATCAATTTATATCAAGAATGCATTATCAAAACATATAATAAACATGTAAAATAATGTGACTTCAAAATTGGTGATCTTGTTCTCAAATAAAATCAAATTTTCACTACTTTAGAATGAAGTAAATGTGGAAATTTTTCCCTTAATTAGATCAGTCCATACATCATCACTCACAAGTATGGGTCGGGAGTGTATCGCTTAGCCTCCCTTAATGGTATACCTAAAAATGAACCTTTGAATTCCTTGCACTTGTGGCCTTTCTACTATTGAAATTTTGACCATCATGAAAATAGCTACACCATTTAAGATCTTACTCTACCATCAACCAATCATTTTCTCATCGTAATGATTTGAAAGTATGTGGTTGTTTGTCACTTTCCTTACAAACCTTAAATATGAGCACCATGGTTCTTTTCATCGCATCTTTCACTTGGACAAGTTCCTCCTTAGTAGGAACCCCACAGTCATTACATACACCTACCTTGTACCAACTAAGAAAATGTTATGCGGCACATTTGTGTAGGTCATGTACACATATCTTTCCCCTCTTTAAAACAATCTATTGGGGTTTTTCTCTTAGCTCAAAATAAGAGTAAAAAATATCTATGGATGCTTCTTATCAAAAATCAAAATAATATACTGATCCCCCAAAGGAAAACTATTCAAAATATTAAAATCATATTATCAAAATAAAAAGTAGACTAATCCCTCAAAGGACAACTACCAGTAAAATATAAACCGATCCCTTGAAGGATGACTATTTATGTAAAAGGAAAAATTCAAAATTGTAGACCACTCCCTCAAAGGATGGATACCCATGTAAAAAGGCTTCCTACATTAATCAACCTTCAAAAATTCAAATATCAAAAGAATCCTAGGAAATCTTCCCACATCGATCAACTTTTCCATCAAAGAAAACTTCCTGTATTGATCAGTTTTCATCAAAAATCAAAATATCTATAGCTAGGGCACTTCTCTAGGGAATAGTCTAAAAGGAAAACCATCTTCTCTACATTATCTACATATGTCAAACCCATTTCATGTCTTAGGAAGTTATATCTTATCACTACCATTTTTATAGTTGAGATCCCACATGTGTCATTACCCACTAATAGACTCGTGTTGACATTGTTAAAGGCTAAAAATTGCAAGCTAGTTTCACATTTCTATACCCATCATGTATGTATAAAATCCAATATTAAATAAATCATTACTTTTTTACTCTTATTCTACAAATCTAAAATATATTTTAATAGGTTTGGATCAAAAATAAATTCATAACCATATTATACATCCAAATCACATTAAAAATATAAACATTTAGACCATATAATCTTTTCATAATCCTACAAAACATCCATTAAAATTGTTGAGAATATTTAAACATTCCAAAAAATACAAATAAATCAAAACATATATAACTAACACATATAGGCCGAAATAGATCATCATATATATATATATATAAAATGAAGGTCTCACATACATCATCAAATTATTACCCCACTACATGTGACAATATATATCAAAGGCTTCACAAAAGATCCATATACATATCAAAACATAACCCATATTATACAACTATCCAATAAAATAAATATCACTAAGAAATCCCTTAGCACAAGAAACACTCCAATCACCCTCCTACATACCTCCATCACCACCATCTCCTCCAATAGCTCCTCGTGATGGCTGACCTACACTCACCGCACTAACACTAGGAGCTGCCCCTTATCACACAAAATGATAAATGTTATCTATTTTTTACCCCTTGTAAAATAGCCAACTCGGGACGATGGGTTTGAGCACTGAATAGGAATTCATTGATAAAATTGGAATGATACAACTAATTTTTCAAGTTTGGGAAGCATTTCAAGTGATTCAGGGAAGTTTCAGAGGTCTTAGGGCCATCCATTAGAAGTAGGCTTTCGGACCTTAACGAGTTTGCAACGTGAAAGAAGACATGAGATTCAATAGAATATTCTGATATCCATATAAGGAATTATAAGTCCAAAAAAGTTCCTATGGAGGCAATTTTCCATTCCCTACATGGTGTAAAATATGAGAGATCTTGAAGCATCATACACTTCCCAAGGCAGTTCATTCTTTTGGCGCACAACCGACAATCCCAAGAAATAAAGAGCCATTTAGAGGTGATAAAGTAAAAATTGGATCTTTCTACCACCACCATTTTATTTAATGGGTTGTTTCCATGTGAAATCATATAATATTTCACCTGAAAACTCATCTGGGAGCTCAAGTTATAGCCTTCGGAAGTTGGCCTCTTGGGGTTAGTCGGACAGGTTAGACGGCTAGGGGGTTAGATGCCTGGGGGTTAGACGGCTAGGGATTGGACTCCAGGGGTTGTTCAGGCCACATGTTTTGACATGCAGGATCCATTTTTTATGCCTGTTGCACCCTTCATACTTGCACGACACTCTGGTTAGACGGTACAACCAGGTTGGACACGTCATGGGGGTTGGACAGCTGGGGGTTGGATGCCTAGGGGTTGGTTGGGTCACATTTTTTGATGCATAGGATCAATTTTTTATGCCCGTTGCACCCGTCACATTTTCACAACACCTAAGTTAGATGGTATGACCAGGTTGGACGGGTCCTGGGGGTTAGACGACTAGGGGTTGGATGCCTAAGGGTTGGTCAGGTCACATTTTTTGATGCGTATGAATAATTTTGATGCCCATCGTACCCCTATCATTTGCATGACACCCAGATTGGATGGGTCACATTGTTGGGTGGCTCACGAGTCCCAATAACTCAACAACTAGATTTTAATGCGGTATGGCACCCATGTCTTCATCTGACAGAAGTACCCTTGGGAAGAAAATTTGTATGGGTGCCCATACCTCTTTAATGAGGGTTGGTGAGACATTGCTTATATATTGTAAAATCTACCTCATTTTTTAGAGAGACATTCTGGGAGTTGGGGAAACTCTTAAAAAAATTTCACTCGACTCTACTTCAGTTGTAAGCGTTCTCCTAAGCCTGATAAGTGTATTTATGCCTCTGATCATCAATGTAATGGTTTGTGCACCTTATAGAGCAATAAAATCGTGTTTCTGTGGAATTTTTCAACCCTTTCTCATGTTTTTTTGTTTCTTTGTGCCTCTCCATTTCGTGTTTGTTTTCTGTGTATGTATTTCACACTTTCAAGTTAAAGATGTGTTTCATGGAGTACAGATGGAAAATGGAGTTTGGGTCTATGTCACTACTGTTATGACCTATGCCAGCTCTATTTTTTCTCTTCTTCCTCCCTCAGTACAGAATTTTTCCCCCTTTTTCTGGTGTTATCACCTCGATAGTGTAGGATTTCCCATTTCACACACTTTCTCTCTCCTTGTCTCCTTGGCATTGTTAGGATTGTTATAGTTAGGCGTATTTTCTACATTAAGAGTAGTTTAGCATTAGGATTAGGTAGAGGAATCTGGCATTCTTTGGAGGACAATCTCAAGTTTTCAAGTCCCATAGCTTGAGAGATGGTCCCATGTTATGCAGGTTACACCAGATGCCCCATTCAAACTCAGGCCATTCGGGGGGTGCTGTAATTTTGCATCAACAGTTTGGCACACCCAGTGGGATAGGTTTGAAGCACCTTACCACTTCATTTCATTAGGTTGATGTGTTCTTGGTGAGATTCAGCCTTTGGAGGCACATGCAAAGCACATCTGATGACTCCATCTTGTCAACAACCTATTCTTTGAGTTGCATAATTTCCTTCCATCCATTTCCACCCTTTCTTCTTTCCACATCTTTTATTTTCTACGATTGATGAAGCTGTGTAGTCATGGCTTCATTCCCATCATGGAATTCACACTTGCAGCAGCAATAGTGCAATCCACCTCCAATGTATATCTCAACTCCTCCAGATCAGCATTATGAAAAAATTTAGAACCATTATTCCTACCCATATGACCAATGCAAAAATTAGTTTGGCTATGGAGCCTATAAGGAACAAGGGTATTCATATAATGACAACTGTTAAATGGAGAACATTGATCTAGTGGAGAAGATTCAAAGGATGGAGGTTGACATGGTTCAGTCAAGGGATACATCACAAATGAAGGCATTCAAAATTAGTTGTAGGGCATCTTGTCCATGGGAAGGCCCTTTTCCAAGACACTACATCCTGTAGACACCTAAAATATGCTTACACTTAGCATTTCATCCAATCCAATCAATTAATGACACTTCATTAAATCCCCATACTTCTCTCCATTCTTGAATGCCCATTCACGACACTCTTTCGGTCATATTCCTCCTATAATTAGCTTATTTGGCTAATATCTCTCTTATTAGATAAAAATTTCTCCTTTCGACCATTCAGAACCTCCCTAGTTCTCTCTGGACCACTTCTATTGGCTTCGTAGGATTCAGTCACAATTGATTATCCAGACCCCTCCCAACTATCAATGAGTCTCTAATCACTTGCTAATCAAGTTTAACTAGCCTAATCCTAGCTTTACTAAGCCTAAAGCATGTTTATCCTAATCTAATCTAAAAGTGCTTTTTGAGCTTTGGTCCCACATGCACCCAAAGTTCAAACTCTTCCATTTGGAAAACTATAAATGCAAGGCCAAGCCTACCTATTCAACTGACCACTTTATAGACAACTTTACTCACAAGTCCTCTCTCAAGCATTTTGGAAAGGCATTAGAAACCATTTGTGATAGCTTTAAGCTATAGAACATTTGGATCTTGGCCATACTCCATTGTTAAGAGCTCCCCCATCTTACATCCATCCACTCCTAAGGAAAACAACTAATCACACAATTTGATTGCTTAGGATCTATACTAGGTTCACTTTCATTAATCTTTCATGGAGTAGAGAGTAGTATGCATGTTAGTTTTTGATGTTTTTGTCAAAGTTGTAATGCTTTCATGTTAGTTTCTCTTGTTTAGCTCTAATTCTATGGTGCATGGATGAGTTAGAAAGCTTTGAGGTTCTTTAACCTCATTCCATAGCTTCTTCAACTCTTCCTTGTACACATTTGGCACACCCAGTGGGACACTTATGTCCATCCTCCATTAATGGAGTCACTTTGAAGCTTTTTGTTTTAGTTTCTAACTATTTCTTAGTTTTAATATTTCTAGGATAGTTTCAAAGCTTTCTATATTAGTTTCAAAGCTTTCTAGATTAGTTTCAAAGTTTTTAGATTAGTTCAAGTTTTTAGTTTCACTAATATTTTTGTTCTAAATGGTAAAAAATCACGTTTCTTAACTAGTTTAGCTAGGTTTGTCTTATTTTTTTTCTCTTTGCAGGATCAAAGGAGGTGAAGTGCTTCCAAAAATTGAACCAAATCGATAAAATTTTCATATTTTTGAAAAATCACGTGTTTTTTAGCCACCTATAAGAAAGGGGGCGCACACACCATTCTGTGTGCACAGGTGCAACTCTCACTGTGTTTTTTTACACATGGGCATGCAGGCACCAAAAAAATGGGCGCAGGTACACTAACAATGGTGTAGACGTCATTAGCAATCTTCTGGAGGCCATAACATTTTCTCCTGAACTCGAAACGACTCCATTTATGTTGCATTGGAAAGGTATTGAAGTGAACTAAACAATGGAAACATAAATTTAGGGTTTTAATTTACTAAAAATTTAAGGTTTTCATTTTTATTAAACTACTCATTTCTAACATGTCTAAATGCTTTGGAAAATTTGGTCTTTGATGTTCTAACACCTTGCAAGTTTTATTTTGAATCTAACTTCTGTTTTGTAGGGTGTTTTTACATGTTTGATGGTTATTTGACTTGTTTAAAAGGTTAATAAACATTACATGTTTAATCATGAGATTAAAGTCATGTATGCTCTTCCCTCACACCTTTTAGGTGATCTTGGGAATCAGAAACGATTCTTAAGTCCTTTTGACGATTTGAGGTTGTTAGGAATATTTGAGTGGAAATTGGCTAAACTTAGCATAGTTGAATTAAAAGTATTTTTCCATTTTGATATCTTTTTAGATTTTTTAATAAAATCACGTATTCTCTTCTCTTGCATCCTTGGACGAGCTGGAGAATCAAAAATGATGCCTTCTCTTTTGATGGAAAACTACTAAAAATCGTCATACAGGACCAAAACGCCATTGCTTGCCAAAGAATGGAGGAATCAAAACAAAAGTCAGAAAACTACTAATACAGTTGTTATACAGGTTGTCAAACAGTGTTCGAGCAAACCACATCTAATTAAAAATGATAAAACGAACAACATATTCAAAACACTATATTGCAGGTTTCAGAAAAGGGTACGTCCCTCTCCGCTCAACTGGAACATAACCCCTTTGGAAAAATTACTTAAGCTACAACAATGGGGGTGGTTCTAGGAACCCCAAAGTAGTCCACGCAAGAGGGAACCTTGTGGACGAAACAGGAAGTGCTCTGCACTACCTATATGACTAGTAATTCCTTTGTGAGATAGAGTTACAATTTGTTCCTATGCGACCCTTTTAAGTACACAATTGGATGCATCTTATGCCCACTGTGTTTGAAAGGGGAAAAGTCAAGACACTCCCAAACTAGTCAGTGTGACTTTTTGGGTAAATCGTGCCACTCGTGGATAATCTTTGTAGCACCCAGGACGAGAGAACCACTTAGGAAAATATACTTTGGCTAGGAGCCCACTTTGACCATTCTAAAAACTGTGTTGAGTTTTGAGCCATAATTTTAATCATGAAACGTGTGACGCGTTACTCTGGCCTAGTTCTTCACTTACCTTCAGGTAAGGTGAAACTTTACCAAAGTAAAGCTAGCATTTTTTCACCCCCATTTTGATCTACCTCCTTCACCTTCTTTTGACACTTTTTTGATCAAAGGAAGGGTGACTACCTTTGTGTTACTAATCGATTGCTTCTACCACTTTTTTGTTTGTTTACGCCCATCTATGTTTGCGGCTAGGTAAGCTAAACATCTAAAGTGTGTGGAGACATATTTATATCATTGGTAGCCTTTATGATCTTGATACCCACGTCAGGATCATCATCATAGTTAGGAATGATTCATCATTTTATCTCCCTTTGACATGTACCTCATTTGTATTATCTCGACATAATTAAGATACTTATGTCATGTTTCTCATAAACATGATCTAAGTGTCTATATTTTGGCGTTACATTGCCCATGTTTTAACACATCCTTAGTATACTTTGACTTAGTTTGATTTCAAACATTGTCCCAAATCTTGAAAGGTGTCGTTTAATTTGTTTGCATCGTTTCGATACCACTTTGACACTAATATCTCACATCTCCACGAAGCTCAAAAGATGTGTCCAATTGGTGTGGTTACGTAGCTTACATTTGTAAACCTCGCCCTTTAACATTTAGGCCTTGTTGGTTGTTAAACTTGTCATGGTATCCTTTGATTGGGATTCACATCTACCCTTTGTTAATATTTATGCCTTGTTCATTTCAAGCTTGACATAAATATTGATGTTGTGTTGATCATCTTTGCATCACATTTTCATATGGTGTATTTCCTTGTTGATTGGCTTTGTGTTTCACACTTTCATGATTGTTCTTTGTGATTATTCATTCAGAAAACTTGTTTTGTAGGACAATCCTTTTTGATCTCATCAAGATTGCATCATCATGATGTCTATTTTCCTTAGAACTTCTTCGAAAAATCACACACGCATCTCTGTACATACTGAATGTCTAGTTGGTTGTCATTGTGCTGCCCAAATTGGCATGGAGCCTTCTTCACTTTGAAGAAGTTTTATCACACTATCTAGGTCTAGACATTTGTGCTTAAAACAACACCAACAATGACTAACTATCGCACGGTTCCCCATACTTACAAAAATATGGAACCTAGGTTTAGCAATTCAAATAAAAAGATTCCCATTATAACTAAACCTCATTTGGTTCTTCATGCTAGAGAGCCCATATGGGTAACTCATTCCCCACCTTCATCTCATAGTTGGTGGTATGATTTGGACACTTCTAATCCAAATTATTATTTGAGTTCCCCCCACTCTTCTTCTAATTCTAATCCAAACATTTCCTCTTCTTCTAAGGATTCCAATCCAAACATTTCCTCTGACTCTTCGGAGGATTCAAATCCAAATTACTATTCGGATTCATCTAATTCGACTCCTAAGTCATCTAATGTGACTCCTATGTCATGGTCCTCCCTATCTTCGTAGGAACCTCTTCACCATACATTTAATGTGACTCCCATGTTGCGGTCCTCCCTTTCTTTGCAGGACCCCTTTTATCAGTTGCCTCGACAACATCTTCTTCCTTTGAAGATACATGTGACTCCCAATATCTCCAATCAAACATCTAATACAATTCTTGAATCACGGTCCTCTCTTTCTTTGCACGACCCTTGTTATTATTCATCCGATGTGATTCTTGAATCACGGTCCTCCTCTTCTTCACAGGACCTTCTTCATCATTCACCCCCAATAAGTTTCCCTTATTTGAAGGTTCATGTGACTCAAAGTCCTTCGAGTCAAATGTCGGAATCGACCTATGCGTCACAATCTATAGACTTTGGTCTTAATCCTACTATTTTACAGATGATATATCATCGTATAGGTAGGTCCACACCACCTTCTTCTACTCTTGAGACATCTAGATACACATATTCTTCATCCCCCACATCATTTTCTTCTATCAATCATCATCAAACATCTTCTAATTCTTCCACACCAAGTGAACCTCTTTCTTCCAATCAACCCCTAGTGGTCGATCAACAACTCATACCAATTGATCTCTTTCAGATTGAGGAAACAATCAGGGCATTTATAGGGGCATATGAAGATATTCCTTTAGCAGATTATGAAAAAGGATTCTCGTTAGACTTTGATACATCTACATATTGTGAGGAAAAGGTTGATTCCTTTTATCAAAAAATGGAGGAAGAGCCTCAGATCATGCAACTTGATCCTCCTCTTAATCTTCCATCTTCCCATTCTTCATTATGTGATGAAACTCCTTGGTCTTGCATTGATCCATGGCCTATCTTCTCATCACCCAATAACTCTTTGTTTATCATAATTCCTCAATCACAATCTCTTATGGGTTCAACACCAAGTATCCTTTCATCTTCGTCTAGGTGTGGGTCACCTTCTAGTAGCCCTCCCTCTGCTATTTGTGGGACATTTTTTAGTAGCCCACTATATTCTATTTTTGGGGCATGTCCAACTAGCCCCTTATCTTCTATGTATGAAGGTATCTACATTTGCCCCTCTAGATAAGATTTGAGGTTCTTTAACCTCATTCAAATATGTTAGAAAAGTAAAAAACATTCAAATATATTAGAAAAATCACAAAAACATTCAAATATGTTTCAAAAAACTTTTAAAAATCAATATAAATCATCTTACAAAATGTCGTTCTTTGGTTCTTTCTTATTCTCGTCATAAATGACTCGTGGATCATCTTGATCTACCTCCATCAACAAAATCTAGGCTGCTTACTTCGTCTGCACTCTAGGGCACAATGAGTTGCCTAGTACTATTTGGTAGTGTACATTACTTTTTCATCAAACCCAAGTGTCCTCCATTATTCCCTTTGCATGTATCCTTGCTTGGGGAACCATCATAACCCTTGTCGTTAATTCACACAGGTTCGAACTGAAGCTTGATAACAAAAACATTACATCTTGTTTCTCTATTAATTTAGCTTGTGTACTTTCTCGTATTGCATTACATTATGTATGTTGCATGGAGTTAGGCATATTTTACTTTCTCATATTACATTGCATTTTTTATGTTGCATGGAGTTGGTGTTTTCAGAAATGGAAATTTGTTCGTATATGGATTTTCATGTCATACTACACTTTTGTTCATTCTTTTTAATAAGAATCGATGATGAAGATCCTTAGCAATATGATGAAAAATAAAGTTGTTTAAAAGGCATTGGATGGATGTTAGCTCATTCCCTCTTCCTCATACTCCTTTTCTTCTATATCCCCTTTCTTTTCTTCTTCTTCACATTATCATTTCTTCTATTATCTTTATGTCATCTTTTTTATCATCAATCGAGTTCTTCTATCACCCCATCGCCAATCGAGGGGGCATCCTTCATTATTCTCAATTTTCTTCTATCCCTTCAAGATTTTCTACTTTTTTATGCTTGTCTACTTTCTTTGAAGTGACGTCGCTTACATCACCCCAAAGAGGGGCAAATGTAGACACCTAAAATATGCTTACACTTAGCATTTCATCCAATCCAATCAATTAACGACACTTCGTTAAATCCCCATACTTCGCTCCATACTTGAATACCCATTCACGACACTCTTTCGGTCATATTCCTCATATAATCAACTTATTTGGCTAATATCTCTCTTACTAGATAAACATTTCTCCTTTCGACCATTCAGAACCTCCCTAGTTCTCTCTAGACCACTTCTATTGGCTTCGTAGGCTATCTATCAGTTACAATTGGTTATCCATACCCCTACCAACTCTCAATGAGTCTCTAATCACTTGATAATCAAGTTTAACTAGCCTAATCCTAGCTTAACTAAGCCTAAAACATGTTTATCCTAATCTAATCTAAAAATGATTTTTGAGCTTTAGTCCCACATGCACCCAATGTTCAAACTCTTCCATTTGGAAAACTATAAATGCAACGCCAAGCATACCACTTCAACAGACAACTTTACTCACAAATCCTCTCTCAAGCATTTTGGAAAGGCATTAGAAACCATTTATGATAGCTTTAAGCTATAGAACATTTGGATCTTGGCCATACTCCATTATTAAGAGCTCCCCCATCTTACATCCATCCACTCCTAAGGAAAACAACTAATCACACAATTTGATTGCTTAGGATCTATACTAGGTTCACTTTCATTAATCTTTCATGGAGTAGAGAGTAGTATGCATGTTAGTTTTTGATGTTTTTGTCAAAGTTGTAATGCTTTCATGTTAGTTTCTCTTGTTTTCTCTAATCCTATGGTGCATGGATGAGTTAGAAAATATTTGAGCTTCTTTAACCTCATTCCATAGCTTCTTCAACTCTTCCTTATACACACATCCCATAGGAGAAGCTTGACTTCATGGTTCAAATGATGCCTCATCTTGCACAGTGGACTGAGGAGATAGAGGCCTATGAACTTGGTGTCAGGAAACCTTGTCAATGGGTAAATCCTACACCATAATCTAATAATTTTCTCTCCATTCCCCAAGCAATCCCATCTCAACTTGAGCTTATATTTCCAAGCTTCCCATCCACTGCTTCTATTGTGGAATCCTTTTATCCATCTTCTAGTCTCCCATCCCATCTTGATTTATCTACCCTTCTCCCTTCTAAACCCAATTCCCCTCCACAAGAGCAAAAGGAAATACCTTCCCTCCCACCACCTTAAACAATGCAAACACTAGTTGTGATATAAACCACCCCTCCTCATGAATTCCCAAGCCCATGTTGGGAAACAACCCAAAAGACCAATCAAGGAGAATAAAAAAGAAAAGAGGAACCCAATAGAGAAGAAATGATAGAAAATATAAAGATTTGGGATGCCAAGTTCAGAATAAAGAATATCCCCTTGATGGTCAAGCCTTCCAAGGAGGTTAGGGTTGAATTACAAGTGGTGGAAGATGATGCTAAAGTAGAAGAAGAGAAACATGAAGAAGATGATCAATGACCCATGTCCTCATAATCTAATGTCCATGAGGGAATCCTATTTTTAGATGTTGTTGATTCATCACTAGCTGCAGCACAAGTGATGGAAGAAGTAGCTTCTCCAAATCCAAAAGAGGAGTACATTCTAGTTGTGGAGGAGAACTATATAGTTTCAGAGGCTTCAAACACAAAGAAGGCCACATAAGAAACTTCAGTTCTTCCTCCCACTTCATCCCCTTCAAGATCTAATGCCGAATAAAAGTTTGAGCTTTCAAACTTCAAGTTTGAAGATGAGGGGAACCATGGTGAGCAAGTTAAAGATGAGGACAACGTAGAGGAGGTTGAGCACATGCAATAGGACAACAAAGAGGTAGATTATCTATTTGATTTGGAGGACTACCTCGATAGAGAGGATCCTGAGGAGATTACCACCTTTGTTGCCTCATCATTCATTCTCCAACATCAAGGGTCCACTGCCATGGGGGAGAGCATTCAATTACATCATCCAGCACTTCATAACAACCCTTTGGAACCAAGGTCAGAGGATCCAAATCTTCCATGTTCTCCACAGGAGGAGGAAGGGACCAAAGATGACAACCATTGTATGTCAGTCATCAAGGTAAAGGATCATCTACTTGCAGAAGCAATGCAAAAAAAAAATCAACATGTAGGCAGCCTCTTTTTTTAGGAAGGTCCGCAGGAAGACTCCATCTTTGGAGTTTAATTTCAGAGTAATGGGCACATGTATGAGATCAAATCGTGCCCAATCAGGTACTTGGCTTCATTGGAGCTAAAGGAGAAGCCAAAATTGGTCATGTCCATTTCATGGCATGAGGATGTTATACAAAGCACCAAGGGTCACCATCAACACCTCCAGGAGTCTAAGGTCAATCAGCTTAAGGAGGTATTTTTGATTGATGTTGATACGTTGGTTATTTGGGTGGAGGACCAGCCTCTTGTTGTTTTTTCACTCATAATAACAGCCATGATTAGCACCAAATAATATACATGGCTTCCTATTTTGAGAAAGGGAAGTTAATTATCCCTGCCAGTTGCAAGATTTGTTTGAGTTCCCTTTTCCTTTGGTTAGTTTAGAGTAGGTAGGTTTTCTTTTAGTAGAAGAAGTGCTTATACACACTCTGCATACTCCACTTGGGGTATGCATGTTTTTCATTTTTATACATAGCATGTGTTGTGACATGTTGTTTCTCTTGTACAATCCATTCTTTGGAGGGGGCATGTTTTCATTGGAAAAAGCATGTTTCAACAACAGTCCCGACCTCTCTGAATCAGCTTATGTTCCCACTACTTTTGCAATGTTTATACTTGTCAAGGAATAATCAATTGGTTTTATTTCATAATTGACAAGAAATCAGATTAAGGACCATTTCAAGGGGGCTTACGACATTTTTCCTATAGACCAGGTTTGTAAAAGAAAGAGAATTCCAGGTTCAAGACAATTTTCTACTCTCACAAAACCTTAATTCAGATAATTTTTGTAAATGAGAGGGAAAATCCAGGCAGTGGTAGGAAGTTCTAGGTTCAAGCATCTATGTTTTAATGGATCAGTGACATAATTCAGATTTTAAGATCATTTTTTAGGTTTACCAATATTGAATCCATTCCTAATGGACAATTCAAGGCCACTAGTCACACATCTAGCAAGCAGATGTCCCTGAGAGGTCACCAATTGTTATCTAGTTTTTACCCCCTAGTAAAATAGAAAACTTGGGAGGATGGTTTTGATAAATGGAAAAAGATGCATAGAGAAAAATGGAGTGATACAACTTATTTTTCAAGTTTGGGAAGCATTTCAAGTGATTCATGGAATTTTTAGAGGTCTTGGGGCCATCCATCAAAAGTAGGCTTTCGGGCCTTAAGGAGTTTGTAGCGTGAAAGAGGACCTGAGATTCAACAGAAGATTCTGATAGTTGTGTTAGGAATTATAAATCCAACAAAGTGTATATGGAGGTCATTTTATATGCCCTACATGGTGGAAAAGACAAGACATCTTGAAGCATCATACACTTCCCAAGGCAATTCATTCTTTTGGTGAACAATCGATAATCCCAAGAAAGAAAGATCCATTTTGAGGTGATAAAGTCAAAATTGGATCTTGATACCACTAGAATTGGATTCAATGGGTTATTTCCATGTGTAATCATATTACATTGCACCTGAAAACTCATCAGGGAGCTCAAGTTATCCCCTTCAGATGTTGGCCTCCCGGGGTTGGTCGGACAGGTTAGACAGTTGGGGGTTGGAAGGTTGGGGGTTAGACACCTAGGATTTAGTCGGGCTACATTTTTTATGTGTAGGATTAGTATTTGATGCTCGTCATACTTGTCACACTTGCACGACACCCAAGTTAGATGGTACAGCCAAGTAAGACCCATCATGGGGGTTGGATGCCCTCGGGCTTGGACGGATGGGTGTTGGACGCCTAGGGGTTGGTCAAGTCACATTTTTTGATGCCCGTCACACCTGCATGACACCCAGGTTAGATGGTATGACTGGGTTGGATAGATCATGGGGTTTGGATGCCCTAGGGGTTGGACGCCTAGGGGTTGGTCAGGTCACATTTTTTTATGCGTACAAATATGTTTTACACCCATCGCACCCCTATCATTTGAACAACACCCAGGTTGAAAGGGTCACATGGTTTGGCATCTCACGAGTCCTAACAACTCAGCAATTGGATTTTAATGTGGTATGGCACCCATGTCTTCATCTAACAAAAGTACCCTTAGGAAAGAAATTTTTATGGGTGCCCATACCTCTTTAATGAGGGTTGGTGAGACATTGCTTATATATTGTAAAATCCACCTCATTTTTGAGAGAGACATTCTGGGAGATGGGGAAACTCTTGCAAAATTTTCCCTCAACTCCAGTTGAGTTGTAAGCCTTTTCCTGCACCTAGCAAGTGTATTTATGCCTCTGAGCATCAATGTAATGGTCTATGTACCTTATAGAGTAATAAAATCATGTTTTGTGGCATTTTTCAACCCTTTCTCATGTTTTGTTGTTTCTCTGTGTCTCTCCATATTGTGTTTGTTTTCTGTGCATGTATTTCACACTTACAGGTGAAATATGTTGTGTTTCATGGAGTACAGATGGAAAATGGATTTTGGGTCTGTGTCACTACTGTTCTGACATCTGCCATCTCTATTATTTCTCTTCTTCCTCCCTCAGCAGAGTATCTTGCCCCCTTTTTCTGGTGCTATCACCTCTATAGTGTAGGATTTCCCATTTCACGTACTTTCTCTCTCCTTGTCTCCTTGGCATTGTTAGGATAGTTATAGTTAGGCATGTTTTCTACATTAATATTAGTTTAGCATTAGGATTAGGTAGAGGAATCTGACCTTCTCCAAAGAACCATTTTAAGTTTGCAAGTCCCACAACTTGAGATATGGTCCCATGTTATAAAGGTTACACCGGATGCCTCATTCAAACTCAGGCCATTCAAGGGGTGTTGTAATTTTACATCAACAATAAGCATTTAGAATCACATTCGGCACTTCTCGTATCACCATATCCTCATAATAAGCTAACTCTACATGCAAAGACTGATAATGAGAATAACTAATCATGCATGGGGCAACCATCTGACCACTAGCCTGTGTATGAGCTATCAACTCTGCACCTGATCCCAAAGATCCTGTAATGCTAAGAGATCTTTTCAGGGTCTCTCAATGTTGTCTATAATAATCGCGATTAGTCACAGCCTATGACAATTTTTCTCTGAGTCCATCCCACTTAGCAATAGAACCATATCTCTCACCAATCAAAGTATCCCTCACCCCAATCAAGTCATCCCTCTCCCTCTGAAAACTATCTCACTCATCCTCAATTGTGGCCTTCTCGGCCATCAATTGTGCAGCTGTGGCCTCAAGACCCTCCTCATCTCCATCATCACTAACATCAAAAGTCTCTTGTGATCCCTCTACTCAAGAACGCACCCTCCTCCCCCTCTGAATCAATCAAACTCTCTCAAACTCAGCATAAACAACAACACACCATTGCCTATAACCAGCAGTCACTCCAGCATCATCAAGTGGCACTAAGTCACTATGCTCATCCAATTCCATGACCCCCTGCTCATCAAATATAATAGAAGTTTGACCCATAACTGCCTTAGAGTATCAACACATCCCTCATCTCATCTATAAAGAACTAGAATCTTAGGAACATCCTGAATCAAACCAAATTACCATATAACACGACTAAATTTGATGATCTCCCACTCTCCCCCTCATCTCCCCTGCACCCAATACTCCTATTGTAACCTATCGAGCTCACGCTCATACCCCGGCCACATTACAAAATCAACATAGGGTATTTATAACACATCTCCCACTTGTAAACCGGTCACAAGCTCTCTATAATGAGCCACCTTCTTCTTCCCCCTCGATCAACCCATATCCCCTCGTCATCTCATAAAACCAACACACTTGCCTATTATATCCACACCTCCCTATGGTAAACCCTGTAGACGATCTATAGAAATATGATCGAACACCGATAACTGTAATAAAAATACAACATCTATCCCATATCTCTTGTGGGCTCTCCAAGCCCACAGCTCCTTGCATATTTGTGCTAGTAATGCAGGGGCCCAAGAAAAAACAATACATTTCTTTATCATCTCGGGAACCACCCTAGTTATCATTCATGGAAACCTACCTCCTTCAGAGTCAGGAAAAGAAAAACATGAAATAACCATCATCAACATAGTCATCTAGGTACAACCCTCCCTCTTTGTAGAATATAGAGTCTGATAATAAAAACCCCCCAAACATATATCTGACATCATCCACATCATCTCCATATAATATCCTCATCACATACTCTTTCTTGGTCTCATCAATACAATAAATTCCCTCACCATGGATTGGCAAATCTACATCCTCTACAATAATGCTAATCTCACATATCAGTAACCAAAATGTACAAGTGGTTGGATCCCATATCTCCATCAAAGCAAACAATAGTCCTCTACATCTTTGGATACGTCTAGAATCACGCATCCCTATAAAACCCACTGCTTCCACCTAACTATAGTCATCATCTGACATATCCACGTGTACATCCTCTAGGATTATCAAAATCCTATCTCAAATAGTCAACTTTAAATCCACCTGCAATCATATGCATACAACAATCACATATTAAAATCCATCATTACTACAAAAATAATCAACACTTTATTCAAAAACATAGTGGTCACTAATTAATTAAATAGGTCACAACAAAAATAGACAGCCGTCGGTGATTCATTCAAATCACTAGCGATCTCCCTAAATCGTCAGTGATTTTGGTGATTTTAAAAATAACCCCTCTATATGCATTAAAACGACATAGACAAAAAAAACCAACCAAAAACAATAAAATTTGACACTTACCTCTACCTGTGTAGGTTTCCTATGCCTTGTCCCTGGTGTCATTACTCTAAACCACCATTTTCACCACTCACACTCTCCAAATTACAATAATTGAGTCATAAAAAAAACTGTTCACCACCGAACTAGGGCATTTATAACCTCCCCAAACTTTTTTAGTGATCATCGATGACTCCTTAAATTTCCAGTGATTCATCATAATCGCCAACGATTACTTTGAATCACTAGCGATTCATCTCACTTTTATCCTAAAGTCAATATTTTCCAAATCTACGTCACTTTATCACTTTTTTCAATAAATTGTCTCATTTAAAATACCCCAATCCTTAAACACTTCAATTTCAAAAATTAAATCACTTCGAGATATGTAATACGTCTATGGGATGCAAGCCCTTTTTAATCCCCATCACTTGAAGTCCCCATCTGTACAACCTACCTTTATGAATCATATGTTCATAGGAAATGAACCCCTTGGTTCGCCCTATATCTTGATTCCATGGTAGCACTAATCGTTTTGATACACCGTCTTGGGAAATTTTTAAAAGAAACACATCTCAAACCTATCCAACAACCAACTTTCGTCAAACTAGTGTTCTTTACACTACACTCCAGTTACCCCTTTTTGAGGAGGGATCACCCATACAAATTAATCTATCATCATTTTTTTCTAGAACTTTTCCTACAACAAACTATTCAAAAAAGGGGGAAATTGTAGACACTCAAAATTTACACTGTTGGTCTCCCTCATTATATACACTATTTTCACAGCTATATTAATCAAATTCATTATTTTATGCATACATCCCCTATCCTAAGTCTAAAACTACCCCACCATATTTACTGCATGTAAATATTATTCACAACTATAAAATATCATTTTACCTCTCTCAAAACTACCCCCAAACCACTTAAAAACTAAACACAAATAAGAAAAAAATAAATCAAAACCTATAACCATCTCAATCTCTTCACATTGTCCTCCAAATATCTCCTTAACCATTTACTCACATCTTGAACTAAAAATTCATGATTAGAAGTGGTTTTAACCACTCTTGTAGCTATTTTCTCATAAAAACTGGATCATGGGTGATTCAGTTGAATCGCCAGCGATTATAAATAGAACTTTTGTGCTCTCCCTTAGGGATCTTAAATCTCGAATCTTGGACATCCTTTTCACTCTTGCACTTTGTTTCCTGAAACTAAAAAATCCTGAACACCGAGGTGAATTCTTCGTGTAGAATAAACAACTTTTGTGTCTTTAGCATATCACACATTCCTTCTTATTACAATAGTTATAACTAGTGGACCTTCATAAAAAAAACTTAGTGTATCTACTATATAGCAATATTCACTTAATGAATTGGGTCATTAAATAGATATTTCATTATAGAAGCCATCTAAAGTTGTTCTTTTGAGTTTTATCAAATAAGACCATCGTAATTCTTAACTTATATCATTATAAGAGAATTAATTTTACGAAAATTTTCCCTTATATCCAGTGATACATGTATCCCATTTGAATACGTTCCTAAGGTCCATAACTTAGTTTCGATATAGATCATAATCACTTTCATAAGTTGTTTAAGTAAATCCATTATGCATCTTAAATGTAATTTAAGATAGCTTGTTGTGTGTTATCGTAGTTCATAGTTTAATTTATTTACGACATTATCGTATTAATCTATAATCACGTATTTAATTGAAATTAACCAACTACATAGATTACAACATTCAAATTTGTTTATGTTCCATATATGTAGCTAAATCATAATTGTTCCTAAATCATTAATATGATAGTTTATAACACATTATATCCATATAGCATTAATTCATCATAGGACATATAATGCTGAATTCAATAATTACAACCAATTTCCTTCACTTTATAAATAATAATTGAATATTAAGTACAAGTTTAATATTTCTTTTTCAAAATAGTACACTAGCTTTTAAGACTAATTTTACTTTCAACAAAATAATAGAGTGAAGCATAAGCTCACTTTAC
The DNA here is from genome assembly GCA_019776745.2 of Taxus chinensis. Classification (NCBI taxonomy): domain Eukaryota; kingdom Viridiplantae; phylum Streptophyta; class Pinopsida; order Cupressales; family Taxaceae; genus Taxus; species Taxus chinensis. The sequence continues at coordinate 571,287,774 of CM034156.1, read as the reverse complement.
AAACATATCATACCATTTATACAAATTAAAATCATAATAATCAAGTTTGTATCAACATAGTATTTTAAATCATCCGCCAGAAAATACTTAATTTCAGCCACCTGTAAAAATGTTAGAAAATGGTCAGTTCGAAAGAATTGTCATGAAAAGGTTATCCACCTTATCTTTACTATTTATAACACTAAAACATCTTTATGATCATTCTCCAACAGTACTAGAAAATCAAGAGTCAATAGCAAAGATTATATTAACTTTTCACTTTTTCAACCTTTTTATAATACCTTCACAAGAAAACAGTAAGATTTAAGACTTTACCAAGTGTATGATTGAATAGATAATCAATACATAATTTCATAATGAACCAAATAATAATTCGTTGGTTCACATAAAAATATCACGATTGGTTTTTAATCGTTTCTACCCAAAAGGTAAATTTAATAATACTCTTATTAAGCTATAGAAATAAAAAATTACTCCACATTATCCAATCATTAGAGTATTTTGATTGTACTCACATAGTCAAGAGGAACATTCAACTAAACATAAGTTCCACACAGTCCTCATTATAGGAATCAATATAGTTCACTATCTATACATAGCATAATAAAAATTTCAATCAAGGAATGCAATAATCAAAATCCACATGAGATATCATTAAAACCTTTTTAATAAAATCAAATAGCATCACCTTAATTTCTCCAAAATTTCCTTAAAAAACCCTAGCCACACTTTTCCTTATAAATAGAACCAAACAGTATAGTCACAATAACAATATCTGGGAACTAAGTGATTCAACTAAGCCAAAAATTTGACTTAGGGCCTTCACGATTTCAACCATTTCAATATAGTTTCACATAGTAGCCCTTAGATGAAGGAGACATTTTAAAATTGGGTTTGACTGAAACACCCACTCGTAGCCTCCCCAGGACACGAATCCATTCTCTTATTTTTAGCATAAGATATATATTCATATACTTACACATACTAGATCTTAACCAGTGGATAGTACACTATAAATAGCCATGTAACTAAATCGACATGGTGATAACAATTAAGTAAATACCACATGGGGTTTTAAACCAGAATGAAACATTTGACCAAATAATGCAAATACATTCATTCAACCTTTATTATAGACTCAGAGAAACTTTATCTTGAATTACAATAGTTTAAATAGAACATGGTGATTGTATGTTAACTATACACACCTAAAATATACTCATAAATGGCCTATACACAAACGCAAATGAGGTTTTCGTAAAACAAAAAGATCAACCAAAATCAACCATTTACATTTGCAGAGATATTAATAACCTCATTTGTAATATAAACATTATAACCACGATTCCACCTGAACCAAAAATGGGTATTCATATAATACATTAAACTCTATATCAAACACCCATATATATCTGAACTCGTAATGAGTAAAAAAATCACCCCATTCAATGATATAAGCATCCACAAGTGCACATAGTCAAAAATATAAACCACATACCATTTGGCTGAACCTATCAAGACAGCCAAGGTCGAATATCACTCATATCACCTAGAAAACACTTACAGTCACACTAATATTAACTTATCAAAACGTTAACAAGGTATACCTTATGCTAACACCCGTAAAATACCCACAATTTTCCAAGCATATATTCACCTAGATGGATATTTACAGAGTGGTAATAGCATAAAAACTATTTAATGCTATGAATAATAAATATGGGGAAGGAGAATGATTTCATGCCTGTGAAAAATAGCATAGAACTCCTTCAATCTTTTCTCCCATCTTGTCGAGCTCACAATATTTCTTTCCAAAAGACCCCTTCAAGTGTTCAAGAAATCCAAACAAGAAACTCCCTCGAAATTGACCCAGAAACCCCATTTAATCATAACAATGTTCATTAATAGCCCCAAAAAATCTCACTCATAGATAAAAATAATGTGTAGAGCTAAAACCAATTTGCATAATAATAGCTTCGTTATATTTTCCATTCAGAGCTCAAAAGAGCGAGAAAATGAAAACTAGTAAATGTTGGTGTAGCAGCTGGTTAAGATGGTGAGATCCATCTCCACCATCAGTTTGAGTTTTTGGTGCAACGGCAATTGTAACATGGTATCAGAGCCAGGCAGTTCAGCGCACCCGACCTGGAGTAGTACTGGGATGGGTGACCTCCTGGGAAGTCTTGGTGTTATTTCCTCCTAATGTCGTTGGGCCTAATTGGGTGAATACGTGGCGGGCCAAGAGCTCACATGGTTGTATTCAGCTCTATCGTGTGGGAGTGTGTTGGCGTAACAACTGGTTAACACAATGAGATCCCTCTCCACCATCAGTTTGAGCTTTTGGTGTGACAACAAATTGTACAACAAAATGAACACCAAAAATAGTGTTAAGGTCGGTTGTAGCTTCCTCGAGAAGCTTCTCTATTCTCCCCATTTTCATAGGATTGGGATCAATTCCCATTAATGCAACTGATGAGAGTAATAGTTCCCTCTAAAACGGTCATCTAAACATTGTCAACTAGTTTTAGCATTCCCCATGGCTGAGGTCGATGGATCTTTACTATACAGCTGGATAGGATTTGACATTGAATGCTCGAAGACCATTTTAAAAATTCAAACGTGTCCTTTGCAAAGTGGCCCATTAAAATTTAATAAAGATAACAATAGTTTGGGTGGCCATATTTTAATGGCTTAAAATTAAATAACATAAATGCTTGGGTCGGTGACCATTTAATCACCCTTGCCAAATAACATTATTTAATACCCATGGTCGATTACCATTTAGTTTATTGAGCTTGGGCATGGTCTTTCTACCTTTTAACATGCCCACAAATTTATAAATTTCCCTAGTTATTTATCAATTTATTTAATCAAGCTATAAATCTTTATCATAATGGTTATGTCCTTAACCGAATCGATCTTTTTGTTTGTAAAACTAAAAATATTGTAAGGTCTACGACCTCTTCCGCTAATATGTCTCTTAACATGAATTGTAAATGAGTTAATATTACAAGGCTCATATAATCAATTGGTTGTACAACATTGTAAGTAATATCAATACAATAGTGTAATACAACAAGCATAATAAATAATAATAAGTTTGTTGTTATTAATATTAGTTGCCAATGTAATCAATTTTAATTATAACAACAAATAATAACTGAGACTATTATCCAAGCCTCATGCCAAAGTAAGATAACCAAACAAATTATTACCTACAACTATATAAATGTGTATACACATTAAGGTATAGTAGACTAGTTTCGGTATCTGAAAACTTGTGGAACACGACGACAAGTGTCGATATGATGTCATGCTCATGGATTTCATACCAAAATTGTTCTTCATTTCCTATGAGTTTCCTGATATTGGAGCTTGTCTATCACTCATAAAAATGAAAACAACGAGGGTATGACATACTTCCCCCTTAAGAATCATCGTACTGATGATTAATTCCATTCATTTATAGATTTAACCCAAATCAGAATAGAATATATTTATTAAAATATTAATTATTTACAGAAGTATAAGTGAAACTTGCAAACATCAAGTTTTCATAGATTTCAAACAAAATTAAACTAGCTATAACAACTTTTTTTAACCAATTTTTTACCAAAACAACAAAAATTATGACGTTTTTTAGTCATTCAAATAATAATGAATAGTAAGAGTATATCAAATTTTATGTTTTATCACTGAAACAAGTGTAGAAAATTAGTTTCAATTTCATCTAAATTCTCTCAAGTTGCACTTTCTTCATAAAATTGGTCCCATTGGAACTTGCACTGACTTATTTCTCTATTTCGCAAGTGTATCCTGTGAGTTTCCATCACCCTAATGGGTTCAACCTCGATGACACTCTTATCCTAAACCTTTAAATATTTCTAGTTAAGTACATATTATAAATCCGATACATATTTTTTAAGCAAAGAGATATGAAAAAAATCATGCATATTGGAAAATGTAAGAGGCAACACTAGACGATATACCATGAGGTTGATTACATCAATTATCTCAAAGGGTCCCATAAAGTGAGGTGACAACTTGGATAACTTGCCAAATGAAATTGAACTTTTCTTAGGCTTAACCCTTACGAAAAATTTATCTCCTAGTTCATTTTTTTTTGTCAACTCTCTTTAAATCAGTGTATCTCTTCTACCTATCAGAAGGTTCTTTCAATCACTCACGGATGATCTTAACTTGTTGTTCCATTTCTATTAACATTTCAGGTCCTATTAATTCCATGTCCTCCATGTTGTCCCAATTGACAGGTCTTCTACATTTCCGTCCATAAAATGTCTCAAAAGAATCCATTTTCAGTGAGGAGTAGTAAGTGTTGTTATAGGAAAACTCACCAGTGGAAGGTATTCTTCCCACTTGTACTACTGATCCATGAAGTACATCATGAGCATGTCTTCCATTATCTGATTTACCATTTCATTATATCCACCTATTTATGGGTGGTATGCAGAACTAAAATTCAACTTTGTCCCTAAGGATGAATTCAATATTTGCCAAAAATGAGAAGTCATCCTAAGATCTCGATATGAAATTATTAGTTCAGGTACCTCATGCAGTTTGAATATCTCATGCACTTCTTGCAAGTACATGTGAATCGTCTTTTAGTTTCCTTGGTATAAAGTGAGCTACTTTTTTTATTTGCAACTACAAATAAGATTACATCATGTCTATTTTTTGACATTGGTAGCCCTTACACAAAATCCATGTTGATTACTTGTCATTTATACTACGGAATGTTGTGAGGGTACAACAATCCTGCTAGGTTCATGTGTTCATCCCTAACACATTGATATTCCAAGCAATGAGATACATAGTTTACTATATTCTTTTTCATCCCTTTCCAAAAATATTGTTATTTTACATCAGCAAGCATTTTAGTCACTTCGGGATGCCCAGAATAAGGAGCGTTATGAATTTCCTTTATCACTTTCATCCTTAGTTCATTTTCCAAGTGTACGTAAACATGATTTTCAAACCTTAAGACTCCATTTTTAAATATGAATACTTTATATCTCTTATCATTAGGATTTGCAGCAAGCACTACTTTAACCTGTTGATAATAAGAATCAACCAACATCACTTTCTTTACATCATATTTGAATTGGGTTCTCAAAGAGACAAGGGAGAAAATGTGCTTCCTACGACTTAGCGCATTTTCCACTCTATTTTTGTTACCTTTAATATAGATGATATCAAAGTCATGTTGTGATAAAAACTCTAACCATATTCATTATCTCACATTCAAGCTAGGTTGTGTGAATATGTATTTCAGCCTGAGATGATCTGTTTTCAATTCAAAGGGATTTCCCAAAAGGTAATGTCTTCATAATTGCAAAGCATGTACAATGGTAATAAGCTCCAAATCATGGGGAATATAATTTATCTCATGTACTTTAAGTTTTCTACTCTCATAAGCAATCACGTGGTCATTTTGCAACAAGATACCTCCTAAACCTTCACTGGAGGAATCAATCACTACAGTAAAACTCCCATTTTAATTTGGAACTTTCAGCACATATGCTATAATTAATTTCTCTTTTAGTAAATTGAAAGCATTTTCACATTTTAAGACCAAATAAATTTCTTATCCTTTTTCTGTAGAGAGGTAATTTGAGTTGTGACTTTAGAGAAGTCTTATAAAAAAAATTGATAGTATCTAGCCAATCCCATGAAGCTTCTCATTTCATGTACATTTCTAGGTGTTGGCCATTCAGTTATTATTGTAATTTTTTATGGATCTACAGAAATTTCATCCTTGTTAATTTTATGTCCCAAATATTGTACTTCGTTTCGATATAAAAAGTACTTTTAAAGCTTACCATACATATTTCTCTTCCTTAACACATCTAAAACAATCCTAATATGTTCATTATGATCATCAACGCTTTTTGAATAAATGAGAATATCGTTCAAGAATAATAGCACAAAATTTTCCAAGTATTGTTGAAACATATTGTTTATTAAATTAATAAAAACTGTTGGTTCAATGGTAAGTCCAAAGGGTAACACAATGAACTCAATGTGTTCAGACCTTCTCCTAAAGGAAGTCTTGTGAATATATTCTTCTTTTATTCTCAATTGATGGTATCCTGATAGCAAATCAATCTTAAAGTAAACTGATGCACCATGTATATGATCAAAGAGGTCAATAATTCTTGGAAGGGGGTATCTATTCTTTATCGTGGCTTTGTTAAGCATCCGATAGTCAATGCATAGCCTAAGTGTTCCATCCTTCTTCTTTACAAAGATAACCAATGCTCCCCAAGGAGAGACACTCAGTATAATAAAATTTTATAATAGTTCATGAAGTTGTGTTTTAATCTCAATGAGTTCAGTTGTTGTCATAATGTAGGGAGCTTTATAAATTGGTTTGGTTCCTAGTTTGATATCTATTGTGAAATCAAACTCCCTTTTGGGTCAAAAACTAGGTAGTTCTTTTGGAAAGACATCATTGTAATCACGTAGTAGCGGATAATATTCCACATAAGCCTTACCTTCTTCACCCAAATCTATAATTTTCACATCATATAACATGGAGCCCTTATTCTTATCCTTCTTAAGTTACATCACTAAAATTTTCCTAGCTATAAAACCTCTTTTTATTCCCTTCATTTTTGTTATAATTTTCTACAAGTCATCAGAGAATTTAATTCACTTTTCAAGGAAATCAATAGTTTCCTTGTGTTTGGCTAACCAATTTATACCTATGACTATGTGCTAGGTAAAGGTCTATCTCAGTGGTAAAGCTTGGCAGTTCCAATGTTGTGCTAAACAAGAATTGCTTAACAGTGTGGACATTGGTGTTACCATATTGAACAAACCAAGAATTTTTCATATAACCATATTTTCTTCTAATTTTAGATGCTAATTTAGTGAAAATAAAACATTCAATTGCACCGGTATCAAATAAAATGGTTACATGAGGTCCATATAACTTACCTGCAACTTCGACTATCGTAGCCTACCTTTCATCTTATTTGTCAGTCATTGTGGCATGTATGTGGTGCTACTAGTTGCTATATTTCTTCATTTGAAGGAATTTATTAGCACAATGATCTAAACCACATATATAAAAGCCCCCAAAGGGTATTTTCCTAACAATTTTACTTTCCTTACTGATTGCATTGCTTTGTCCATTTTTCTTATTATTTACAGTAGTCTTAACTGTTTTGTTTTTCTTGCCATTTCCATTACCATTTTTTTCTTCCAAACTTCTTCCATGCCACCTTTTTAGGTGTTAATGATGATGGTGCATTAATATATGTCTTTTTATTCTCCTCTATATGTGTAGAAACAACCTGCAGTTTCTGTTCTTATCTTATTTCCTTCTCAAAAACAATTTCCATAATTGATGGTTAGTGGACATCAACTTCACCTCCTATCACTGGGTTCAATCCCATGATGAACTTCCTAATGTGAAATTTCTCATTATTTTGGTACTGAGGTACCTATTTTAGAAGTTTTGTGCACTTATCCCAGCATTCAGTCATTGTCAACTTTCCTTGAGTTAGTGTCTAAAATTTAAACATTTTCTAATCATAGTATAACTGGGGTAACAAGCGTTGTCTAAAGTACACTTAAAATAATCCCATGTCAAATTTATCTCATCAACTGTCAACTCTACATTCCGGTTATCCCACCAAGAGGATGCCTCATTAGAGAGTTGATAAGCTCCCTAAACTGCCTTGGTTTCCTCTGATAATTTTCTAATGGTGAAATACTTCTCCATTTCGCTAAGCCAATTCTCAGCTCCATCACCTAAGGTTGTACCATCAAAATTTTGTGGAATGAACCTCTTGATATCATTTGACAGTTTAGCTACCAAATGTGACATATTTTTCTTAGGTTGATTAACTTTGTTAACATTCATATTTGCATTAACATTTGCAGCATTAGGATCTGTTGCATTTACATTGATTCCCACATTAAGGTCCACAACATTTCTATTTACAGTGCTAGGTAGTTCCTGAGATGGTTCAATTCCATCACTATCATTACCATTGTCATTACCCATGAATTTTTGTTCATGAATAACCATGTGTTTTTGTGTATCCTGAATGGCAGCGATAATCTCATCCAACTTTTGTGTTGTGGCTACTTTGCCACCTATAGGTTGGTTATTTGCAACATTTCCCCTTGTTCTAACCATGTTCTCTATTAGATGAGAATTAAATTTTTCTTATTATGAGGATTTAATAGGTCCAAGAGCTTCAACCTTCAGATTTGATACAAAGTTGTAACACCTACTTTTCAATACTTCAAATTACGGGATTTTTTTTTTAATTTCCTAAACTAACTTTTTCCTTCAATGATTTAAATATACAACATTACATTTAAATCCAACAACTATATAATTACAATTCATCGGATAAAAAATCAGTAACTCATGTGCATAACTATGGGTCAATTGGATCCACCCCATCAACCATAGAATACTCTTTCGAGTCAGTATACAAATTATACAAGTGGTACCCTTCTCGGCATTTATTTACAAGTGATGTTTTCTAAGTGTCTACCTAGAACTCAGTCAATTGAATCCCATATGACATCTCACACTATTGTTTATATCTTGGTGAACTTGATAGTTGAAGGACTTACACTACTTTGAAGATAGTTTAAGAGTCATCCTTTGCATGCTCGGTTTCTAGATGACACATTCGTCAATAAAAACATGTCCCATCACCTTATCACTTTGTTAACTTATCATAATTGAATCAATTAGCTGAGTTAAATTAGTTGAAAGCTATGAACAAGGTACAAAACCTGTTCAACCCATGTGAAGAATCACATCTATGCCAACTTTGGTTTCCTATGGGAGAGAAAATTCTTATGTAATGACTAGCATCATTACCCAACCATATCCTACCCCGTATCTAACATAAGTTGGTATCAAGGTGACTTTTTCGTGTAGGAAAAATAACTTTTGTATCTTTAGTGTATCACACATTCCTTCCAATTACAATAGTTGTAATTCATTGACCTTGATAAGAAAACTTAGGGTATCTGCTATATAACAATATTCACTTAATGACTTGTGTCATTAAATTTATATTACATTACAACATCCATCCGAATTTGGCCTACCGAGTTTCATTAACTTGGAACATCGTAATTCTTAAATTATTTCATTATAAAAGAATTATTTTTACGAAAAATTTCCCCTAGATTGTAGCGATACATTTATCGCATCTAAATACGTTCCTAAGGTTTTGTTTTTGTGTAAATGTGTAAAAAGGAAATTGATAATTTCCAAGCATGACAACGATACCCCAGTGTTAATTTTTTCAAGTCCCATCATTCCAACACACCCCGGGTCTATCCAATTAGTCCAAATGACCTCCTGAATAATGTAATCTCATCCCCCTAGGTGATTTAGGTAAGTCTATTCATCACCCCTAGGTGATTTTAGGGAGTTATGAAAAGATACTATCTTCTAGCAGTATTGGGAAGGGCTATCGTTGGCCTTCCCAAGAATGGATCAACCCCTGGAGTGGAAAAAAAGGAAAAAAATCAACATGGAGGTGAATCTAAGACCTTGGAACATCATGGAAATGATTTTGGAAGGTCCAGGGAAGTTCTGCAAGACTTGGAGTAATTTGAGTAAAAAATAGGGTTCACAAGCCTAGGCAGTACACAAGCCTAAAATAGTTGTTGGGCTTCAGAAGAAGATTTTGGGAGCTCCATATGGAGTTAGAAGAAAAAAAATATCCATTAAGAGGATTCCAAGACCTACATGATGGTGAAAGTAATATTTTTCACAACACTTTATCGCATCATGTCTGCAGGTAGTTTTTCACAGGCATAGGTGGAGTAAAAACTCAAAAATATGATTTTTCAGGGATTAAATGGAATAATAAAGACATTATATTCCCACCATTGGATTCCAAAGGTGATTTACAGTTAGTATCATATAAATTTTTTCCAAAATTGTCCATCAGAAGCTCAAGTTATCACTGTCACAAGTTCGGGACTTAGCTAAATTTTTGGGAGGACACGTGTCAGCACCAGGAGCCTGGCGGGATTTTGTTTCCCTCACGTCCCCCAAGGTTAGGGACATAAAGTTTATAAAAGTGTGCCCAGCCCCCTTTAAGCCCTCTCAGCCCTCATATGACCTCTTATACCCTCATGTGACCTCCAAACTTGACAGTTCAGCCCCCAGGTGCATTTTTGGAGCATCCATTCCCTACCGTTGGATCGGGTGCCACGTGTCAGCTCCAGGACCACCATGGAAACTTATGTCCCTTATGAACCTAAGGTGGGGAACATAAGACCTTTAAAAATGTTTCCATCCCCTATGGGGAGTCATTTGGACACCCACGTGACCGAGTTTCAGCCCCTGGGTGCATTTTTGTAGCATCCATTCCCTACCGTTGGATCAAGTGCCATGTGTCACCTCCAGGACCACCGTGGAAACTGATGTCCCTTATGTACTTGAGGTGGGGGACATTATACATGGAAAAATGTTCCCAAACCCTATGGGGAGTCATTTGGACACCCACGTGACCAACTTTCAGCCCCCAGGTGCATTTTTCAAGCAAATCCCCTGTCGTCGGATTGCGGACACATGGCATCGCCTTGACCACCATGGAAATTGATGTCCCTCATGTCCCTGAGGTTAGGGAAATTAGGGACATAAAAATTCTGCCAGCCCCTCCATGTGCATGTTTTTTAAGTTTAAAATCCAGCACTTAACTTTTTCTTCCTCTTCATTTCTCCTTCACAGCTTCATACCTTGCCATGGCTCCGTGCATGATTGTCCAGACACCCGATCCACCATTTTTGCTCCAAACGAGCTCTGTCATGGAAACATAAACTCTCCACATAATGAATACAAAGAAATATATAGGTCTCGGAGAAAAATGGAGTGAAATGATGAAGAGCGGGGAGAAAATGAAGGGTTTTCGCTAGATAACCATGAAGTCACCCGATCAAAAAATCTTCATATCTCACAAGATACAAGTCGGATCAAGATGCTATTTTTTGAAGAATTATTCATTTTTCAAGGTGATCAAGATGCAAAAAACAAGAGGTCAAATGGTTCCCAGAATCATTTTCTCCAACAAAACCCTCTCTTTGTGTACTGGCTCACATTCGTTGGATTTCCCGTCATTCTAGCAATAGAAATGAGCTAAAAACTTACACATGAGCTCCAAATAAAAAACCTATCACAATGGAGTTATTTTCATTGTAAACGGAGACAAAAACTAGACCTGTAAATTTCGAGCTCCATTAATCGCCACCACGGCAGCTCTATGCCCGAAGCCACTGCCAGGTCTAAATTTCAGAATTTATTTCCAGGCATTCTTGTGGGAAAAACTATGTGAAATTCGAAGGGTTTCATCGTAACGACAAGAAGAGTCCAAAAAATTATGTTCCATTGCAAATCGAGTACTAGAAACATCCTTTCTAAAAATAGTGAGTTTTCCTACACATGCTTATTGTTTTTGGTAAGTCTTCATCAAAAGTGGCTAAGACAAAGGCAATGGGTATTGAAGATCTCTAAAAGGCCAGAATGATTATCTGAAGTAGGAAACCATGAAAATGGCCACTTACTAAAAATAGTAAGTCCCCCATCTGGGCATTTACTAAAAATAGTGAGCCAGTTCTGTTTGAGTGGTTGGATGGTGGCACAATGGGAGCATTCAATAAGCATCGTCAAAACAGAGCTTTCCATCTGCAAGGATCAACGGACTTCATTAGGAATGACACCTCCTGGGATTGCTTCTCCTCCCTCTCTTTCTCTAACCAAATTCCCCCCAACTTTCTCATAAATTACCAATATGGTTGAAATTTTGCGTTTTGGGATTGTACATCCCTTTTCCCCATCTGACTTCCAAATGACTCTATAAATATAATGTAAATGATGTCAGCTTACTATTATAAAAAGGACTTAAATATTTAAAGTGGAATATGAATAGTATTTTAAGTCATATTAAGGCATATGGAAGGTCATGAGGAAGACGATAAGTCACCTCTCCTTCTATAAATTGTAATGACATTCGCCATTTCAAAGGGTTGGTAATTGATCTTGTAAACTCAAGAGTATTGTACCTATAAAAAGCAAAGGAGATAGCCATTTTCTTCTACTTTCCTCCACTCTAAAATTTCTTCCATTCTCACATTATGTACAGCTTTGATTTGAGCAATCAATACAAGAAGGAGTTTCTAGATTTCTTCCCTGACTAAGGGTTTTCTTGATTCTTCTTGCCTCAGTCAACCTCATTGTAAATATATTGTGTCTTGTTGTTATTCTCTTGTAGAGTTGATTCATTATCATAAATGCATGTGTTGAAATATTGTAACTAGTGAATGTAGTCTCTAGTATGTATGATTTTCATTTTTCACACATTAGTTCTCCTACCTCTATTCTCATTCCCCTTTCCCGCTCTTCAGACGAAGTTATCACCATTGTAGGTAGTGTACAAGCTTTGCCACAGGGTTCATTGCACTCTCTATCCCTGGATCCCCAATGGAAAGGCCACCACAGGATTAGATCCACCTTTTCATGCGCATGCATATACGGCAGCTGCACTGATTAAGTGGAGGGACTTAGATTCCTAGAGAGTTGGCAAGAAATCCACAAGTTTGTCCACCCAAAAAAATTTCTCATCAACAAGTTTATCACTTAGTCCCACAAATTGGAGATAGTAATCACTTTCATAAGTTACCCAAGTCACATCCATGATGCATCTTAAATGCACACATAAGATATGTTGTTGCGTGTTAGGGTAGTTCATAGATTAATTTATTTACAACATCATCATATTAATACATAATCACATATTTAATTGAACTTAGCCAAATCAATAGCTTACAACATTCAAAGTTTCATCATGTTCCACATAATGTTGCTATGTCATAATTGCTACTCAATCAATTAATATGACAGTTTATAACCCATGTTTGAACCATATAACATTAATTCATAACTAGGACATATAATATTGAATTCAATAAGTAAAACCATAGTAATTTATACCATCAATTTGCTTCACTTTATAAATAATAACCTAAAATTAAATAAAAGTATTAATATTTCTTTTTCCAGAATAGTACAATGGCTTTTCAAGGTTGGGATGCTTTCCTTTCAACAAAATCAATAAATGAAGCATAAGCTTGATTTTACAAACATGTCATGCCAATAATACAAATTAAAATCATAATATCTACATATTTGAATCAACATAGTATTTTTAAATCATCCTTTAGAAAATAATTAATTTCCCCATCTGTAAAAATGTTAGAAAATGGTCAGTTCGAAATAATTGGCATGAAAAGGCCCCCCACCTTATCTTTACTATTTATAACACTAAAAATATATATGATTATTCTTCAATAGTAATAGAACATCAAGATTCAATATAAAATATTATAATAACATTACTCTTTTTTAATCTTTTTATAATACCCTTACAAGGAAACAATAAGGTTTAAGACTTTACCAATACATGATCGAATGAATAAATAAAATAGAATTAAAAAATGATCTTCTTATTAATTCATTGGTTCACATGACAATATCATGATTGGTCCTTTACCATTTCTACCTAAAACGTAATTTCATAATACTTTTATTAAGCTATAGAAATAAGACTTTACTCCATCATTACCAATCATTAGAGTATTTTGATTTTACTCACACAGTCAAGAGGAACATTCAACTAAACATGATTTCCACACAGTCCTCATTATATGAATCAATACATTTCACTATCCACACATAGCATAATAATAATTTCAGTCAAGGAATACAATAATCAAAATCCATAGGAGAGATCATTAAAACCTTTTTAATAATATCAAATGGAATTACCTTAAACCAGAATGCAACATTTTACTAAATAACGTAAATACATTCATTCATCCTTCATTATAGACTCAGATAAACTTTATCCTGAAGGAAGAGAGTTTAAATATAACATGGCGGATGTATGTTAACTATACACGCCTAAAATATATTTTGAGTTTTTTTTAATACTACAGGAGTTAATGACCCACCAACCTGGCACACTTCATGATGGACCAATGCAGGGTGAGTCCTCCCAACTGGATGTGTAAATGCAAGGGTAACTGGTCCCGAAAATTCATATATTCTTAATACAAAAACCTAAATGGGGTTTTCGTAAAAACACAAGATTAACTGAACTCGATCATTCAAATTTACAGGGAGATCAATAACCTCATTTGCAATATAAAAAGTATACCCACAATTCCATCTAAACTAGAAATGGGTTTTCACATAATACATTCAACTCTATATAAAACACTCAGCTATAGTTGAACTCATAATGAGTTAAAAAACAACCCATTCAAGTATACAAGCATCCATGAGTCCACATAGTCAACAATAATAATCATACCCTATGGCTGAATCTATCAAGATGACTAGGGTTGAATCTCACTCATATCACTTAAAAAATACTTACAATAACACTAATATTAACTTATCAAAACGTTAACACGGTATACCTTACACTAACACCCACAGAAATACCCACAATTTTCCAAGCATTTATTCACCCAGAAGGATATATTTGTAGAGTGTTAATAACATAAAAACCTTTTAATGCTATAAATAATAAAGATGGGAAAGGAGAAAGATTTCATGCCTGTGAAAAATAGCATGGAACTCCTTCAAGCTTTTCTCCCAATTTGTTGAGCTCACAATATTTCTTTCCAACAAACCCATTCGAGTGATCAACAATCCAAACAAGAAACTCCATCCAAATCAACTAAGAAAATCCATTTAATCATAACAATGTTCATTAATAGCCACGAAAAATCTCACTCATAGTTGAAAATAACATGCAGAGATAAACCAATTTGCATAATAATAACTTCACTATATTTTCCATGCAGAGCTAAAAAGAGCAAGAAAAGGATAACTAACAAAATGAAGACAAAAATAGTGTTAAGGTTGGCAGTAGCTTCCTCGAGAAGCTTATCACTTCTCCCCATGTCCTTAGGATCGGTATCAACTCCCATTAATGTGATTGGTAAGAGTAATAGTTCCCTCCAAAAATACTGACTAAACATTACCAACTAATTTCAGTATTCCCCATGATTGAGGTTGGTGGATATTCACCATACAATTGGAAAGGAGTTGACATCGAATGGTCATAGAACGTTTTAAAAATTAAAACTCAGCCTTTGCAAAGTAGACCATTAAAATTTAATAAAGATAACAATAGTTTGGGTGGCCATATTTTATTGGCTTAAAATTAAATAACATAAATGCTTGGGTTGGTGACCATTTAATCACCCTTGCCAAATAACATTATTTAATACCCACGCTCAATGGCCATTTAGTTTATTGAGCTTGGGTATGGTCTTTAGACCTTTTAACATGCCCAAAAATTTATAAATTTCCCTGTTCATTTATCAATTTATTTAATCAATCTATAAATCTTTATCATAGTGGTTATGTCCTAAACCGAATCGATCTTTCTATTTGTAAAACTGAAAATCTTGTAATGTCTACGACCTCTTGCTCCAAGTTGCCACTTAACATGAATCGTAAACGAGTTAAGATTACAAGGATCATATAATCAAATGGCTTTACAATGTTGAAGTAAGTAATATTAATATAGTAGTGCAATGCAACAAGCATAATAAAAAATAATAAGTCCATTGTTATCAACAATCACTACCAATGTAATCAATTTCAATTATTATAACAAAGCATAACTAAGACTATTATCCAAGCCTCATGAAAAATTAAGATATACAAACATATTCTTACATACAGTAAGATAAATATGTATACACATTAAGGTATACTAGATGGGTTTTAGTATCCGGCTGCTTATAGAACACAATGGAAAGTTCTGATATGTTGTCGTGCTCACATATAACATACCGAAACTGGCCTTTGTGTTCTACGATCTCCCCGATATCGGAGCTCATCTATCACTCATAAAAATGAAAATAGCGGGGTATGACACACATCCCCAAACCCATTTTAGGATGAAACTAATCAGAATATCTATTTTGGAGGGAAGCCAAGTAGATAGGATCTCATGCAAAACTTGAAATGTTGGTGCTTAAATTTTGAAGCCAAATAAGTGCTAGGTCAAGAGGATAACAGCTCACCACTTGATTTTTCATCAAAACTAGTCAAGAACACTTTGGAACGGCTCAAGAAAGAGGTTTAATTTTAGGAGTAGTAGAGGGATAAATCAGAATTGGAATTTTTTGGTTTGTCTTTCAAAGAATCAGAAATGGAGAAGAAAAAATCAAATGCAAAATCATTAGATGCAGAGAAGATTATAGAGAATTTTTACTCTCTTTTTGTGATGAAAATGTAGACATCTTACCTTCATCCATGGTAAAACTAGGGATTCTATAACATGCAACAAGTGAAATCATACCTTCTATTGAGCCTGACTTTCATGATGAAGTTGAGAATATTTTTGAAATGTCACACTTCTTGTTTGAGGATAAGGAAGTTGGAAATGAGAATCCTAGAATGAAGACAAATTTGTTTACACAAGAAGAAGTAGAAAAAAAATCCGACTCAAGTTTCAAGCTTGACTCCCAACCCAATGGATGCTTTAAGGATATTGGTCTTCATCATCTAGAAAACATATGTCCCCTGGAGGTTGCCAAACTATTGTCCAAAATGACACCCCCATGTAATTTTGAACAACTCATCTAAGTTGGGACTTAGACAATTTTTTCTGAGGAAATCCACAAAACACTAAATTAGTCTTTTGTGGAATATGTGAATGTAGTGTTCTGCAGGTTCTCCTAACCTGCTAAACAAAGGAATTAGAGTTCAAGACTTAGTTATAATTTTTATGGAATTAGTGCTTCACAAAGATTGGTTAGACCTTTGCGGCATTGAGGGGGTCAATATTCCGCAGACGTAAAAATAATGCTTTCGCATGTTGCAGGTGAGTCAGAGTACCACGGGGTTTACACACCCATGAAAATTTAGAAAATCAGATAAGGACAATATTCAAGGAGTGAAAGAGTGGAAGAGCTTAGTGCTTCACGGCATGGAAAAGATAGTGTTATGAAAACTTGGAAAATATGAGATTTTGCAAAGCTAGTCAATTTCATGAGACAAAGGTTATAATCTGTTAAGGTTAGAATTCGTGAGATAAATATATGAAACACTACAGCATGTGGAGAAGGAATGTTAAGTGTGGAGTAAATACCTCATAAGTTCAAAAGCCATAATATAGCCTGTGGAGCACCGTAAATGTTGTGGGACAAAGAACAAGAAGGTGTGAGTGGTATAATATATTGTGGATTTTGAGTGTTGCTTTTAGATCGTGGAAGAAGACACATTGGAGGCCGTGGAGCATGAAAAGTTACTAAAAAAAGAAGGAAAGTTGTTTATCAAAACAAATTCATCTTAAATTTGTGAAGTGCAAAGAAACCACACTTGTCTTGAACCAAATGCTCAACCACCTCAATGACCATAATTTACTGAAGTATGGGCATCGTCCTCTTACATTAGAGATCTGATGGTGTGTATTTTGGGCAATGTCAGGTGCCTCTTATCTCTTCCCCATTTCTTCTCTCTCTTATGTTCTATAAATGTAACTCAAAACTCATTGTAAATGATCCATGTTTTGATTGTAATGACATCATGTCAAAATGGTGGCCAACTTCCCACGAGCTTTAAATTGGTGCGTCTAACACCTTCTAATAATTTGTATCGGTTGGTGCATCTCCCAGCAATAATTTAATGAAGATTGCGGATTGTTTATTCCATTCTTACATTGATGTCTTATTACCTCTCCTTCCATACATTTTATGTTGTGTACAAATTATACCCACGGATTCTTCATTTTTATGTGTTATTAATGTGTGGAATAAAAGGGTTGATGCATGATTGGTATGTGGCACATGTATTCCCTCTCATCTCTATGTTTCCTTCTATTCTTCCCCTTGTGGAGAGTGATCACCCCTTCTTTTCTAGCGTTATCGCCTCTATTTTAGTTTAGTTTGTTTATATTTTCCTCTTTCCCCTTCTATCTCAACCCCAGTGAATTAGATGTGTTAGGATAGGCTTAGCTTAAGAGTAGTGTTAGTGATATGATAGATAGGTAGATGAACCAACCTTCTCTAGAGGTATGTCTCAAGGACCAAGACCCCACACATTGGAGACATTCCCATGTTAGCCAAAATTATTGATATTCCATGATCAAATCATAGGGTACTACTTTTTTGGTTAACAAATCCCTTAATGTGAAGAAAACTTGATAAAAACATAAGGCAAAGGTTGGTTGCTTCTACTAGAATTCACAAATTTGGGCCTCTCTTCCACCAACAAGTGCCACTCCCAACCAAAAATCATTGTTGCCTAAGCTGACCCAAAACTTAGGAATTTGATAAAATTCATCCCCACATGCTAACATGACAGACACAAACAAGCTAAACTCCCTCATTCTAGAGATTTCAAAACCTACTCCTAGTGAATTAGAAAAACAAGAAAGCTTCCTTGACAATCCAACCAACTCCTGATCCACCATAGGGGATGTTAGAACCACACCAACATCTTGAGAATAAATAACCATCCTTACATGCAGCATCACAAAGGTAGAACCTCCGGCCTCATGAGACGTTATTGGGTTAGAATCATCCTCAACTAAAATTGTAGCCACATCCCTCAGAGCAGGGAGATTGAGAAACACATTCAAAAAACCCCTCAGAAAACCAAACTTCCCCCCACTTCCACCACCGTCTCAAGGCTCCAAGAAGCTCAACTTCACCTTCAAGGTACCCACTCTGAGATATGTTTTTTATCATCTTTCTTGTCACTGTCATCAACAATAAAAACCTCTAAAACCGTATATTTAATAAAGTACTTTGAAACCTACGAAAAGAGTTGTTTGGGTAGTGGGCAAAATCTTTGAGTTTCAAATTTTCATTCCCACCCAATTTCCTCATCCTTCTTTATCTCCTTTACTTCATTTTCTTATCCAAAATGTCATCTACTTCCAAAGATGGATTTTTCAATTAACAATATTCATTGAATTTATTTTTGTATTATTATACAGAAAATAACTTATGCATTCAATCATATGTACTAAATTCAATGCATGTACAACTTTATTTTTTTTCCATATCCTCTATAATCCGTAAATGTAATACATAAAGATATCCTTTATGGAATAAATCCTGAATAACTCCAAAGCTTACACCATTTGAATTATTATGTCTCTTATGTGTACTTGACATATATATCATCACTTTAAAGAATTTTATAAGAACTTCCATCCTCATTATAAATAGTAGAAAGGGATGAAACAAAGTTGGGCATAATTCACAATCATATTCACATAAATATTCTATTTTGTTTTTTTCCAAATTCAAAGATATAATCAAATCGTGGCATGATATTCAAAGACAATTTCGCCATCAAATCCACGTTTCCCATCCCTTTTATATATTTTTATAGTTATATGTACACTTATTTTTAATATAAAGTGTCTTTTAAATACTTTTATATTTATGTGTAAAACTTATTTTTCTTATCATTAGATATTATTGCTTACAAATAGCAATTGGGCGACTTTCAAAGCAATAGCATTTTAAGATGTAAAGATATTTTGAATTTGCTGAATTTAAAAGTATATAGTTGCGTTTTAATTTTAATATGTAGCGAGAAAATAATAAAATATATATAGATACATATAGAAAATTCATAATCTAATTTTAATATTTGAAATTCAAAATTAAAATTATCTAAATATATTGAACTTGAAAACATAAGAAAATAAAAATTAGTTTATTATAAAACAAGACTATCGTATTAAAACTTTGAATTCTAAAAATTCTACACTTAAAAACCCCAAAAATATTTTGGATATTTATAATGTCATATGTTACCTTATTATTTATAAAATTTATATATCTCAACCTCAAAAATTTGTAAACTTTGAAATTTGAAACAAAAGAATCTCAAATCTAAAATCGAAACTTCTGAAAAGTATATGATATAAAACATGCATATCCTATTTGAAACTAAAATATAAAAAACATGATACTGAAAAATACCAAAATTTGTATATGGAATATCCCAAAACTAGAAACTTGAAAACCTCAAATCCTAAAAGATCTATACCTTAAAATCTTGAAAATTAGGGAGCTCGTAATCTAAAAAATACAAAACTCAAAACCCCCAAACAAGGAAACCTGAAAACATGAAAAGAATATATTGATATAAAATGCCCCTTGAAACTCAAAAGATGAAACCTGAAAATTGAAAACTTTAAAAATCAAAATCCCCAAAACCAAAAAAAGTCTAAAACACAAAAAATTGAAATCCTCAAAAATCAAGACTTAAAATATCAAACTTGAATATTTGAGAACCTTGACACCCAAATCCTAAAACTCAAAAATCTAGAATTTGAAAACAATATAAATATTTGATTGATATACAACACCCCCAAAACCCGAAAACATAAACTTAAAAAATGAAACCCAAATACCCCCAAACTTGAAAGCCTAAACCCTGAAAATACAAAATATATTAGATAATTAAATCTAATAAAATATTAAGATATATAAATCTTTAGGTTCTTATATTGGATTTGTTACGTACCACATTGGTCAATAACTCTAGTACCTTTTTTGCGAATTTCCGAATGATTTGTTATATATGGTCACATTCTAGTTGCACCACTATATTGGGCAAAAAAATATTTTTGAAGAAAAATGGGATCCAAAAATCTACTGCATGGTTTATTTATTACAATTTTTTTATCAAATTACCCAAGCAAGGAAAAAAATTCATATGAAAATGAAATTTAAGTTTGAAACTACCCAATGATAGGAAAATGTACGACAATTTTAATATTTAAAAATTTTTTTAAAAAAATATTATTACAAAATATTAGTAATTTATTTATTTATTTTCATTTTATTGGATCCATAGACTAAATTATAATACACATAACATAAAAACATTGGTTTAATGACTAACAATCTCACCCAAGATGGTCAATGGGTATACCGATAGAATGGTGTTGAAGAATATAAATTTTAAGAGTTGAAGGTGAAACATTGGATGAGGGAAGAGTAATGATGAAGAAGGGAATTTAGGGAGGAGAATTTCATGGTTGGGGAATATCTTAGAGGGAACATAGGAAACCCTCTTTTTTCTTCTAACAAGTCGCATATGAACAACATTTCATTTTTTCTTACCATCATCACATCATCTATTTAATGTAATATTTGTTGAATATTAAATCTATCTTAATAGCCTTGAACTTTAAAATCCCTATTTTTATTACATCTGCAATTATTAGGGATTACTACAATCACATTATATGTGTTTTAATAATGTGAGTATGGAAGGTGAACTAAAAAACGGTGAACTCAAGTGAAAACATGGTATATTGAGGATAAATTTTGACACATATTATAAGTTTCACATTAAAATCACTTTTACGTCTCATATATTGAGAAAAAGTTATTAGAAATAAACTTGCGCTATGTCACTTCCTTGTTGACGAAAGGTTGCAAACATGGTGCTAGAAATGAAAAATATTTTGCACAAGGTTGAACCTAAGAGTTTAAATATACACATTAATATATCCTTGTCACGCTTTCTTGTGGAAAATATTGCATGGTACGTGGTGCAATGTGGTATAGGTAGAGGTATTTATTTTCCATAACATGTGAAATTTGAAATTAAGGATTGTTTTATGATATGATTAGTTGTGTCTCCTACTTTTTGGTAGTCAAGTTCTCAATTATGCTTTCTAGTGGGAATGTTGGTGAGCGAGCTGAGGGAGAATCCTAGCCTAAATCTTTCCTTTGTATAAGAGCACTAAATGAAGGGAATGGACATCCAAAAATCCAATGATAATACTAATTATTTTTGTTAATTCTCTATTGTGTTTTAATGGAGAGGATAAGTTGGACAAGGGTATAAGTGTGACAGACTTATATATGTGCAAGTTTCTTAGCTATAAGTGAAGGTGAAGGAGAATCTATGAAGCCTCCAAGGGACAGACAATGTGGACATCATGGTCAATACATATAGGCTTTCCCCTATAGGTATAGGTCATTGTGGTCCCTTGGTAGAGTGCGAAGAGCTTGTTTTTGGAATGGGGTAAGAGATTTTGAAACTGTGTTCCATTTTAGGCATGTTCATTGTACAAATAGTTATTATTTCTTATAGGAATGTTTGAAATACCATTGAATATTTTTAATATGTGTATGGAGTAAAATCAGATCTGAAATACTCTCTAAATGAAGCTAGTGATCATTCAATCTTGTCTAGAATAACTAGATATTAAACTAGTATTCTTGTAAGTGAAATTGAAGAAAAAATATACATTGAATAACTTCAAATACTATATCTAAAGCTTGTTGGTATATAAAATTTAAAAACCTAAAAATAAAATCAAAGCTAAACTTATTTCAAAAAGACCAACTCCTTGGAAAAAATCACCCCACTTTGCATTAAAACAATTAAACAATAAACAAAGGCTAATATATCCATTACAACAAGACTTGTCTCAAATTATAAGAAAATTAAAACACTAATAATAGGAACTAAAACTCCTAAAGGAATTAAATTCAGCTAAAGATGACTAAAATTAACTCAAGATAACAAGTATCATCTACTAATAATATATGTTCAACATGCAAGAAGTTTATATTAGTTTAAGTCTCACACACACACACACACACACACACACACACATTATCCATCATAATCCACCTAGGTGCTCAAAACTCTTATATTAATATAAATGGATCAATATAAGACTAAATTTAGTCAAGTAAACATATAAATGGCTCCCCATCTTTTCAAGTTGAATGGATAATGATTTGAACTCAGTTAAGTGTACATCCATAGAACTACACTCTAATTAGCACTTACATTCTAAAAATAGATTTGTAATAATATAATCCTACAAATAAATTTTACACATAACAAAAAAAAATCCTAAAATCCAAAAACGCAAAAAAAATCTAAATATTTACTAATCAATGCCCATATTTATATCATGCTCAATATTCCCCCTTTTTATGCAAAGAGAATGAATGTTTATCGTGACTTTGAGTCTTCCATGAGCTTTTTTATAGCTAACCCTTGGTGAAAATATTGAAAGGAACGATAACCAGATCGTACCAAGCCAAGAACACAGATGCTAATCAAACACCACGATCTATAAGATGAAAGCAATTCGCCAGAATAACTTTAAATAAAATCTTTGAAAACAAATGAGAAACAATATCATATATTATTATGGAACTCAATGTAATAAATTGAGAATGGGCCTTGCTTAAATAGGTAAGGAATAAAAATCAAATAACCAGTCAAGGTCATAGATCAAGCCATAAATTAAGGAAATAACTAGTCATCAAAGAACTAATCAAGACCATAGATTTAGGAGAGAACTAGACATCAAGGATCTAGTCAATACCATAGATCAAGGAAAGAAATAGTCAATACCATATATCAAGGAAAGAACTAGTCAATACCATAAATCAAGGAAAGAACCATACCTAACAACTAGATAATATCTCCTAATATCTAAATAAGATAAAAGAAATATCCACACACATAAATGGGTGAGGATAAATACAATAAAGGTAAATAAAGTACCTAGGTGAACATGAGCTAAGGCAAATACCTACTCTAACAAATATCATCAATTTGATCTTCACAACTCACATGCTCAATGAAAAAAATATTACCATTGACCAAGTCGATAATAAAATGATGTTTTAGTTATAGTATGGAAAATTAAATTCTTGGATAATTATATTGTCTCATTGTTATCACAAAAAATATATGTAGGTTAATGTTGAGTCCCTTTGAAATAAACTAAAAGTATTCTCAACCACATTCCTTATGTGCAAGATGATGTAAGAGCTTCATATTTATCTTCATTTGAGGATAAAGTAATTTTAGCTTTCTTATTTGATGATCATGACACCAACCCACTTCCCAATGTGAAGCAATAACCTAAAGTAGACTTCATATCATCAAGATATCCTCCCCAATTTGAATCTATGTATCCAAATATACATAATTAACTTATTGGTATGAATTTATTATTATTATGAGTACATCTTACATATTTGAAAACTTTTTTTACTACTTGCAAATACTATAATGATGGATTTCCCATAAATCTAGAAACTAGTGAGACCCGAGAACTCTAAAATTTGGTATTGTAGACCCATTTGGTTCCAATGAGATATTTATCAACTATAAGTTGAATAAGATTCCATGTATATTTCCTCTCAATTAAATACATATCAATTTTTATAGCATCAACCCATTCTTTCCTTTAACTAGCGTCTACATAACTTTTAGGTTCACTAGCCATATTATAGATGTTCAAATTTGGCATTTTACCCTTTAACGCTACTAATTGCAATTGGGCATCTTGGCTAAGAAAAATACCCACATCATATCCCCACTCAATGGATGTTGTTATATATTTCCTAAATTTCTCGTTTACATAAGCCTATGTGTTGACAAATTTTGAACATTGATATATAAGATCAATGCTCAAACTATGCTTTCCATTATGCAAATTTCATATTTCACTTACCTCTTCCATATCCAAAACTATAAAAATTGGTTATGGTGTATAATATGGTCTTTGATGACATGTGCGTTCCTAAACTAACACATTTTCCAAATCTATTTTTGATACAATATCATTTGTTGGGTCTTTTCTTCCTTCTACGTTGGATTTATTGTAATACTTTACCTTTAGAAATCTATATAGTAAAGTTAACATTACCTCATTTAGATAACCGAGAACTCTCATTGTAATACTCACAAAAGGAAATCAAGGATCCCTAAATCTTTCTAAAGTTGATGCACATACATTAGTACAACCACTACTACAATTATAAAACACTCAACTAGGTTAAGGAGTCTACTTTCCTCATTTCCAAGCACTCCAGTTCCCTACTTCAAAGTCTTAGCAAGAGCACAATACTACAAATTTTTATCAAAGCACTTTAAGATTCTAAATAACTACATCTATATATATGTTACATGTTAGGTGGAGATCTATGTGTTGTTTAAGGCCTCTTCGGAGTAGTTCTAATGCATATGGTGCACAAATTGCACTTATGTTAGCCATTTTTTCTATAGTTTTTTCATTGATGTAAAAGGTCATTGATAGAAAATAAATTTTATATTTCATATGTGTCTCCATGAGGTTTCAATCAAGGTTAAGTCTAAAGGTTGATTGGCAGTGTCTAGGTTTGGTGAAGTTCTATGGTGTCTTAGAGCATGGTCTAGTAGGCATGGTCATAGTATGAGTACTACAAAGATTTTTAAAGGTATTCATGAGGTCTATCATAGTTATTATGATGTGTAATAGGCATCTAAGTGTCTAAAAGTGGTCATCATGGTTTTTTCATGAGAATTCATGATTGAGTCAAGTCATTCTAGCCCTATTCCTAGACCTAGTGCATGTGGTTTGGTATGGAATCATGATACATGGAGTAGGGAAGTCTTGTTCATGTATGGTAGTAGTGATTTGGAACTGCATATGAAGTGTATAAGGAATTTTAGGTCATTACTCAAAGGTTTGATGAACTTTTAAGGTCCTTGAGAAGCAAGATAGTGAAGACTAATCAAGAACACACATGTAAGTCTTAGTGTCTAGAAATAATAGAAGTAATTTGTGCATGGATGTGAATTAGGTAAGTTAGAAGAGGATACTATGATGCTTCAAGTTACGTTTTAGGTCAGTATGATGAGATTTACACAGGATATGAGGTTTTCGGAAAAAAAAATATTTCTAAAGAAGGAAAAATCCATCTTGATGGGTAACTTAAAATGCTCACCCCACTCACACACACTTTATATGGGACATTTTGGATTTCAAGGATGATTTTTCATTGAGCTAAGATTTTTTTTTCAAAAATAATGGATTGATTTGATCGTCATACATTTATGAACAATTGTTAACAAACAAAGGTGGTTTGAAACCCTAGTTAAACCCTCCTAGAGGGATTAGAAATAAATACATGGTGTGGTCTCCAAATTGTATAGGAAATAAAATATGATACATTAGGGTTCAATAGTATTCTCTAGAGCTCATTTTGGTGGTGGTTTCATGTTCCAACTATTTCAGGATGTGAGAAAAATCCTTATTTTATAGAGATTTGTAGTTTCATGGCTGAGATGGAAGCTTCAAGATGAAAAGTAAATTATTCAAAAATCCTTGAGATATCTATTATATGGTCATGAAATTTTTTTAAAAGGTACAGTGAGTAAATTTTAAGACACATGTCTCCAAAGTTCCCCTACCGATTTTTTTCTTAAGGGCTAAAAGCTAGTCATGGAGGTTTGAGTTGAGCCAAGTTGAATTTACATGATGTAGTGTTTTTTTTGTTCTTGAATAGTATTTTGACACTCTGGCATGATGTGTTTGAATCCTTGGTTTTATTTGGAGAGTTTGTTTCTTGCATAATCCCTAATGGCCTAATTGGTCCTCTTAGGCTTGTTGAGAAGGTGTCATGAAACAGGTGTGCTAGGTTTATTTTATCCAAATAGAATATAATTATTAGTGCTTGACCATGTTTCTAAAAGAGTTCTACCTTGATGTGTTACAGCTTGGTTTTAAGTTAGAAGTTTTGAAGGTGAAGGAACTTGATTCCTCGCAAGACTAGTTCTTGAGTTCATTTTGGTAGTTTGGACATGTTTCATAGATTTTACTTGGTTAGAGGCCTTGCACCTATGTTTTGATGAATAATGTGAGTTGTTCTAAAAATAGGATTTAGATACCTTTCCAATTGTATATTACTTGATCCTTGATGATGCATTTTTATATGTGAATACTTTCATTCTTTGGGACTGATTTCTAGGCGCTTGAAGACCTAGATGTGCCTGCTTGCTTCTTGGTGTGTTTCATGGTAGAGATGGAAGTTGTAGAACTTATTCCTGAGTTTTGGTGATTCTTGATATGTTGTAACTGACTTATGTGGAGCTGATGGAGCCATAAAATGCTTCTTTACCTTTTGCCTCAATGATGCTAGTTCATTTGTTAGAGCTTGGAGATGGCTTGTTTTGATCCTATTTAAGAAGCCTTGTTGATTTTTGATGTTGTACTGACCCTTTCTTAACCTACTTGGGTATTTTGAGATGTTTAATATGATCTTATTGATGTTTTTTTGAGTTGTTATGGCTGACGTATATGGTCATGGTTGACCTAGAGGTATAATGAGCTAGTGATCATGTATATAAAGGTTAGTGTGGTTGCTCATTATGACTAGTTGAGTTGATGGGGATCTGAGAAAGTCATAGAAGGTTAAGGAAGAGTGAAGAGGGGTCAAGGATAGATTTAATAAGAGGTGTATGAAGGCCTGAGAAATATTAAGGATCAAGATGTTCAAGTTCAATAGACCTAATCATCCCATGAAGAAGCAAGATTGAGAGAGTTAGGAGAGAGTGTATTTTAAGAGGGTTTTGAGAGAGAGAAGTGAATTTGAGATCACTAATCAGTTTTTGTAGAAACATATCATCATTTATCATCCATTTTAGGTGGTTAGTTGGGTGTTTAGATCATCTATAGGTTTTTTATCCTCCTTGTATGGATTAGTGTCCTACTAAACTAGGTGTTGGTGCTCCTTATGGGATTGGTGTCTCACTAAACAAATCTTTCTTGATGTGTAATATTCTTGCAAGTCCTTTGTTATGAGTAATATTAGTAGATATTTTAGTGGGTTTTCTTCCCCTTGAGGTTTTCCCTCTTATATTTGGTGTCTTATGTTCTCTCTTATTTTCATGCACTTATGAATGTTTAAAACACACCTAATAAGCTCACATGGTTTATGGATGTTGAATGGTTGAATTGAATGATGAATGAATGAAATGGTAAAACAATTTAAAATTATTATATGACTGATTCACCCCCCTCTTATTCGTTGTGACATCTAAAAATTGGTATCAGAGCTAGGTCCTTGTGAAGAAATTTTAACAACTTGAAGGAGATCCTAGAAGCACAATGGGAAAATCATCTGGATGTTGAGACTTCATTAGTGACCTTGAAGAAGAAGTATGATATTTTTGAGTCCCTAGTCCATGGATTGAAAGATAAAATCAATTTCATGGAGGTTAGTCATGGTCAAACAATCAAATATTTGGAATCACAAGTTGAGAGTGTGAAAAAATCCCTAAAGGTAAAAGAAGAATCTTACCTCAGGTATGAAGATAAGTTGAGATATTTGGAATCTGATTTAGAAGAAGTGCATCCAAGTAGGTTGAAAATGTATGGAATATTGGAGAAGATATCTGAATCTCTAGATGGGATCTTAGATACTCAAAGATCAGCTAATGACAAAATAGGCCTAGGATTTAAAGGAGAACATGTGGAGAATGATGAAAAATATAGACCAAGTACTCATGAAGATAAGAATGAGACAAATAAGAATGATTTAAGAAGTTATAAGCCTATTATAAAACCCAATGTAATGAGGTATGGTTCTTCTTTCAATGGTTATTGCTATGCTTGTAATGGTTTTGGTCACAGAGATAAATATTGCAAGATAAATATCTCGAAGACTGAGTATTCATGGAATGGTGAAAGATCCTTTAAGGGTCAATGTTATTCATGTTGTGAGTATGGTCATAAGAAAGCTAAATGTGGTTAGAATATTAGTTTCTATTAATCAACTAGATAAGAGTGGTGTTGTGCATTATTATTGTCACAAACAAGGTCATATTGCTAAATTTTTCCACCAAAATGAATCTCCAAGAGTCAACAACATGTTTCAAGCATCCAAAAGGAAAGATAAGATGGTGTTTAAAAGGAAGATCAGTCCTAAGAGTGAATCAAGTATAGTTGTGTTAGGCAAGAATGTTGATCAAGAAAATGAGGTCAAGGAAACTGATTACTAAGTCTATAAAGTAGACTATGAGATCTGAAGATCTAAAGCATGATAAGCGGAGATACAAGGTCCTATGAACATATCCATCTATGGTATAAAGGATAAAGGATAAGAGATAGTAAAGGAGAGTCCAGTTTAATCAAGATGCCAAAATGTGTTGATAAGAATCAAGGAGAAAATCAAGATTGTCATGCCTAATACAAGTCATAGAGGACTGTTAGACCTAATTACAAATGAAAATAACCATGTGTGTTTATCAGGCCTCCTATATCAGAAGATTAATTAATAGAATATAATATCATCATACCTAAGAGGTCATCTAAAAATAATTAGAATTACACAAAGGGAAATATACAAAATAGATAGAAAGAGGAGAGATTCTTTGGGATCATTTGATGACTACATTTTGTTCTAGTTCCCTAAGTATCTTGGAGTGTCTTCTATATGATTCTAGAAGAAATTAATTTGATGAAGGAAGCATTGGTGTATGGTCTTTGGAGATGTATTTCCATCTGAAGTTGTTGATCATAATCTTCATCAAGATATTACATATGTGTGTACAGGCAGAGTTATGTTCATGAATCTTTTTCTTAACAATGTATGCTCTTGATCAGCCCATCAGGTCTTGTAAAGAAGTATGTGTTTAGTGTTGTACTATTGAGTCTCAATGATTTTTTTTGCACACGATATTATTGTCTTGATACAATCTATCCGGGTTCATGACAAAAGTTGTATTTTGTATAGGTTTGTGTAGATAAATGTAATGCTTTATCCCAGGGGGAGTTTGTCATGTCTTGGGATTAAGTATGAGGAAAATGCTCTATGTTTCAAGGAAATGGTATGTTATTTAGGTCTAATATGCTTTTCAAAGATGTCATCATTCCTAGAGTGATTATAATTGTCATCATATCATGTGAGCTAAGGTTAAGAAATCAGAATAAAGTTCTTAGTCATGTCAATTTGAGGATTTATTTAGTCTAAGTTCATTCTCAGACAAATTGTTAAGTCTTGATTAAAAGAGATCTAGGTGTTTGCATATCATCAGAAGTAGGGTACTGTCATGAAGTATTATGGAATTCCATGTTTTTTTCCTATCAAGTTACAAATGATGATTAGGGTCATCTTCTAGTCCGTGAAATAACTTAGATAACTACTTTGTGTTTAAAATCTTGTTGATAATTATTTATAATGTTAATGAATTAAAGATGATGATATAATATAGATGTTTATGATATCAAGAGGTTTAAGATGATTACAATCTAGAGGTGCTCTAATGAACAATGAAAGTAGTGTTGAGAAGGACGGTCTACAGATTGGTGATGTTTGATGGTCATGACTTCTTGATTAGCCTCATGTGTATGAAAACTTGAAGAGTTTATGGTTAACAATCTCCCCCTTTGTTGTCATACACAAGCGACTAATCACGAGGCCCAAAGTTCAATATGTATGCTTTGAAAGTCAATTAAACAGTTTTTAGAGACCAAAATATGGGGAAGTATGATTTGAGAGTGGTGTTTGAAGTTTCTATTCCATCAAGAGTTTGTGCCTAGTCCATGAAGGTCAAGAACATGCTGCTAGGGAAAGTCAACTTTAATATGTAGGGTATAATGCTTGAAGAAGATTCATCAATCTTAGGGACTGAGTGTACTTGCTAAAAAATTTGAGATATCCCAGTTGAATCCAAGAAGAATCTCTAAAAGATTTACAATGGTTATCATCAAGAAAGAACATCAAGAGAACTGCTTATGAAGTATGTGTTGTTATGATATATGAACTACTTAATGATATGTCTCAAGCAATTATGAGGTACTAAGGAGTTTGTAGATCATGAAGAGTGTCTACTCTTGTTCATGAAGAGATACCTAGTCATGATTCCATATACTTATTTGATCTGAATTCTTGAAGCATAAGTTTGAGATATGTTCCTTGTGTACTTGGCTGTGTTATTCATTGATCTATATCATCCATAAAGAAGTCAATATGGCTTAAGGTATGCTCTATTGGTCTACTTTTTATAGATGTATGTGGGTCTTAAGAATGAAAATGTGAGTTTGGATCTTAGATCTATGTACTTAGTTATAAAATTATTGTTGATGTTTTAAGGAGGACTAAATGTGATGCTCAAAATTTGAATTTCATGAAATATGAAGTGGGTTAGAGGAGGATTTTTTCTCAGAGGGAGAAAATCCATTTCTTAGCACTATGAACAAGGAAAAAGAAGTTTGTTTAAGGTATGCCTATGATTCAATCCCAGTTTCAAACATTTAAGATACAATAGATATTTGATCTAGTAGGAATAATAGAGTATTGAAGGTCTAATAATTCATGTTGAGGTATGTTTTTAGTCATATGGTGGTCTGAGTAAACTCTTGAAGTTTAATCACGCTCAGAAATGTTGTGAGTTAAGTAAATGATTAGTCAAAAGGATTTTGAATGTATGATGATCAGCTAGGGGACCTCAAGATTGGAACAACCATCATGAAGGTAGAGTTGTGAAATAACAAACCCCAGGGTAAGTAGAGTGAAGGGAAGTTTTAATGTGATAAAATAGGGGCAAAGAACAATGGAACAATGCTTTAAGATTGTGAAATTTTACATGACCCATTTCTATAGCTTTGGATCAAGGTATGAGACCTTATATTTGCATAGATAGTGAGTATATGGTGGGATAAGGTAAAAGGGAGTATTTATTTTGTGTTTCATATATTTGGTATGCTCTTACAATAGTAAGAAGTTTAACAATTTTGGTCTAAAAGGATGCTTTAGGACTCATGGTCCTAAAAGTTATATTCTATTATTGGAGGTAGATCTCATGTTTTCAACCATGGTTCAGGTCTAGAAGATGATGTAAAGAAGGGATGAAGCAAAAATATGATGTATCAATTTAGGAGGATTTGGTTTGTATGGTCATTTCAGGTCCATGGATCTTATATGCTGCTATTGAAAACCTGAACCAAGGGGGAGCTAGTGAAGAATGTAAGTCAATTTTGTATTGTTGTTATTGTATCTTCTTATTGTATTTTCATATTTATTTGTCATTTTTCCTTTTTCATATATTTCAAAGGGGGAGAGTTGGCTCAAAAACATGAAAAATATGACTTGAAGGTGTGTTTGGTCTTGTGGATGCCATCAATGTTTATGAAGGTGGTTGTCATTAATGACAAAGGGGGAGATTGTTAACCATTGTGTATAAGGTTGTAATTAATTTCAAATATTATTTATGCCAAACATAATTGATGGAAAATGGAGTCTAGGTGTCATATGTGTCTCCATGCAGTGTAATTCATAGTCAAGTCTGAAGGTTGATTGGTAGTGTCTGGTTTTGATGAAGTTCTATGGTGTCTTTGAGCATGGTCTAGTAGGCATGGTAGTAGTATGAGTACTCCTAAAGTGGTATGAACTATTCATGAGGTATATCATGGTTAGGATGATGGGTTAAAGGAGTATAAGTTTCTTCAATTGGTCTTCATGGCTAGTTCATGTGTAGTCATGGTTGAGTTAGATAATTCTTGGCCTATTCCTAGACCTAGTGCATGGCGTATGAGTGAGTAACATGAGATATGGAGGATATAAGTATTTTTAAAAAATGGGAAAGGTGTTATGACACTTCATATGATGTGTTGAAGAAGTATCAAGTCATATCTCAGTTGTTTAGTGAATGTATGAGGTCCTTGAGAAGTAAGATAACGAGAACAAGACATATTGACACAAGTAAGTCTCAGTGGTTGAGAAGTTTTAGAGGTGTGATAAATAAAATGATAGTTAGGAAAATTGGATAAGGTTTTCATTATGCTTTAGGAAAAAATTTAGGTCAAGAGGCTGAATACAAAGCAAAAAATTTGATATTTGGTAAAACTGAGATCTTGAGGAGCTAAAATCAGCTCGACGTGTCATCTTGTCTTGCTCACCCACACATGTGGGTTTTTCATGTGACCTTGTGGCTTTCAGGGATGTTTTTTCATTGAGGTAAGAGTGTTATGATAAAATAATGGATTTATTTTATCATCATAAATTTATGAACCATCGTTAACAAGCTAAGGAGTTTTGAAACCCTAGTTAAACCCTCCTTCTAGAACGACTAGAAATAAATGCATGGTGTGGTATCAAAATTATCTGGGAAAGAAAATTTGATGCATCATGGTTGAAGAGGATCCCCCTATGCTAATTTTAGTGGTGGTTTCATGCTCCATCTATTTCTAGAAGTGAGAGAAAAACTGATGAGGTTCGACAATCCTCTTCTTTAATAATGTCAATCCAGGGTTGGTGTCTGATGGTTGTATGCAAAAGGAGAAAGATATATTTAGAAAAAAAAAATCCTTCAAACACAATCCAAACTTGTATAAATTAAAAAGCACGGTTGCAGAAATGGAAAAGTGCACTTACAGAAATCAAAATCACACTTGCATAAAGGAAATTGTTGAATTGGAAATAAATCAAATAAAACTCCTACAGGTTCACAACAAACTGAATGAAAATGAAGATTACAATACAAGGAGAAAAAAAATACAACAAAATGATTATCACAGAAAAAGGAATAAACATAAACATAAATTGTTACAAGAAAAAAATACACATATTCATCTTCCTTGGAATGAGTGGCCAGCTCATTCCTTGGAAGAGGATTTAAATCATGCTTCCAAGATCTTAATTCAAACTTCAGAATATTGGAGAGAAAAGAACAAATTTTCATTGATTGGTAAAAAGATTACATATAAGAGTATGGAAGGTTGCATTTATAATTCATAGCATCCAGCCAACTCCTTATTTTAGGGAATACAATCTAATCTTCTCTTTATTCTAATTTACTTAGTCAACACACCAAGAACTAACTACCTATTTTTGAGAAGATTTATTCAAAGAAATAAATCTTAAACAAACTTGACTAAAACCATCCACTTATCATGGATAATATTTCTACAACTCATCCCTTTAATCTAGGAACGCAAAGTGGGAGAGTAATTATTCAACATTTCTAATACTATTCCACTATTTTCTCATCCTTGAAACATGGAGATAAAATGGAGGAGTGCTAAGTTCATGACTTTGAATTCTTCTTGGAATGCCACATGCATGCATGAATTTGGATTGCCACATGTTTGGATCTATATTCCTGGTTGATGACGTGGAAGGAAAGAGTGGGCTGACTAGTTTGGTGTTCCTTTACATTATTTAGGAACAAATCAAAAGAATTTCACTAGTTGGTCATCTTCCATAACTGCACTTGGCGTTTCTATAGTTTTGTGTAAGTTTTCCATAGAAGAAATCTAGCAGAAATATATGATCAACTAGGATTTTTGTAGTTGCGTGAAGACTTTCGGTAGCTTCGATCTATGAACTTAGAGTAGAGTTTCTTATGACCTGTTTTCTACACACTATTGCATTCCAACTTAGAAGAAATATCAGGAAATAACAAAAATTAGAATGTAAATAGATGATAAGATAAATCCTATATTCTACCTTAAATATGCTATCTATTATTAAAACTACATCTAAATTCACTTGAAAGCTTGATTTTAAGAGAGAGAATAAGAGTGTTATTTGATGATATAATTAGACATATTTTGACCTCATCAAAAACCATTGGTTTTGTGGATATTTGTAGTTTCAGGGATGATATGGAAGGTTCAAGATGAAAATTAAACTATTTTATAATCCTTAGGAGATGTGCTAGATGTACATGAAATTTTTTGAGTAGGTACAATGATGAAATTTTAAGATACAAATCTCCAAAGTTGCCCTACCGATTTTGCCCTTAAGGGCTAAAATTTATTCATGAAGGTTTGAGTTGATACAAGTTGATTTGCATCATGTAGTGCTAATTTGTTATATTTAATAGTAGTTTGACACCTAGTATGATTTTTTTAATCCTTGGTTGTATTTGGAGACGTGGTTTCTTGCATAATCCCTAATGACCTAATTGGTCCTCTTAGGGTTGTCAAGAAGGTGTCATGAAATAGGTGTGCTTGATTGATTTTTTTTCAAAAAGCGTATGATTCTTAATGCTTGAGCATGTTGGTACAATTATTACATGTGATGGTTGATCTTGGAAGTGGTTTTGAAGGTGATTGAGCATGTTTCTCTCAAGACTGGTTATTGAGTTCATTTTGGGTAGTTTGGACATGTTTCATAGATTTTCTTAGTTAGAGGTCTTGCACTATGTTTTTATTAATAATGTGAGTTGTTCCAGAAATAATACTCAGATACATTTCTAATTGTATATTACTTTATCCTTGATGATTCTTTTTTCTATGTGAAGTTAGTCATTCTTCAGGACTAATGTTTGGGTGTTTGAAGACCTAGATGTGTATGCTTTCTTCTTAGTGTCTTTTATGGTGGAGATGAAAGTTACAAGAATTATTGTGCTTTTTGATGATTCTTAGAGATTGTCCATAACTTATATGGAGTTGATGGATGTATGACATTATTGTATTTTTTTCCTTCATGGTCCTATTTTATTTGTTGGAGCTTGGAGAGCTTGTTTTGTCGCTTGTTTGAGAAGCCTTGAGTTTTTTTATATTTTTATAGACCCTTTTCGACATACTTGGGTCTTTTGATATGTTTTATATAATGTTCTTGATTTTTTTTGAGTTGGGAAGACAGAACTATATCGTCGTGGCAAACCTAGAGGTATAATGAGCTAGTGACATGTATATAAAGGTTAGTGTGTTGTTGATCATTATGACTAGTTGAGTTGATGGGGTTTTGAGTGAGCCATATAAGGTGAAGGAAGAGTGAAGAGGGGTCAAGGGACAGATTTTAGAAGAGTAATGAATAATTTATAAATATTGAGGAGAAGATGTGCAAGGTCAGAAAACCTAATCAACCCATGAAGAAGCAAGATTTAGCGAGTTAGGAAAGAGGTGTGTTTAAAGAGGGTTTTGAGAGAGGAGTTAAATTTGAGATCACCATAATTTTTTTTAACAACATATCATCAATGATCATCCATTTCAGGTGTATAGGTGGAGTACTTAGTCATCTATGGGTTTGTAGCCTCCTTGTAGGAATAATGTTCTACTAAAGTAGGGGTTGGTGTTCCTTGTGGGGTTAGTGTCTCACTAAATAAATCTTGCATGATGTGTAATATTCTTGTACTTCCTTTGTTATGTGTAATATTAGTAGAGGTTTCAGTGCGTTTTCTTCCCCTTGAGGGTTTTCCCACTTATATATGGTGTCTTGTGTTCTCTCTTTTTTTGCATGCACTTTTGAATGTTTAAAACATACCTAATAAGTTCACATGGTTTATGGATGTTGAATGGTTGAATTGAATGATGAATGTAAGCAATGATAACTAAAGTTAAAATTTTTGTATGACTGATTCACCCCCCTCTCAGTCATTGTGCTTTTAACAACATTAACCTTCTTATAGGGTCTTCCACCCATGGTTAGGGTTTTGACATGGTTTAACTGATTATAAATGGTTGCAAGATTGTGTAATAGCTATGATTTGACAATTAAGAAAATTTACAGGCCATCAAAATACCCAAAATGTTATATAGCTTCGTTCCAAAGGTATCCAAGACCATACCATAGGGGGTAAGGGCCAGATTACAATTATTGACTAAGTTGTGACAGTCTTACACCAGGGAACTTGCGGACATAGTATTGAAAGTGAATAATTTTGAGTATTTGAACTCCCATATTCTATTTTTTATGTACCTATATCTATCCTAAAACACTTTTTATAGCTAAGTGCATTTCTTCTTTTGTGTATTTGAGTTTGTAGCATATTTTTATCACTAGTTATAAGTATTGATGAGTTATTCTGATGTTGTAAAATTAATATTGGAAATTATTTAATCAAAATAACACCTTGTAGTGAACCTTACATTCCTTTTTTAGTGTCATGTATATCCATAATATTAAAACCCATAAAGGAAAAAAAGGGTGTAAATATTTGGTTAACCCGAATTCGGAATCGAATATTTACCACATAAACCCTAGCTTCCCTAGGGTTCCTATACTCTTCTTATTTTCTCTCAGTGATGTATTTCTTTCTCTATAATCATTTTTAATACTCAATTATTCAAAAATTTGTACCTTTATCCTAAGTTTTTTGATCTTCTGTAACCATGAGATAATATTCCCCTTATGTCGATACACAACGTGGCACTTTGGTCCCTATTATCAACTCTTATTCTACTTTTGATATCTTGCTAGTTTTGTTATAACTATTATCACTGACCATGTCCAAGGTGAAGGGTCTAATACTAACTCTGAAAATCATTTGCATGCCCTTCCCAAGGATGAGGTGCAATATATGGAACATTTATTACAAGATAATCTCACTCATATTGATATCCTTTTATATGTTTGTCAAGATCATCTTAAGCATTCTTCTCAATCTAATATAGGGACATATTATATACCTACTTCCACTATTCCTACATTTATGGGGGCACCAAGTTCCACAATGCACAATAGTTCTATGTCTATTCCTATATCAACCGTTTTCCTAATTACAATCATAATAATTCCTGCATTTCTTATTCTAGCACGCAGCCTCTTAAAACCTTATTCATAATTTACAAGCTGAAAGATTACAACAAGGTATATACAACACTTCACATACCATAGATTCTACTTAATTGCTTCATCAATTTCTTACCCTAGAAATGGTTTATTAGCCATTTCCTATTAGTGTTGTTTCTCCTAAGATTCTTATTTATGATTGAAAGATTGACCACACTAAACACCTTCAATTATTCCATGTGGCTTAATTTGACTATGCATCTCACAAAATATTACTCACCAATATTTTCCCTTAAAGTCTTAACAAATTTACCTTATAATGGTTCTATGATCTACCAACGAACTCTATGCAATCTTTCATTTATCTAGAAAATCAATTTTTGCACAATTATCTATTAATGTTGGGGTCAAATTTTCTTATGCCCAAATGTATAAAGTCCACCAAAGCTCTTATTATAACAAAAAAATAGCACCCTCTGATTTATCATGAATGGATGATGAGAAATCAATTTTTTTGGGTAACATGGTATTGTCTCTCAAGTTGTGGGACTTGCTACTTAAGAAAAGCCTCCAAAGAAGGTTGGTTCCTCTACCTATCCCCAATGTTAAACTACTCCTAAGGAAGTAAATGTAGCTATCTAATCCTATTCTAACATCCACATGGACTAGGAGAGAGGGAAATGCATAAAATAGAAATCCTAAGCTAAAGAGAGGTGATAGCACCCAGAAGAGGGTAAAATACACTCTCAGATGAGTGAAAATGGGAGGAGGATGAAGGAGGAGAGGGTAGACATGAGTGACACAATCCAAAACAACATTCAAAATCTCATTTCCATTGAGCATAATAGAAATAAACCCTACAAGAGGAGAATACAGATTCACAATATACCTGTAATTAGATGAAGAGGTAAGGAAATACAATAAAATACTAGCTTGGGAAGAAGATAGCCACAAAACATGAATTTTATTGCTTCAAAGAGATGCACAGTCCATTAGAATGAATGAAGACGGAAATAATCACCCTATAGAGGTCCATATCTGAGGCTTACACCTCAAAATACATATGAATCACTTGAATAATGATGCACCAGCATTCCAAGAGATTCTAACCTTTACAAATGGGCATCATTTTACAATATATAGAAGATGGGAAAGAGAGAGAAGGAAAAAGAGAGGGAAATTTGAATTTCTACCTTCAACCACCAACATAATGCATTGAATGTCTGAAAATAGGTATGGGTACCCTACTAAGATCATTCCCCTATGATACTTTTCTTGTATGAGAAGGAATGGGCACCACACCTCATCAAATCCGGTAGTTGAGCTACCTGGAACTGCTCTATTAATGTTTGGAATATATTTCCCATTTACATCCACCTAATATCACCAAACTTAATATTTCATGGTGAATCTGATGATAAGACCTTTCAAACGAGTCTAAGTTTGTGAAATTTGGAGTTATAGGGTAAAAGTTATGGCCATTTAAAGCTCAAGGTCTTGGGAGGGTCATGACAGAATTCCCTATAGGCTGTAATAGACAACTTTAATGCATTTTGGTCTTGGGGCAGATGATTGGATATTTGGTGAATGATAGGAAGGATGGAATTGTTCCTGATGTACTGTATGTGCCTAAATTACCTAATTTCTCTTACTTTACCTTTTCATTTCACCTAAATAGCTTGATCATCAAACCAATGGAGCATGGGAATGTTCCCTTTGTTCCCATAGTGCCTGCCTTAGATGTTTAGTCTATTGTCTCACCTCTTGCTCAGTCCGACCACTTATATAGGGAATATGAGGTCCCAAGGAACTATTTCATTGGTTCCCGAAATACCCAACCTATCCTCAACATTTCCCCCACTACTCACATTCCTCATCTATCAGTCAAGTTGCTTATGCAGCGAACACAAGGAATAGAGGAATAATTCCTTGTGTTCCCAAAATTCCCAATTTAGCAAAATCAAAGCTTGTTTTTCCAAATTTTCTAATTTTTTTCTACGTATGGAAATGAAAGATCTTGGTAAGGAGAAGGGTAATGTCTTGGATCATTGAACTTGTCACATTTCATCAATTTTCTTTTCGCAAGTTCAAGATGGAATTATAAGTTATCAAAATAACCCAGGGGGATTTTGGATAATGGCTCTAATGATAATATCAATGACTATGTTTTACATTATAATAATATGCTTACTAACATGAATAATATCCTAGCTAATAAAAAAATCAATATATATTCACTCAAACCTTTCTTTCTCCCTCAAAATAAATATTATCTTTTAAAATTTCCCCTCATTTTATCATCTATATAATACTCTAAAGTAATGTGATACCAAGATACTACACATGAATAATCTTAAGTATGTTGTTAGCTCTTTTACTACACCTAATGTTAAGTTCACAATCAAATCTACATTAAAAAGAAAGGCATATAATATTAAGGTTGCTTCTAATGAAACTACTAGTTTCGTATCCCAACCTACTAAGCTACAATTAAAGCCTACACAAAGGAAATTTACACATTTACCCTATGTTCCCCACATTATGCTAAAATAATTACTTGATAGAAATCACGTGTATCTCCCTCCACCACTTGAGGTTGATGCAAGTAATCTTCATAGTAATATTTTTGATGTTAATGCTTATTGCAATTATCATAGATTTAGTGGTCACATCACTAATTGATGTATCAAGATAAGAAATGTTATACAAGATCTTATTGATGTAAATGTCAAAAATAGGATGAGCTCATTGAATCCTCTAATCCTACCCATGATAACTAAAAATTTAAATTTTTTTAATGATTCATTGCCTAGTCATGACATGTACAAACCTATTTTTGTAATGCATAATGCATAATCATTTTATGTAATTATTAGCACTATTGGCCTTACTCCACATTCTAGACTATAATTCCTCATAACTCTTATATTGTGCATCCTATCTCTTATGGATATCATTATTCAAGTCCTCCTCATAGAACTAATCCATCACACACTATCTCTCATGTACCTAATCTACCTTGTTATTCTCTCAAGGTGTTTATGCCATATGATACTACTTTTTCACTACTTTTATATGAGCATTCTTCTTTCGCACAACAAAGGTTATCACCTCTCATTTTTACTAGATCATATCTTCCTCATCACAATTCTCTCATTGGGTATCTCTTTTGTTTCCCCTCTCCATGTACATTCAATAAATGAAAATGCATTCATATATTTGTAAAAATATAAAATTAGGACATATGCACATAGCTTGATTTATTATTACTTTACATTACATATTATGTTGGTCACTAAGGTTTGATTGATAACATATCTCTTCTAATTTTTACACACGTGTTCACAAGGTATATTGATCTCGATGCAGGACACATAGATTTTCACATGCTAATAGGATCTACTTTGGTTCCTTACATTACTTCTCTTGGGGGCATCCTTCCATGCTATATAGGTGATAGTATTTCACTATAGTTCCTTTTACTTCTTCATTATGATTTATTGCATATATTTTTTACATGTTACTTTTAGAACTAATAGGACTAGCACATGTGTCTTGTGTAGTGTTGACATATGTTGTTTTATGTGTTCTTTTACTACTTACTACTTTTATCAGCATTTGTTATGCATTGTTTCCCATTTATTTTGTTACTAGTCTGCTTCATTTTATGTGGCCTTAGTGATTTTCTTTTGTTGTGACACCATGGATGTACCATGTTTTTGGCTCTATCCTTTTGTTGTGTGACATTAATTCTATTTAAATGGAACTTAAGTTCCTTTGCTTGTCTTGTGAAACTGTGGGTGTCCCATGTTTTTGTCTCTATTCCTTATTATGACTCTTATTTACATTATCTTACCTATGTTTTCTCACTTGATTATTGTTTTTTATTTATCCTAGTTCTATTACATCTACATTTTTGCTACTACTTTAATTCTTGTTCCTATCACTACTAGTCTTACTCTTATTTTTATGGTTGATTGTCTCTTTGTGTGTCATGGCCAGTAACCAATAAATATAAGAAATTAAATTTACAAAATATAGGGAATAAATGAAAATCAAATCAATTAACTTAAGAAAAATTGTCCACTAGTCCTTGACATTATTAACTTAAAACTAATATATCAAATACTTCTACCCTTGTATATTAGATTGTCGTGACACATATACTAAAAGTATCTCTAACCCATTAGATCATGTTATTAATACACTACATCCATAGATATTGTTCATTATTTCACCATTCTGGTAAATCTTGATACTCCATGGGAACT
The DNA here is from genome assembly GCA_019776745.2 of Taxus chinensis. Taxonomy (NCBI): domain Eukaryota; kingdom Viridiplantae; phylum Streptophyta; class Pinopsida; order Cupressales; family Taxaceae; genus Taxus; species Taxus chinensis. The sequence continues at coordinate 571,246,174 of CM034156.1, read as the reverse complement.
AATATCTATAATGTTAGATCTTGAGTTACTGGCTTTACCATCTTTATGACATTTATCTCCTCAAAAGTTATCTAGGAAACTAATACACCCATTTTTTAACTATCATTGCATATTTGTCCATGACACTAATCAGTATAAATCTCTTATTTCCAATATTATTATGTTAAAATTTAAAATTATTTGTACACACCCATAATTAACATGGTGCAACAAACAATAAGTAAGTATTGAGTGATGTAAAGTTATCCTCAATCCGTAATGGAATTAAGGTCCCTTTCCTTTCTCCTCATAAAGTACATACACATTATGTTTCATTCCCTATATGTTCAAGAGTTATTCGTTGATTTTTTAAAGTATTATGTCACATACAGTTCCAAAATTACCGATCAAGTTTCACCAATTGATACGCAATTTCCAATTTAGATTCATTGATGGTTCTGCCACCATCTGTGTGAACCTTAAAAAGTGCATGTTTTTTCTAGTCATTCGCCACTTAATATTTTTCCCAATAATTTCTCAATTTTTCTAAGCTTAAACTCATTGAAACCATCTCCTATTTCCCATTCCAATTATTTGTATTTATATTTATATTTTTTATTATTTCTAATTAGATGTGTCACCACATCCATAGTTAGAGTCTAAATTATCTTTCTTCACTTACAATATACTTCAAATATCCCACTTCTAGATTGTTCATGGATCATATTTTTTATTTTGTATGTGTTATGATGTTGTTTTTTGAGAATTCCTATTGTAAACAATCTGTTCTATGTTTAAATATATATTCACCCACATTTCAGTCATTATTTTGCTTCAGACCATCAAATGTTTGGGACATTTGGTTTTCCACGATTTCTTATGTAATTCTTGCCTACCTATATCGTATTGAATTCTACACATAATGGAGAGGATATATTCTAATGAGACAAAAAATCATCACAAAAATCTAGAACACACATGCCACAATACTATATTGACTAGGTTGGGGATGTATTTCATTTATTATGCTTCGGTAATTAATTTTAAAAAATAATCAAAACCTTCTTTATTTTATTTGTTTGCACATGTAGAGACCTAATTGTGTCCACGCTAAATAAGAAATTTTATATGAATATTTCTCTTCTTGTTAGGAAAATAGTGTCTCATGGTTTATTGTAAAATTACCATGAGGTAATTACATTGGTAATTAGTATTTTACTCTACGATTTTATTGTGTGGTTAAACAGTTATTATTTGAGAATCATGGGTTGTTGAATTTGTATCTATAGGATTGTTTTTCCTATATATTTGGATGTGTAGCCCAATATAATTAGTAAGGAGTGTTACATTTTAGAAAGCTTTGTCAAATCTAGTCTTGCTCTAGCATTTGGCACCATATCATGTTAAGATTCTATCTGTGATGGAAGTATAATTACCTATAAAGGAGCAACTTTATTCTCATAGGAGTTACTCTAATTAATGTATTCCTTTTTACAGCCTTCAAGATTTAAACCTGTCGATAGTTAAAATAGTTTTAAGAGTTTTCTGTGTAGTATTCATTCAGATATCATGTGTTGGAGTTGAAATTGTGTAGATCAACATGGTCATATTATCCTATACATTGAAAAATAGTAGGGACGTGGAACTTGGTCTTGGAATTTATGAAGGCATGATTGAAAATTTAGAACATTTAATTTTATAGAAAAGGGAAGGCACAATTATATAGTAAAAATGTGCATTCCATCCTAAGCATACATGTTGATTTGTGCATTGGATCTAGATCGAGTGACCTTTTAATGCAACAAAATCGATATTTGCATTAAAATCTATCTTGGACTCGTTTTGGCCATATTTTCCTGATTGTATCATCAGCTACGCTCAGATCTTGCAAATTTCAACCTACTCCTAGCTCAACATTCATGAATCCCCTATTTGATTATCTTCTTTGTGACACATGATCCTGAAGACTTGGGAAATTTGATCTCATCCCCTATTGTGTATCTCAGACTCGGACTCATTGTCAACTTGGCCATAAATGTGCACTTGTCATTTTCTCCCTCATCAACTCCTAGTTGATCTCAATCCAACGTCTTGACATTGAATCTACAAAGAAAAGGATTTTATTAACCTACGCACTCATCTTTTCATAGATGTTTATGATTCCATAGAGTTCAATACAAAGCGGATTCTAAAGGTTTGACTTCTTTCCAACCAGAGGTCATGTAGATTGATACAACAATGTTTTTTCCATCATTTTTAATTGGCATCATCCAAAGAGGAGATTATTTATGCACATGCATTTCATATTCATCCTCAAATGGATTTTATCTGGTTCATCTTTAATGTTGAGTATGTCTTCTTAATTTTTGTGTCCAAAAATATGTGTATTCTTTTTTGCTCGTATATTATTTTCTTCGTCCCATTGTCCACAGGTATTTTTTTCACCAAGTCTTTATATTAATGTCTTGTTTGACTTTGTGGTAGATGCCTATAAAGCATATAGTCATAGTATGATTTTTTTCAAAAAAAAAAAAATACTAGTGGTTTTATTATATATTGTTATTTAATCTTTACATAATTGTTTTATTGCGTCTAATAGTGGTGTTGTAAAAATTTATCAATTGTGGTCATATAATTACCTACTCATTAGTCTCTCCTAAGAGTTAAGTATTATCCTTTCACACAAGGGGTTCATTAGCTAGGTAGTATCCTAGCACGTGAGTTCATATTCATGTAATTAAAATTAGTAAAAGTAAATTCAATATAACGGTAGACATTAGGGGGTGAAAGGGTTTAATTTTTTAAGATTTTGAATTGGGTATTAGGGGTAGGTTAGAGAGGAGGTCCAAAGGAAAGGGAGGTTTAATTTTAATATTAAAATAAAACATTTGAACTCTAGTTTTTAAAACTAAATGCCATAAAATTGCAAAAGGAGTGTGGTCATAAAGTTAAATTATAATTTATTTTTGAATAAAGAAATATCAATTAAGATATTCTTAACCAAGAAATAATAAGATGGTAGAAAAATAGGATTGAGTATGCTTTTCAACACAAGTGATATTATTTCACCATCTTAATTATTTGAAGAACTATTGATAAATGAATAAAGCTTAACATTTATAAGGTAATTGGTAATAGGTCTCGAATAGATTCAAACTATCTTTCAAGAGGAAATGCATATGAAAAAAACTTGAGTGAGAAATATGATACATTTTCTGTTTAATATATTAGGGTAGAAATAAAAAGGGGTAAATAAAATTGTAATGGAAAATGGGTAAGGTACATGGAAAAAATATGGGGTATTTTCATTCTAATAATATAATAGGAGGGGGTATTATCAATTGAATAATTAGAGGTAAAAACTAGAATTAAGGGTATTCTTTAATACCCTCTGAACGCACGTGTTATACCATACTTTTACTAAGTGAACCCCCCGTGTCCTTTCATAGTCAAGAAATGAATTATCCATGTCATTGAAAGTATCATTTTAGTCATTTTACATGTCATAATCAAATTTTTGAGTTTTCATCTGTTAATCAGACAATGTATAGCACTTAGCAGAAGGTGTACAGAAGATTTGTGTGGAAGAGCAAAGTGCATTCAAAGGCGCGGGAGGATTGGGAAGGAATCGCACGCAAGGATAGAGACATATTCAGGACTTAGTCGTTTTCACGATTATGATCTATTTTTGGAAGATGACGTGCGGAACACATAAACAGGATGAAGACTTGTGTGACACGCATGGGCTATTTTTGGAAGAGCAGCTACGAAATGTTTTGCATGGATGCAGGCTAAAGATAGAGTTGCGACTAATAGTTAAACTATGGGAGGTCTATTGTTAGCATTCTTGCATGTAAGCCTATTATTATAAAGTCGTATGGTTATTTTCAAAATTCAACCTATTTTGGGATTAGATAAGCGGTGAAGGGAAAGTCCCCACCCTTATTAATATGTAATTAACTACATGGTATAAGAGTGGCATGTAAGAACTGGATTACTATGAGATTATGTTGTCATATCTATTATGCGCATGAGCATATGATGTTATTATTGTAAGAAGCTTCTATGTATTCCTATGTTTTAATATAATGGAGTGTATTGGCTAAATCAGAGTATTAATCCTAAGTATAATTGGTTCTTGCATGTTTGATTTCATCATGGTTATCATTTAGTTTGTTGTTCTCTAGAATGAGATTTGTACATGCACTGTAGAATGGTGTATTACTTATGGATCTGAATGTAAAAAGTCTTCATCTTGCTAACATCCTTCAAAAAAAACCCTAAAGAGGGCCTTGTTACCTTTGCGCACTTTGGGTGAAAGCTCAATCTAGGTTGAGTGATGTGTCAGCACGCCTGGGATTTTTTCTGATAAATTCTAGGCTACATCATTAGTTTTGTTGTCAGGACCTCTTTTTTAGTTTTTTTTAGGATGGTTCATGATGAAGACATACTGGTTGACCCTAGCAAGTGTTGAGGAGTGGATACATGACCTAGAAGAAGAATATGCATAGAGGTTCAACACCAAATCTGAGTTTGACGCACGCACGTGGGTGGAGTAGAATTTGTATGACTTTTTGTACGAGAGCTTATTTGCTATCTTTACGATAGAAATGTATGAGTGGCTAGTTGCTTATGTGTCTAAATGGAATTGGAGGTATCGCACACTTGTCTGGACGTAGGAATAATTTCAAACCCTTTATGATGCTGATCTGATTTGGACTCGCATTATGGATATGTGGTCTCATGGTGTTTTGAACAGCTATATCTTGGAGTACTCATTTTCCACTTATTCGTGCCCATAGGTAGCTAAATTCCAATTTTTACAATATCCCAGAGGAACTTACCTACAAGGCATTCCACTGGTGATCAAAAATTTTATGGTAACCCTGAACTTGGAGAGTAAATCGAAGGCTAACTAAACCCCACCATGCGCAGGGGCAGGAGCAGACTTGGTGAAAGATGAAAGACCTAGCGGAAGAGAGGTAGAGAGAGGAAATGTGGCTTAAGTATAATGGGGCATGCAAGAGGGAGATAGAGAAGTAGCAGGATGTTGCAGATCGAATGGCTTTGTGGAGAGAGATAGTTCACGAAGGATTTGAAGTTCACACAGAAGACGTGGAACCTGAGCATCAAAAACTCCCCCATTTGGGAAAGCATGATAAGGAACCCTCCTCAGCCTCATATAGAAGTGTGCCAGTAGAAATGACCTAGGCTGCAGGTGAGAATTTGAATCCACCTAGAAACTTTTCCCTTGCACTTGGTCTTCTAGTAGCTAGTATAAAAAATAGTCAGCAAGCTAATTCAGGTAGTGGGAGAGCAAGAGTGAGTCATATAAAAAGCACATCAATGGTAGCGTAAACATCTTCATTGTTATATGGGAGTACCTTTTCAGGTGTATCATCCACATAGAATTCAGGTGCATAGACTTTTGGACTCTCTTCTAGGGGTAGTAACACTTCGCAGACTGTCGAGGTGTAATTTAGTACCACTGTTGGGACACGGGGGAGTACATCTTCTGGTGTGACTCCAGCTATAGGTTCAAGATCAGGAGGTATAGGTGGCTCTAGTTCTAGTGGATCTGGTGGTTCTGGAGGTAGAGGAAACACATGAGGTTCTAGATCAAGTGGGCAAGGTCCGCACCAACCCCAGAATATTTACATAGAGATGTCTCTTCGTCTTCCAGAGTATAGGGGCATAGAAGATGTTGTTGAACATGTGCACATGTGTGAAATATTTTGGCGTGCAAAAGGAATCATGGCTTCTGAGCGTAGGGCAAGTCAATTCTCTACTATGTTATAAGGGCACACACACAAATGGTACAGAAATTTTGACCCTAATCAGACTTGCATAGACTCTGCAACTTTAAAAGATGCTTTCCTTAAAGAGTCTCACATCCCTGAGTTTGAGTAGAAGAGTATAAACACACTCAAGGATATTAAGCAAGGCACTACTGAGAGTGTTAGAGAGTATGATACTCATTTTAAATTGTTGTTATCTAAGTAGTCTTATGATATTCATGTAAGCTAGCATGCGTAATGGTTCGTTGGAGGCCTGATTACACCTTTTAGAAGGGCACTATCACATAAGACATACACTGCTCTGTGCAAAGCACTCTAAGAAAATTTATGCACTGAGGTATTTGGAAGTATAGACACTGGGGTGGTCCCATTTTTAGAGGCATGGATCGTAACTATGACAAAGCAATTGGAGAAGCTATCGGAAAATTCAACACATGAGATGTGCACAAGGATTTGGTGCATAGATTGTGAAGTGGAGGGTCATACAAAGGATAGTTTTCCCCGCAGATCTATGTGTTCACTGTTGTTAGACTGTGACATATGCCATTTAAACCATGATGCTAGATGATATCCATTATTACAATGTGTGATAAATAAGAACGTCTCTTGTTACTGTAAAATTTACAGGTCCACGACTCATGACACAGAATACTACCAGATGATTGGTCAGACCCATAATGCAATAGATATTGGTGTACGACAAATAGGAGTTTCAAATAACTCTAAAGGCAAGAACGAGCATCAAGATCAGGATCATAACCAGGCACGTTATGATCGGAATGAGGGGCATTTTAAAGGTGGTCATGGCAGAGGTCGAGGATACTATGGTGGATTCGGAGGACGAGGCCGTGGTGGTGGAAGAGGTGAGTTCCCACGTGGAACATGTTATACATGCAAATCTCCTGACCACTACAAGTGTGAATGTCCTGAAAATATTACATGTTATTTATGTGGAAAGAATCATAGTTATGAGGAGTGCCCAGAGTTGTATGAGCATCTTAGCAAACAACATAAACAAGAAAATAAAGGTGCGGGAATGGTTAGGATACAACGCGCTGTGGAAAATCAGTAGATGCCTATGTTAGAACCAGAGTCCGAGGCATTACAGGTAAAGATCATGACCCGTACTTAAGCAGCGCACGCCAAAGAAGCATTGCAACAAAATCCTTCCATCACTAAGGAGGAGGTTCTACATGCATTGTACCTAGACCCTGCCCATCAAAAGGAGGTTTACCAGGAAACCATGGAGGTGCTCAAGAATCTTTAGGGTGAAATATTGTATTTAAAGAAGCAATCGTAGAAGATGGAACAAAAGAAAGCATCAAAGACGGTCCAATATGATATGGATGATTGAAAGAAGTGTGCAAGATGTTGTGTCAGGAGAATATCATTCCTCTATTAGGGAATTTGTTAAAAGGAAACACTTCGAGCATAAGTGTTGAGAATGGGTAGTAAATCCTACATGTGAATATTCCTCCTCATAGCCTAGATTATGACAAGGAAATAAATCTAAATGTTGTTGTGGATGGGTGGATTTTGAGTAACATATTGATTGATACAAGTGCGGAAGTCAATGTTCTTACTTTAGATATATGGGTACAAATGGGGAGACCCCCATTACAGCCATCCTCTAATGTATTGTTCATGGATAATTGGACTAAGGCCACTCCCATTGGAGTTTTAAAAGATACATCCATTACCATACAAGGAGCCAAGTTCGCTAGAGATTTTGAGGTTTTAGCACTGGCAGAGTCAGATAGCTTCCCAGCTCTACTGGGGTTTCCTTGGTGCTATGCAAATAATGTTGATCTTCGGTTCAACAAGGGTTATATCAACTTTGAAAACGAGGAAAGATTTATCATCCCTTTAACAGATGGAAAATTTGTGTCATATGTTGATCCCTTGAGTGAGGAGGACCCAAATAGGATTTATGTACACACCATTTGGGATCCAGAGGTGCTTGAGCCATGTAAAGAAGGAATCCTTCAGCTAGAGGATGCACAGTCTATTAGTGATACTACAAGTGTTGCTTGTGATAATTGGGCTCATAACACTTATGAGTTGGTAGGGCATGAAGCAAAGGGCATATTTCCTAGGGATAGTAAACCACATTGTATTAGGAGAATAGGTAACAACTCGGTACCTTGTTACACCAGAGAGGGAGACCCTATGATGTTCCTCTACACCATGGAAGAACATTGGATAGACCCAGTTGGAGAGATGGAATATGCTAGCATATACCCTACTCGAGATAGCAGGGCACCGGTGGATGGTCCACAAGGATAATCTTGTAGGATGGAATGAAATTAGGATTTCTCTTGTTACTATGTTCTTTAGGAGCAATGCACCTACTCAAATCTATACTTATCATGGTAATCAACCTGTTCAACACCACATTCAGTAGTGTGAGAGACTCTGGACAGAGGGGCAAGAAGATTTACCACCTTCGCTCTGGGTGCACAAGTTTTAATCCACTTTACAAGGCTTCACGAGTGCTTGGTATGTATAAACAGAACTCCATAGAGAGATTGGAAATTGGCAGGATTTAATTATAGGAATGACCCACATGTTTGATTTCTTCTCTACTAAACCTCTGGTAGAAGAAGCATTAAAGTTTATAGAACACTTAACTATGGCAGATAGTGCCAAGGTGGAAGAACTCATACAGGAGTTATTCGATGAAAGATACTCAAGCGCACATTTTCCTGAAGAAATAGAGGCCGATGCCACACTACTTCAGTGTACTTGCCTTGAGAAAGAAAAAGGAAAAATGGTCTACTTAGTGGATGATGAAGAAGTAGAAAATATGGACATGAACCATTCATTAGGTAGGTGTGAGGTGTTGGACAATGTAGCTAAGACCACGTGCTCCTATCATGAACCTATGAAGACAAAGAAAGTGAATATTGGATCAGATGTTGAGCCTAAGGATGCCATAATTGGAGACTATTGGTCAAAATTTGAAGTGGCAAAAATTATAGAGTTACCACGGGATTATCAAGACTTATTCCCTTGGGGGTACCATAAAATTAAAGGTGTGCATGAATTATTAGGGGAGATGAACATAAAGCTTAAAAAAGGTGTGCACTCAGTTAGAAAGAGACCCTACAGGATGAACCCCAACTTGCGTGATAAGGTCAAGGAATAGATTGATAAAATGTTGAAGTCTAGGATCATCAAGCCCTTGGATGAGTCAGAATGGGTTAGTCCAATGGTGATCAGTATCAAGAAGGATGGATGGATTAGGATCTGTGTGGACTACATGGATTTGAATGTTGCATGTGTGACTAATCCCTTTCCTACACCATTCACTGAGGAAATACTAGAAGACGTTGCAGGGTGTGAAATTTATTTGTTTATAGATGGGTTCTCTGGGTATCATTAGGTTAGGATTTCCTAGAGAGGATTAGGAAAAGACTAATTTTACTACTAAATGGGGTAGCTTTGCCTATACCGTGATGCCTTTTGGTCTGAAAAATGTGCCTGCTATATTTTCATGTATAGTTGCTTCAGGCGTTTAAATATTTTATTCACAACTTCTTACAAGTTTATTTAGATGATTGGATGGTGTATGAACTGGTTAAAGATCATTGTGACAATCTGTGATTAATGTTTGAAATATGTAGACAATTGAGTATCTCTTTGAACATCAAAAAGTGCATATTTTCTACACCATTTGGAATACAGTTAGGACACATAATCTGCAAGGAAGGTTTGTTGGTTGATCCAGCTAAGGTTATAGTCATTATCGGCCTAAAAGATCCTACCAGTCAAAGTGAGGTGCGTGGATTCTTGGGTCACACGAGGTATTATAGAAAATTCATAAAGGGGTATGCCAAGGTTGTCGTACCTTTGGAAGGGTTACTAAAATCAAGAGGTACATTCTACTGGGGAGAACCACAGTAGCACGCATTCGAGACATTGAAGGAGAAACTTACTACCATGCCTATTCTATGTTTTCCTTCATGGGACCAACCATTTCATGTACATGTGGATGCCTCTGGCATGGCCATTGGTGTGGTGTTGGCTCAGCCGGGAGAAGGTATTATAGATCATCCTATCTATTTTTCTAGTAGAAAGTTGACTCCTGCAGAGTAGAATTACACAACTACAGAGCATGAAGCTTTGTTAATGATCTATGTGCTACATAAATTCAAATAGTACCTACTAGCTACACCATTTGTCTTTTATACAGATCACATGGCATTGAAGTATTTGGTAAATAAGCCTGTTTTACAGGGGCACATATGTAGATGGGTACTCTTATTTCAAGAATTTGATTTCATAGTTGTGGTAAAACTAGGGAAAAGTAATTCTAGACCAGACCATTTATCTAGAATATAGTCAAGAGAAGAAGCACAGGCCATTGAAGATACCATGTCTGATGCATAGTTATACAGGTTACAATGACGCACCATCACAATTAGAGGACATTGTTGTCTTTCTACGAATAGGTATGGCACCAGAAGGAATGAAATCCTTAGAGAAGAAGCAACTTGTTATACGTGCGACACCCTATATGTTGATTAGCGGTGACCTGTAGAAGTTAGGTCAGGATGAAGCATTGCATCATTGTGTACTAGAACATGACATAGATATCATGGAGGAATCTCATGGTGGTATTGCAGGTAACCACTATACAGGTGACGCTACTGCTCATAAGATTCTACTCACTAGATTATGGTGGGAGACCCTGTATAAAGATTGTAAGGATTATTGCAAGGCTTGTGATCACTATCAACATCTTGGAAAACCAGGTCAATGAGATGAAATTCCTCTAAGACCTATTACTAGTGCAGAACCATTTGAGAAATGGGCTATAGATTTTGTGGGTTCTATTTCACCAGCTGCACATAGGACTGGATCACGTTATATCATCACCTATGTATAAACTATCTAACAAGGTGGGAAAAAGCAACACATACAAATATATTGCAATGGATACAACATCCTAGGTTTCTATGGGAAAATATTATTACAAGGTATGGATGTCCTTTGAGTTTTGACCAGTGATAGGGGCACACATTTTCTGAATGAGACAATCAAAATTTTATCAGATGAATTCATGATTGCACACCATAAGACTACACCATATCATCCTCGGGTAAATAGGACTGTTGAGGCTTTCAACAAAATTTTGATCCAGACATTGACAAAAATATGTGATGTTGGAAGAAAGGATTGGGATGATAAAGTTTCTATAGTGCTTTGGGCATATCGAACAACCTACAAAAGGTTGAACAAAGCCACACCATTTCAGTTAGTGTTTGGCACAAAAGCAGTTCTTCCTATGGAATTCATGTTACCTTCTTTGCATATTGTGTTCACTAGAGGTCTAGTTGATGAACAAGCATTAGAAGAACGGATTGAAAATTTACTCAAGCTGGATGAGCTACAAGCAATAACACATTGGAGTCAAAAACAAGAAAAGGCCAGGTAGAAAGCATGGCATGACAGGCACATCAGGGATAAAAAGTTCAAGTTGGAAAGATGGTACTCCTTTATGATTCTAAGTTTTTGTGCCATCTAGGAAAACTCAAGGTACATTGGTTGGGGCCGTATTTGTTGTCACTCACATACTTGAAACAGACACTTGTCAATTAGAGACTGCTTGATGGAATATGATTACTCAGGTACTTCAATGGGAGTAGGCTGAAGCCCTACTATAAATAATTCTTCTTGGTGTTTGTAATAAGGAAATGTTTCCATTTAGATTAGGTTTTCAATTCTATATTTCCTTAATGTATTTCCTTCTTCTATCGTTATGTTTTGTCAATTTAGTTGGTGTTTTTGTGTAATAAGTGCGTTTGACGTGCCAGAAGCTAATTATTATTTGAAGAATTTTTATGCGCATAGGACTGCACATACCATTAGTATGGGGTGGTTATTAATATCCAGGTACAGGACTGTTGAAAATAAGTACACATGAAAGGAACAAACTGCTATGGGTGCTATTCAAGTTGGAGAATTGTAAAAAAAATAGATTATTTCTAGAAACAAGGACCATAGGTGGAGATGAATGAAGAAACAAGTATAACGTGAGGTAATAAGGGGCCATGGTAACTACTAAGGGAAGGTGCACTGGTGAGGTACTCAGGTGCATGGAGGTGCACTAAAGAGAAGTCTACAAGCTAGAAGGTAGGAAGGCACGCTAGAAGGTTATAGCTTGGGTGTGAAGATGTACCACATGGAAAGAATTAAAATGGTCAATTAATGAGAGGATTGTTGGTAGGTGAAGGAGCAATAAATGCACTAAATTTTTGAAAATCTATATAAGGATTAGGATGCAAGTTCATTCTTACCATTGTAATTGTGAGAATTTGAAAAGAGCTAAGTGCACATCCAAGCCGAGCAATCATGTTGAGGTGCAAAGAGTGTGAAACCAGAAATGGAGAGAAGATTTGTGTGTATAAGAGAAGCTTTCATGTCCCCATAGGTGAAGGGTTTGAGCTGAAGTAGATGCATTACGAAAGAGATAAGGGATGCAATTTCCACTAGGGCATGGAGATTCGAACTAGGGTTTTAACTTGCTTGTTACAGAGGATAGAAAGGAGAGATTTTCAAATGGCACTGAAGAAAGCACCTGTAGTAGGAGTAAAAGGGAAGAAGAAGGTCAAAGTGGAAGAATAAATTACTCCCGAGAGTAATTTCTCATAAATTTAGTATCCATTGGGTGTGATTGTGGGACAAGGATGGGATTCCCACATCCATAAATGTAAGATCAATGATTACAACCATCACACATCAGATAATAAGAAGGAACTAGATGCATTATTGAGCATGAAAAAAAACAAGCGCACAATAGAAAGACATGTAAGTGTACGATGATGCTGGAGAGAAGTTACTAAAGAAGATTGGAGTCTACTAGTTGTATGAGCTGCCATACTTTGGAAAGTATGAACCATTGTATCAATGGTTGATGATCAGAGTCCATGAGGACTTCTTCTACTTCGTTGGACGGAGGGTTAGAATCACAACCGCCTTGATTTCAATAGTGACAGGATTAAGGGCCTCAGGAGTAGATCTGGAGAGTGACTTAATAGATAAAGCAATGATCCTGGAGACAAGGAAGGAGCTAGGATATACCAAGGGTCCACGCGGCATGGAAATTGATAAATTGAAGAAATACACAGTAGTGTAGGAAACTGCATATCTGGTAACAAATTTGAATGACCAAGAAATGTGGTCTCATGTGAATATAATGTGGCTACACTGTTGTAAGAAAAAATTCTCAAGGAGTGGTCTATAATAATGGGGATTACATAGCAAATAAGATCGTTGAAGAAGCACGTACAAGTGATAGAATTATTTTTAGCACTATTTTATTATCTTTGGTGTTTATGGAGATAAGAGTGCCTGATGGGCCAAAGGAAAAGATTTGGGAGTACCCCATGGAAAATAAATATCTCTGGCGGAAATCATTTGGTAAATACTTATTGGAAGGGACCATGAGTGGGCTCATTTAAACATAAGGGAAAAGATTTGGTATGACATGGCTCCACACAGCATTTGAATAGGAGTGGAAGATACCCAAGGAGTTGCCATCAGTGGTGAGTAAGGCAGTATAGTTTTCAGTCCTACCAACACTTTTGCATCACACAATTTGCGATGAAGGATAGAGCTTGGACCCCTTGGTGTAAACTGTCCTATATGCCTTCATAGCATGATACTTCCAAGCATCATTTCACCGGTTCACAGATGCACACCACCTAAATTTTTTCACAGATAAGGTAGATTGTGATAACCATTCCCTGAGGAAAACATATGTATATCCCAGATGAACTACCTACATTGAGAGGCTTATCTCAGATGTAATAAGCATGAAGCTGGTAAGCTTGGGAGTAGGATACCTTGGACCAAAACTTGTGTATACTTCAACTCAATCCCAAGCTGGAGAACAACAAAAATGTGGAAAATGAGTTCGCGCTTCCAAATTTACCAAAGGGTAAGCATATAGTAGAGAATGTGCTAGCTCCATAGCCTACAGAGACTATAGTGGTGGGTGGAGAGGAAGATGAATGATAAGATAGTGGTGTCCTAGGAACATAAATGAGAAGATGTAGGCAGTACCTACATACAAGGTCGGAATTGAGCACGCAACTACACCACCTCAGGTGTAAAAAGGAGATGATGAGGACCTAGATTTAGTACAAGGAGAGCGTCGTTTCAAAAGGGTATTCAGAAGAACCAAGAACCCAAGGTGCTACACCATAGTCAGTCTATAGATCACCTCGAATCTCTCCATAGAAGGAGGTAGTTAAGAAGAGAAGGAGAAATTTTAAGCTAGATGAGGAGGAGGAAGATTCTGAGGAGAGCGCACTCAAATCTCCTACACCACTCAAGGATGTAGAAGAGCCATTAAGGGTGAAGAAATGAAGGATGGATAAGAAGGGGTAAAGGAGGTAGATAGAACAGCGCAAGAGACTACTCAAAGTATAGTAGGCCAAACTCCAAATATTGATGCTCAAGTTCCTAAGGGACCAAGATCAAAGAGGACAAGTGGAGACTATACTGCACCGGTCATTTGCTAAGCTGAGGACACCAATAAAATTATTTTGCATCTGTTTCCAAAGCATGGTGGTGTTAGAACAGTTATTTACCTTAGCTCATGTTCACCTAGGTACTTTATTTACCTTTATTATATTTATCCTCACCCACTTATGTGTGTGGATATTTCTTTTATCTTATTTAGATATTAGGAGATATCTATCTAGGGTGTTAGAGTATAGTTCTTTCCTTGATCTATGGTATTGACTAGATCCTTGATGTCTCCTTCTTTGATGACTAGTTATTTCCTTGGTTTATGACTTGATCTACGACCTTGACTAGTTCTTAGATTGGTATTCCTTGTCTATATAAGCAAGGCCCATTCTCATTGTATTTCATTGAGTTCCATAATAATATATGATATTGCCGCTCATTTGTTTGCAAAGGTTTTATGTAAAGTTATTCTAGTGAATTGGTTTCATCTTATAGATCATGGTGTTTGATTAGCATATGTGTTCTTGGCTTGGTACAATCTGGTTATCATTCCTTTTAAGAGGGCCTTAAGGAATTGTATGGATGGGACCTGATGGATGAGGACATGGCCACCGTGTGCACAAGGAAGCAATTTTCTTGGTCAATGCAGACACATATGGATGAACCAAACTTGGATGTATGTGAAGAATCTTGTGTATCAAGAAGATTGAAGAAGGCACCTCATGTTAGACACATAACGGTAAAGCCTACTGTTATGTCAGATGAACAGGTAAGTAATTCCTTGGTGAAGGTATCTACGGAGGTGGCAAGGAGGAATGTGGATAAAGCTACAACTATTAGGGTGCTGAGGGAAGAGATTAAGGCCAAAGATGTAGAGATCATCATGCATTGTTGAAATAGAGAAGGACTTAGAGCAGGAAAATAATGGGGTTCTTATTGGCATGGCAGAGGAGATCAGGGATCACATCCTCTAAGAAAGACCGCACTTAGAGACCAAAGTGCGAAAAAAATTCCCTTCGTCTATGCACTATGTGCACACTTTGGTTGATATGGTGCTTGAAGAGGGACTAGTTAAAGTGTTAGCACCAAAATACCCTGAACATAAGAGGTAGAGAGCGCCAAGGCTGGAGTGATTGGAAAAATTTCATCATACGAGGCACTGCTTCAAACCCTTCGGGAGGAGCTGAAGAAATTGGATCAAGCATTGAATATTTGCACAGCTCTGGAAGCAGTCATCAGAATAAAAATAATGGTAGAGGACAATGAAGTCCTAAAAGCTATGAAGGATGAAACATTGGGACATGCAGAGAGACTAGCAGTGGTGAAGCAAAAGTGTGAGGCCCTTGTAGCGGCCTAGGAGCCCCATAAGAACATAGATTGGATGAACTAGGAAATCTTATAGCTCAAAAGATGGATCTGCTGGAAGGGAGAATGTCTGCAATGGCTAACATTATGTTAGTATTACAAAATGAGAAGGGAGACATTGTGTAGGATGAGATGGATTCTATTGCAATGAATATCCCAGAAAAGGCACATGGACCGTGCTGAGTGAATGGAAGACCTTAGAGGTAGAAATAAAAGAATAATATACAGAGCTCATTCTTCCAGTTGAAGCAGAGGATGATGTTGAGTAAATAACTATTCTTTTTATAGAAATTCTTTAAAATTCTTTCCATTATATTCTTTCTCATTCTTTATTATTCAAGGAGTAACCATTACCGAGGTGCAGCAATGCAATTATTATGGGGCAATGTTGAACAAAAAATGTATAACACTTAGCAGAAGGCATACAAAAGATTAACATGGAAGAACAAAGTGCGTTCAAAGGTGCATGGGAGGATTGGGAAGGGAATAGCGCGTGAGTAGGACATAGACAGATTCGGTACTTAGCTATTTTCACTATGATGATATATTTTTGGAAGATGGCGTGCGGAGCACACAAATGGGATGAAGACTTATGTATGACACACATGGGATATTTTTGGAAGAGTCAGCTACAGAACTGCTTTACATGGATGCAGGTTAAAGATAGAATTGTGACTAATAGTTAAACTAGTGAGAAATCTATTGTTAGCGCACTCTTGCATGTAATGGCTATTAATTGTAAAGGCACATGGCTATTTTCAGCATGTGACCTATTTTTTGGATTAGATAAGAGGTGAAGGGCGAGTCCCCACCCTTATAAATATGTAATGAACTACATATTATAGGAGAAGCATGTAAGAGACTGGATTACTATGAGATTATAATATCAGATCTATTACACGCATGAGCATATGATGTCCATTATTGTAAGAAGCTTCTGTGTATTTCCTCACAATTAATATAATTGAGTGTATTGGGTAAATCAAAGTGTTAATTTTGAGTATAATTAGATCTTGCATACTTTTTTTCATCATGGTTATCATTTAAATCCATTATTCTCTAGAACTAGATCTGTACATGCACTGTAGAATGATGTATTAATTATGGATATGAATGCAACAAGTCTTCATCTTGTTAACATCCTGCAACAGCAACCCTAAAGAGGGTCTTGGTACCTTTGTGCACTTCGGGTGAGCACTCAGTCTAGGTTGAGTGATGTGTCAGCGCGCCTAGGAGTTTTTCTAGTAAATTCTAGGTTGCATCATTCAAAAGTCATATCATTGTAAAAAGTCCATATAATTAAAAAAAAATTCCTCATGGATGCATTTTTTGTTGTTACCCGAGGTTTGAAAATAAACTATTTCACATTAAAGGGGGAAGTTATTCAAATAAAACAAATGTGGAAACTATCAAGCTTCATATCCAATTAAGGTTGAGGTAGTAGCATGATACTAGAGGACAGAGGCATCAGAGGATGAAGGTTAATCACCAACCTCTTATCAGTCACCAATGATGGGGCTGCACTTCTAGTATGGTGACTTATTTTTTCAGTTGTGTAGTGTGGATTTTTGTTTTTCATATTTTCAGTGTGGTGTGAGAAATAAGAACTGAGGTTAATTCATGTTCACTGGTATATGTGGCTATTCCTACATAATTCTCTAATGTAATAACATAGTGAAGAATAGATAGCACAGTGAAATGCAACATCATGATTCTTAAAGAGGTTGAATAGTCATATGTGTTCCTGTTCATACCTAGGTTTTTGGTAAACCTTGGTAAAACCATTGAATGTTGTGCATATGGTTCCTGCTTGAGTTACCATACTGAGTAGGTCAGATGTGTTCCCTACAATGACTGGTTGATAAGAAGATGGTTCTTGTACGTGTTCCCACACTAGTCTGGATAGATGTGTTCTCATAAGTGCTTGGTCAATAATAAGTTAATGTGTTCATTATTCTACCTTTAGTTCGAATCATGTGCCAATATCATGAGCGCCCAGAGGTAGCAAGCTGCAGAAAGAATTGTGAATTTTATTCTACCATGTAAACACTAAGTGGGGGACTATTACGAAAATAGTTTTTCATGCTTTATTGTAAAATTACCGTGAGGTAATTATGCCAATAATTAGTATTTTACTCTATGAGTTTACCGTGTGGTTAAACAGTTATTATTGGGTTAGTCTAATATATTACAAACATAGTTTGTAATATATATTTTTGTATTGCAGGTCTAACACCAAATTTTCTAGGAGAGAATCATGGGTTGTTGAATTTGTATCTATAGTCTTATCTTTCCTATATATTTGGATGTGTAACTGAATATAATTAATAAGGAGTATTACATTTTGGAAATCTCTATCAGATATGGTCTTTCTCTAGCACTTCTTTTGTTACCTCAAATACTTTTGTAAAATAAATCCTCACTATTTTTTACTGATCAATTTCTTACTCTCCCATAGATTTTCTTGGGAAAAGATGAATTACATTATTTATCTTGTATTTCAAAAAGGGATTATACCAAGGAAAATTTGTTTGTGTTAATGGGAAAATCTTCCAAGAAAGCTTCCTCTCCTAAAAAAACCTGAGGTAAAAAGCATCCCTATAGGAAGATTTTTTTTGAAATTTGAGATTGAATTTATTTCCTAGAAGCTTATTTATTTTAGTTAATATTTTACAACAAGGAGATAAATATACCTCATTATCCCTTATTTAGTTTAATTTATTTTAAAAATGTGTAATAGGCTAGTTTGTTTATTTCCTTTTTGTGGTTATTTAGTTTCTTCAATCATTTCTAGATATTTGAAAATCTCAAAAAACAAATAGTTAATTATTTATTTGATTTATCTCATTTAATATTTATTTCCTGAAAGTATAAAAACAAAGCAATATGATAGTCATCATTTATTTTATTGGATGATAAATTGAATGTCATTTGATTAAATTAAAATTATCTATGAATCTTTAATTTAAATAAGTTTGTTTCATTTTTATTTCATTTTAATGTTATTCAAATCAATTGAAAAACCAAAACATTGAAACTCAACTATAAGTAAATCCACAATACTTGAACTTAGCATTTGCTTTCTCTAGTTCCTTCTATTCACTCCTTACTCGTAATTTTAAGCCTACATATGACCATTTCTAGTCTAAACAGACCTTAAAGAAGGATCTTTGAACCCATCATCAATCCCCCAGGCATTGACCGACACCAAGGTCACATCAAATTAGGACTACATATATTGGTACTTTTCTCTACCTTATTATCCCCATTGATCATTATGAAACTAGAAGCATTCAACAAGCATTTTAAAACATTGACGAACAATTTTGGTTTGATGAAATATAACTACCTCGAGGTCTAATTTCATAGTCCATTTAACCCATTTTCATTTGCCTAGTTATATGTCCCTCTTTGGAGAAGAGCATCTCCAAAGAAATGGGAGTTTATAAGAGTTTTACAACCTAGAAATAATATATTTTGCATCAGTGACGTATATTGAGACATCCATGTCTCCATCATCATTGATCGCAATATCTCCTGAGACAAGCTAAATAGGTATTTTGTTTCCCTGGAGCAGCAAGTTGCATATTCACAAGTCTATCAGCAAAGGATTCATTATTTACTTCATCCTAATCATTATCCATTTACACATTATAGTATTGACCACCATTCTTGACCTCTATTTTGCATCATCATTCCACTTTTAGGTTGTCTCAGACCGACCTTGAGAATTCAAGTGTGCAAGTTAATAGTTTTTTCCCTGTGTAAATTTTTTTCATCATATCACTATAATAATCATTGCAATTGAAATGTTCACACTATTAGGCATAAGAAGAAATATATATGTGGATCAATCTCACATAATATCAATAATAAGAACTATAAACAAAATATATATAAACAAGAAGACAAGATTTAACGTGGCTCACCCAATGTGGGCTACATCCACCAAGAAACCCTTGCCCAGATTTTATTTTGAGTCAATAAGAGTATAATCCACTCTCATATTATTCTTCTCACAATTACAATGCACATATCTAGTTTGGATCTATGCTCAACAAACTCTCTCAAATTCACACTTGAATTCACACACCCATCTATATCCCTACTTTATTTTCATCTATTTATAAGTACATTAATAGGTAACTAGATAAGAATTTTTACAATACCATAGGTACTAATACTATGGGCCAAGAAACTGACCCGTAAACCTATGGGTTAAATACTACCCATATAATTAATACATGAAAATACAACACCTTTCAGTTACTCAAAACATTTCTTGCGGGTTACCACCCCCAAACCCCAGTGAGAATACATGAAGAGTGTACAATATTTTTAGTGTAAAATTTACAACACATCTAACATGAAAAAAGGATCCATAACCTAGCATACACTCATTTGAAACAACTACTTAGATCAAATTACCACACCCTAATTTTTCCACTTGCATACATACTACACACCTAAAAGAGCAAACAATTGATCCAATGAAAATGGATACTGACATGCATATTACTTTTCCTGAGAGTCTTACCCTATTAGATATTATTGATTTTGAACATGAAACAGATGATATATTTGAATAATTTTAGGATCTCATTTTATTCCCCTTTCTTGAAGATAGTTGTTTTCAAAACACTTTAAAAACATTCAAATAATCATATAACATAAAAAAAAATTGTATGTGTAAAAAATACAAAACTAGGACATTTTTATGGTTTTGATTGTTTAGATGCTTACTTTATACATGGTATTTTTCATGTTAGTTTGATGGATATCATATTTACTCTTTACACACATTTTTTTATGAGTTATATTGATATTTTTACAAGACATACACAAGTCGATACATGATGATTGAAGCTAACTTGGTTCCTTACAATACTCTTCTGGGGGAATCCCCCCATACTATAAACCTTATTCATCATGTTTGATCCTATATATAGTGATTATCATTATCATTTTAGCTAACATGTCTAACACATGTCTCTTGTGCAGTACTAATTTATCAGGCTAGCTCTATTTTTCCTATTATTATTTTCTATGTTTGATTCTTTTGTTTTGGTCACTACTTGTTTATATGGATTCATTTCTTTATTTCTTAATGTATGGATTCACTTGATTTTCTTATCTTATTACAATTATATGGTTATTTTATTTATACATCCTAATTACTTTTATTTTCTTGTGACTTCGTGGGTATTTCATGTTTGTGGCTCCATGCTTATTTTACATGTATGCACTTGTTTCTATGACTATGACACATTGTTCCTTCTACTCTGGTTGCCTTGTGACATTGTGAGTATCCCATGTTTGTGGCTTCATTCCTATATGTAATTATGTTTCTCAATGTTATTACTTAACTGATTGTACATTTTTGTGTATTTCTTTATTGTTGTTATACACACTCAAATTTGGTAATTTACCCTTTTGTCACTGGTAATTGTGACTTTGCTTCTTGGTTAAGAAAAACATCCTCTTATCTCCATTCATTACATCTTGTTATATATTTTATAACATGTTTATTCCCATAAATTGATGTGTTGACAAATTCTAAATATGAATACATAAAATCAGTGTTAAAACATTGTTTTCCTTTATGCAACATTTATATTTGATTAACCTTTTTCCTAGTTTAAAAACATAAAAAAAATAGGATGTATAATTTTTTCTTGAACAAATTTTATAGTCTCACATCGACACATTTTCCAACTCTACTTTCAATGTAATAAAATTTATTGGGTCTTTTCATCTTACTGGGTCATCCTTGTCATGATAATTTACCTTTAAATCTTATATAAGCAAGATAACATCACCTCATTTACTAACATGTCTCTATATTGGCACTCCCATTAAAAATACATGTAAAAGGCACTCAAGGGTCCCTAAATATTCATAAATTTAGTACACATCCATTAGGGTAGCCACTTTTATACTTTTGAAGCACTCAACTAGGTCAAGGAGTCTAAATATCCTCACTTTCAAACACACCAATATCCTTACTTCAAAGTATTAAAAAGAGAAAAATCCTATCAAACATGTTCAAAGTGGTTCAAGTTTCCAATTAGATGTATCCATATATATGTTTCATGTTAGGTGGAGAACAATGTGTAATTTAAGGCCTCTTCAAAGTAGTTATAATGTAGGTGGTGCATTGATTGCACTTTACCCAAACACTAACCTTGTTACTGGGTCTTCTACCTATGGTTAAGGTTTTAGCATGATTCTAGTAGTTACATATGGTTTTGGGATACTATGACAACTAGTGTTTGACAGTGAAACACATTTCCATATCACCAAAGGATCCATAAAGTTACATAATCTCATTCCAAGAGGGGCCAAGACCATAACATAGGGGCAGGAACATATTCTACATCCCAACCAAGTTGTATGGTCTTGCACTAGGGAAATTTCAAGTCACAATATCAAATATGAATCATATTTAGTCTCCA
Source organism: Taxus chinensis (assembly GCA_019776745.2). Classification (NCBI taxonomy): domain Eukaryota; kingdom Viridiplantae; phylum Streptophyta; class Pinopsida; order Cupressales; family Taxaceae; genus Taxus; species Taxus chinensis. Next base: position 571,224,096 of record CM034156.1, on the reverse strand, counting down.
CACCCCAAAATTCTCTAGTATACACATCCATATCTCTTATTTATAGTCTTATGTAGCTAAGTAAATTTTCATCCTTATGTTTCCAAGATTTTAGGATATTATAATCACTAATTGCAAGAACCAATACATTATTTTTCTATTGCATGATTAAAGTTGGAAGTTAATTAATCATAATAGCTCTTGGACTCAAACTTTACATTCATGTTTAGTAGTGTGTGTGTCCATAACATAAATCTACTAAGGTTAAAAAGAGTGTAAACATTTAGTGAACCAGACATCGTATCTTGCATCTTCATTCGAACCCTATTTTCCCTATGGTTTAAACTCTACATTGCATATTCAAATCCCAACCTGATTCTCATTTTTCACATGCCCTAAATCTAGTTTGCAAAACTTTTCCTAGGGTATCTTGGTTGATCCTACACTTCGGGTCTCTTTCTAGGGCTTCTAATTTCCTAATCATCTTTCATTTCATATCTCAAGCTTAATGGCTCTATTTTAAAATTAATTTGAGGTTATTATTAATGTTTTATCTATTTAATGAATTTTTTTTTGTTTGCCCCAATTCCTAGCAATTTTTTCCAAATTCAAAATTACTATTTTTAGTAATTAGGGCATAATTAGAAAAATATACACTTTGATGCAAATTACCGAAAGGTTTTATTCCAAATATTTAGATTTAGATTACCTCTTTTTGTTTGTTAAATTCATTGTTTATATTTATAATTAGTCATTTTCTTAATTTGGCGACGATCACTTTTTGCTAAAAATCACCTTTGAGCCTACCTTTATTTTGGGGACATATCTCAAACATAAAAAATGCTATTTTCAAATACCTCCAAGGTTTGTCATCATTTTTGGATATCAAATGAAAGCCTATTTTTTTCTTATAAAAAATTTAGCACAATTTTTGGAATTGATTTTAGTTATAAGGGAATAATTTGAAATATATACATTGTTTTGAAAAACCCCTTGAGGTTTTTGTTCACAATAGTCAACTAAAATACCTCTCTTATTTTCAATAAATTAAAATTCTATTTTTATATATGGTCATTTTTTAATTTAATGACAGTCATTTTTTTGTTAAAAATCACATTTGGGTTTTGTCCTTTATGGACTCTTGCTTTCTGGTCACCTATTCATAATTGAGTGTTAACTATTGATTCTAAGGTACATTATCCTTTTCATAATCATGGAATTTTCTAATTATCCCATTATTTTGTTCCTTGACTTTCTTCAACTTAATCCCACATGTAAGGACATAATATTTGAGGTCTTTCAAAATGTTTGGATCCATACTAGTACATATATTAATTAAGTACAAGCATTCATGCAAAAGGTTCTTTATTTTCAAGAGGAACCCGTCTCTTTTACTTTCATTGATATACCCCCTCAAGATGTCATAAAAAATGGTCTCCCCTTATTTTCAAGTGATGATACATAGTAAGTGTGTTAAGCATGTACTCATCAATAATGGATTCGGCCTCAATATTTATAGCATATCCTTCCTTAATAGGTTGGTAATCTTACCCCATTTGATATAAATATTTATGGTCTCAAAAATATGTCACGTTGGGTACTTAGTAAAATCACTTCACTTATTATTATGGGAAACAAAACCTTTAATACTATTTTCCATGTTATACCTCATGAAATTAGTTACAATGTCCTTTTAAGGCATCCTTGGATACATGTCATGAATTTTTTTCCATATGCTCTATATGTTTATGTCAAATACACCTATCAAGGGGTTGCATATACTTGCCATGTTGATCCTCACCCCTTTACTACACCATATAATGTTGACATGTATACTCTTTACACACATCCACAGTCTATTGCTTTTACTCAAATATATATACTAGGCTTTATTATTCCTACTTGATTATCTATACCAATTTTTTCCTACTCTATCCATACCAAATTTTACTGCTCCTACTCGAATATCCATACCAAAGTCTATTGTTCCTACTCTAATATCCATACAAAATTTTATTTCTCTTGTTTGAATATTCATACCAAATTTTAGTGTTCCTACTCAAATGTCCATACCAAAGTTTGTTGTTCCTACTGTAGACACTAAATCACACACTTTGGGTATATCTAGTCGAGGTTTCATGTTACTATTCATATGTTTTTTGAGTGAATAAAGTACTAATTAACCCCCATCTTTTTTCCATTTTACTTTGCTTTCCATTGTTACTTCCAGCCTTCCGCACATACATGCCTCATATGTTTTTGTCATTATATGTTATTTTGTATTTGACCGGGGTGCTTAGGCTAGTACTGGGGCACCAACATGTTCACTGGTCCCATTCGGGGTGCCCTGGTCCTTTTTACACTTTCCCGTCATTTTTTGGGCACTTTCTAGCCATTTGAACATTCTGTCTTTTTTGTGGTTGGCCTCTTTGGGGTTAATTACAAAATTATAACAAGAGAACCATATAAATACAAAGTTATGATACCATAATTAGGGACCAAGCACTAGGCACTACTATCATCATCTAAGTTTGCATCCATCTAGGGTTCATTAGAATCCATCTAGCTCCATCACAAAGCGAAAACAATGGTTCATGTGCATCACACATCATAGGAGGGAAGTTTATTCTATTCCATCCACCATTCTATTATATTTTCTACACATAGTTATAGTTGATTACTTCACAAAGTGTGATTGACACAAGAACACCTAGGACATGATCACACACACACATCCACATAGAACTACATTAGGTCTGAGATGTAGTGCAATGCTCAGTTAGTAAGTCCACCATTTTTGGCCACTAAGGACAATCCAACCCTTTCATATGCATATTTATTTTTTTAGGGGTTTGATGCTTGTTTTGTGGGTTTGCAGTTATATTCTTCATTGTTTGTCATCAGTGACATTTGGCATAAAGTAGTGAGTTACACGTGATAAATAGCAAGGGCTTTACATCATCATCTGACCCTACAAATCTAGTTTTTGGACTTCCTGCACAAACCATGGTGCCCATAACTTAGACTACAGTGCCCACATGCACCCTGATTTACTCCCAGACACCCTAGTCCAACCAAACAGTTCATATTTCTATCTTTTGGAGCTCTTGTATTTTCACATATGAATTATGTTTATCCAGTTCATCCTACAACATAGTTCAACAAGTTTTTCAAATCAACTAAACTCTTTCCAACCTCACTTGTTAATTAGGGTTTCACATTTTTATTTACTTAGTTCCTATTAGAGTAGGTATTTACCTTAGCTCATGTTCACATAGGTACTTTATTTACCTTTATTGTATTTATCCTCACCCACTTATGTGTGTGGATATTTCTTTTATCTTATTTAGATATTAGGAGATATTATCTAGTTGTTAGGTATAGTTCTTTCCTTGATCTATGGTATTGACTAGTTCTTTCCTTGATCTATGGTATTGACTATATCCTTGATGTCTAGTTCTCTCCTAAATCTATGGTCTTGACTAGTTCTTTGATGACTAGTTATTTCCTTGATTTATGGCTTGGTCTACGACCTTGATTGGTTCTTAGATTGTTATTCCTTGCCTATTTAAGCAAGGCCCATTCTCAATGTATTGCATTCAGCTCCATAATAATATATGATATTGTTGCTCATTTATTTGCAAAGGTTTTATGTAAAGCTATTCTGGTGAATTGCTTTCATCTTATTGATCGCGGTGTTTAATTAGCATCTGTGTTCTTGGCTTGGTACGATCTGGTTATCGTTCTTTTCAGTTCCTTGGGTGCTTTTCCTTTATTTATTTATTTGTTATTTACTGTTGTTCCTAGTTTAGATTAACTCATAAAATTCACATTTTAGTTAATCGCCTACTCTAAAATATATACAAAATTCTTTTGATCCTAGATGAATATTCATACCCAATCATACACTTACTTCCACCAATACGGGATCAGCTATAAGTATTTACAGAAATAGGGATTCACTAGACAAGTACTTGGTTCCCATGCACAAGGTATTCATGTATCCATTACATTTTTTACCATAAACATCTCCAGATAGAAAATTTTGGAAAAAAATACACAAGTGTAAGACCATACATAAAGGTCAAGACTGTATAGATGTTTCTATACCTACCATACATTTCTATCCTAGAGGTGGTTACACCATATTTCTATAGTTTTAGATTTATCATCATAGCTACATGTTTTGGGAATAATTTCAAACTTATTTTATACATTTATGATTAATTAATAGGGGCATTAATATTTTACTCCTCCACTTTACTACTCAATTCCAATTACAAAAGACAGGTGTTTTAGGGGCATGAGTATCCTTCCCCACTGTCATTTCAGCATTCTACACAACCTTACTCAGTAGTACAAAACACAAGATGAGCATAGGGGTACTCATTCTCTTTTATGCTTTGTGTATATATATACAAAAAAATGTTCCTAGATCCATATATAACAGTGTGTTCCATGGGGTTAATGAAAGTATCGAAGTGAATAAATTCTTCATAGATAGTATTTCATCTCCTGATTTCAAAGGAGAAGACATCAGAGTTACTAAAAACTTTGATACATGATCATCTTCTTTCACGGGGTGCATTAGTGAGTCTCTCTTCTTCTCTTTATCTTATATTTAGTACTGGGTTACATGCAACCGGTACTCTAGTTTCTCCTTTAGCATAATTAGGGATTGATGACCCCCAATCCGTAGCAAATTTTAGAAATAATAATCCAAATATCTAATAGTAAGCAAGGAAACAGGAATATTTTCCCTCTGCAAGACAAATAGGTGTATCCTTTCTATGCTTTACATCTCTTGATTTCACTTTTTAAAAGTTAAAATTATATATTTACATTTGAGTTACAATCCAATTTCTACTATGGACATTGACTAAAATTTTGTTACAAGTTTCATCATGGAGCATGTCAACACCAACACATATGGAAAAACAAAACTTTGAGTGACAAAAAGTGTTTTTACACATTCAATCTTTTCCTCAAAAACATGTAAATTTCATTTCATACTTAACGGGGGAATGTAGACACTCAGATTTGTAAATTTACCCTTTTGACACTGCTAATTGTGATTGTACTTATTAGCTAATAAAAAAACTCACATCATATTCCCACGTAGTGCATCTTGCTATCTTTTTTATAACTTATTGATACCCACACACTGATGTGTTGAAAATTCTAAATATAAATATAATATCATTGCTAAAACTTTTCTTTTCATTATGATTCATAATTAATTCACCTTTTCCCTATTTAAAACTATACACATTGGTTACAATGTATAATCCAGTCCTAGGTGACTTGTACAGTCCTGCACTGATACATTTTCCAAGTTTTATTTCGATGTAATAACATTTGTTGGTTCTTTTAATCTTCCCAAGTCATCCTTATCATTATAGTTTACCTTTGGATCCCTATATAAAAAAGATAACATCACCTCATTTACTAACATGACACTCTATTACCACCCTAATTACAAATACATGAAAAACACAAGTCTCTCTAAATCTTCCTAAAGTTTATGTACATCTGTTAGGGCAGCCACTGCTAAAATTTTTAAGCACCCATCTGGGTCAAGGATTTTACCTTCCCTCACTTTCAAACACATTAATATCCCCATTTAAAAGTATTAGCAAGAGCACAATCCTCTCAAGCATGTTCAAAGTGGTTCAAGTTTTCAACTAGATGCATTTATATAGATGTTTCATGTTGGGTGGAGAACTATAGGTGTTTTGATGCCTCTTCAAATAAGTATCGATGTAGGTTATGCACATATTGCACTTTAACACAACCACTAACCTTTTTATATGGTTTCCCACCTATAGTTAGGGTCTTAACATGATTCAACTGATTATAAATGGTTTTGGTATTGTACGACAACTAGGGTTTTATAGTGAAAAACATTTGTAGATCAACAAAGAACCCAAAATGTTACAAGTCTTCCCAATAGGGTCTAAAACCATACCATAGGGGAAGGAACATATTCTACATCCCGACCATGTTGTACGATCATGTACTAAGGATATTTCAAGTTATAGTATCATAAACAAAGCATCTTGAGTTTTTTATACCCCTAAATTCTCCAAAGCTTGCATTCATATATCTTTTGTATGGTCTTGTATAGCCAAGTACATCGTCCCCTTAATTTTTCCAAGGTTGTAATATATTTTAATCACTAATTCGAAGAACCAATACATCATTATATTGTTTTATGATTAATATTGAAAGATAATTAACAAGAATATATCTTAGTTTTAAACCTTACATTCCTTTTTAGTGTTTTGTATGTCTATAACATAAATATAATAAGGTTAAAAAGGGTGTAAACCGTTGCTAGTTTATGATACACTCGGCTTATACTTTGATGATTACACTACTATTTTTACTATGGCTTATGGTATGCGTGATTAGTACTTCATTCTCTCTATTATGAATTTTGGAATACTTATTATGTTGTTTTTATATGTGTTCTACTATGGAGCAATACATGGTTGTTACTTTTTTCCATTGTTACTAGTTGATTTACACATGTATTATTATTTTTTCTTATTGAGTGTTGTGTGTTTCATTTTCTCCATACCATGGTCACCACCATGTGTAACCCCTTTTGTAGGTATAAGCTCTTAAATGTGGCCACCATTGTAGCCTTATATGTGATCCTACACAAATTAGAATACATATGGTACATCGATACATATTTATTATTTTGATCCACACACTCAAATGTTTTATCACATGCACCCCAAAAGAGGGGGATTTGTTGATTTATTTCTATAGTAACAAATAGATTAAATAATAAAATAATATATTTTTATAGGCTTAGATACACATAAAAGGTCACAGCTACTTAAATATGGTAGAATTCAAACAAGGTCAAAATTGTATAGTACAGTTAGTGTAAACACAAAATTATTCACTTATTACTATTACATTACACCTTTAGCATGTTTTTATATGTTTGGTTTCTAGGTAAGAAGATTAGATGCTGATGACATCTCTCTTATTACTTTATATATTTTGATTGATTTTAATTATGGCATTTCCTTATAGTTTTTGGATTTATGCTTTCTAGTCGTATCATAAGGATCCCTATTTTTATCTATTTTTTAATTTATGTTTCATTTCCTTGGGACTAGAGCCTAATAAGGACACAAGCGTGGGGCGCTAGTGTCCCTTCTTGGTGCTTTTGTCCCATCTTGATTTTTTTTAATTTCAACTTGGCACCTGATTTTGGATATTTTCTAATTATTATTTCATATTTGGGGTCAACCTTTGGTGTTAGTAAGGGTATAAATTCAAACAAATGATTCGTATATATACACACCCTACTATCTATTATAAGGTTCAGTGACAAATATTACTTTCTATCTACTACTTGATAAAAAAGGAATAAACAAGGACTACATTTAGACTACATTATTCACTACATAAGAAGAGAAAATTCTAAACTCCATCACACACATTATATTTCAATAAAAGTAGTTATATCCCACTATCTTGGTACAACTAGCATAATGGAAACCTAGCTACAAGGGAAAAAAAATTATCACACACACACACACACCAGAACTACATTCTGTAATGACCTAAATTATGCCAATGAAACATCTATATAAACTAGGTAAGTGCAGCAAGTTGGGGGATAATTAAGTGGACATCAAATCCTGAATTTTACATCAAAAATAGTAAAACATCAAATTTAGTCTTTTGCGGACTTGAACCATGTTGAAAAGTCAAAAATATGTCATAAAAATGGTACCATCGCATAGGGGAGACTGTTAGCTTTGTAAAAATATTGATTTTAAAATGAATAGAATAGGATAAATATCATTTTATAATTTTTTACTAATAGTAGGTCTTTAAGACACTTTTTCCCGTGAATGTTTATGTCTATGTTTAAGACTACAAATTTTGTTTCACTTGTCAGAATGTGATAAAACATATACCATCCCAAACGTGGTGAAATTATATACATGTTAAAAAAATTATTTGATTTCAATATTTTTTTATGAAGTTATGGCGGGCAAACAGAAAGTGCTTTGTTTTCATTAAGTTTTTAGACCACTTTCATGGGAAAAATCATAAAAAATAAAATATTGCTAAAAAAATACAAAATAAAATCTATTCCAAGATAGATAGCGGCATCTAACTTCTCACTGAAGGAAAAATATATATATCAATTTTTGGTCATCCAAATCGCGGGCAAACGGACTACAATCTTATAGGTGTTTTTGAAAGAAAATACCAAGTCATTGAATTTTTGAGTGTTTAATATAGCTAAACTTGTCCATTTTAAAAAAAATTAGTAGTTTAGAAAGTAGATTCCGGATGCTACGATTCATATTAGTATAAGTGTTTTTAATTTTGAGTGTATACATTACTAATCATCCATACAAGTTGATATTATGTTGTTATTTGCAATATGACATCCACTTATGACCTCTTTTTTGTCCCCCAACTTGCTGCACTTACCCAACTGTGAAGTCATGGTGAGGGTCGGGAATTGCTAGTATATGCATAGTAGTGAGACATTCCTTAAGTTTCTTGAAGTCATACTTTCACTTTTCCATCCTCTCAAATTTCTTCCCTTTATGTTGAAGAGAAGTGACAGGGTGAGCTATATAGGAGAAGTCCTTTATAAACCTACACTAGGATCCGACCAACCCCATGAAGTTACGCACCTCCGTAAAACTAGTGGGTGTAAGAAAATAAAATATTTCCCAGATGTTGGATGGATGGACTATGATACCCTCACATAAAATGATGTTCCCCAAGTAATGAACCTTTATTTGAAATAAGGAACACTCAGTAAGGTTCTCATATAATTGATGTTCCCTCAAACATTGTAACACCTACCTAAGGTGGTCGTCATGCTCATCCTCTATATAAGAGAATATCAATATGTCATCTAGGGACATAATGACAAATCGATCTAAAAATATTAGAAACACTCAATTCACCAAGCTCATGAATATGGTTAGGTAATTGGTTATCCCAAAAGGTATCATTTTGAACTTGTAGTGGTTATATCTAGTTCAAAAAATTGTATTATGGATGTATGCCGCTACAATCATCAACTAGTGGTAGTCATTCTTCTTATCAATATTTGAAAATATGGTGGCCCCCTATGAATCTAATAAAATATATTTTCAATCTGTGGTAGATTATTATAGACACCGAAAATCCGCACACCCCATTCCCCACACAAATAATCAAATAAATATACCCATTTACATATCATTTTATGACCTAAGTCATCCATTTAATTAACTTGATTAAACTCATCATCGCACCATTTAAATGGCATCCCTAAACCTAGGTCATGACCCCTACACCCTTTAAATAAATAAATTCACTTCACATTTCCTAAGTCACATTTCCCCGCTAGTGGCTAATTAATTTACATATTCCACTTCACTCCTACACCTCACCATGTGAACTCTTCATAACCCCCTAGTTTAATCTAAGTTACATAGGAAACCTTCTAAATGTGTTTCTATGTCTATCCTAACCACCTCGATCCACTTTTCCTATGATAAGCCCCTACTTCACACTAGTTACAACTAATTTAATTAAGGGAACCTACCAAAAACACTCGTCACCTATCCTAACCACCTTTATCCTCATTTAACCCCACCCACTCGACATCCCAACATGACTCCACTCTCATGCTCAAAATCCCATGACACTAAAGTTCTAATTAGCAAGTTTATCCCTTCTTATCTCTCCCAAACTCGAACTAACTGAAAACACCAGTGATTTCCTCAATCATTGGAAATATATATATCAATTTCTCTGCCTCTCTTCGGGACCATTCAATGGCCATCCAAGTGATTTTAGGAGCATTTTCAATCATTTTCAAGCATTTTTAGGTTTCATCAGTGTCATTTTGCATCTATCCTAAGCACATTCACGTCTTTCAAGCATTTTGGAGTTGTTCAGAAGCCCGTTCATCGTCCAACAACAATCGTTATTAACCTATCATCTCCCATTGTCCACCAAGGTTTGTCATTATCTTTTAATTATATTTTCCATCTTAAAAAATCTTACCTAACAATTGTTTTCTTCCCTTTTGCATTTATAATATCATAACTTCTTATCAGACAATCAAATATTTTATTTTATCAGCCTGTCAAAATTTGTCAGAATCACATGTGTTTCTTGTAATCACCTACGATTCCTGTAATCACCTGTGTTCTCTATGTTCTCTATTTATTTAGTAGCCAAATTTCATTTAGAATTTTTTATCAAACACTTTTTTCCTTTTGTGCTACTAATCTCTTTCCAAGCATGGATTTTAGATGACCATAGGAGGACCTAACCACCCAATCAAAAACATCAATTCTCTACCAATTTTTCAACATCCTCTACATTGGGAATAATTTGATCTACTACATGACCTAGAGTTGTGTGCCATCCACGCAACACCAATTAATACACTAGAGACCATCTTTGAGTTCACCCAGAGGATCGGTGAGGCCACTAAAGAGTTTTGGGAAGCCTACTACGAAGTGCATTATATCCAAGCCAATCTAGTCTGGTTTAAGTATCAACACGACGTGGGATTTAACATCCATGAAGGTTTTGACATCGAATTTGAGTCAAAAATTGTGAGTGAAGTTAGCCTAGAAAATTCTGATTCTGACTTCGCACGTTAGTATGACACTGAGGAGGAGTATTCAGACTTTTTTCATAGACGATTACACTGAGGAACATGATTTGTATTTCTCTAAGGAGGATGACCTAACCAGTTCAGTGGGCTCCAATTTCTCCAATAATCTGGATATTGACCTAGATTCTAACTTTGATTTCTAGACTTATTTCTTTTCATAATTTTCATCATCAACTAAACATCTGTAATAAACTAAATAAATCGTAAACATTTGACCCACATATTTTTCATATATCGTATTATATATCTCATTTTCATAAATAAGTGTAAGTGTTTTAAAAGTGGGTTGACATACACATAAGGAATTCCTTTGGCTTCTGGGAACTGTCCTTTACTAAGCAACATGCCTGTCCATATAACTAATCCCTTCTTGTGTAGTGTTTGTGATTGCAGATTTGGTCACAAGAAAGGAGCTTGATCCATTCTTCAAGGAGCACAAAAATAAAACATATACTAGCACTATCTATGGGTACCTTGGAAACCCCTTCATATTCGAGGTTAATCTAGTTTTACCTCATTATATTATCCATCTAATGGTAAAGGTGAAATTTTCATCAATAATGAATTTGGCCATGAGGGTACTAATATGTTAGTATATTGTGAATGAACTTTCCTATCCTATTGCCCCTGTTATATTTGGACTCTATCATTTCATTGAAACTATGAACCAATGTTCTTATCTATTTATACCCCCTGGTGAGGATGGAAAAGTTGTTGATGTTTTTAGGTTCAATGTGTCTATACCGGAGGTGTAAATCCTCCTCTACGAGGAGGTGGTGCTCCTCTTGATCTACTATTCTACATGGTTTTAATGTGTGTTATGTCATTTTCATTATCATGGGTCTTACTTTTGTTCTCCTCATGGATGTATGCCTTTTCCACAACCTTGGAGAGATTATGAAAATAGTGCATATGTATGGATCCTCCAATATCTATGTTTAAACACTAAATGAATTAATGAATATAAACCTTCTCATCATGCATATAGTTTACACACTAAATTTGATCCAAAAACATTCCCCCATACTTTGCTACAATGTTATTCCCCTATCTCAAATCGTGGAACTCATCAATGCATTATTGCATAAGTGTTTAGATATGTATATAAACTTGAATTTCTCCTCAAACATAACTCAAGTGATTGTATCAGCATTAATCAGGATTTTCTACTCCTTATTCCTCCACTAAATTCCTTATCCATATCTCATTAAGAGTATATGATGTAGCCTAGATTTTAGTGGTACAAATCCAATAAAACCCTAAATGCATTGGCACATCACTCAGCCTAGATTTAGTGCTCACCCGAAGTGCACAAGGTACTAGATCCCTCTTCAGGGTTGCTATTGTAGGATGTTAGCATGAAGAATTCTTTTACATATATAATTCCATTCCTAACACATCATTTCTATAGAGCATACCAGATCTATATCCAAGGAAAAGCAAGGCTAAGTAATAACCATGTTGAGATCACAAACATACTAGATTCAGATATACATAGAACTAATCCCTTATATTCAGCCAATATCCTCCATTATATTCAATGCAATAAGTTACAGAAGCTTCATTACAATATCAAAAGTATACGCGTGGTAGCATAACATTGTATGTCTCGATCTCGTCAATTATATTATATCTATTACATAGTCTACTACATCTATATATAAGGGTGGGGACTTGCCCTTCACCACTTATCATTTCCAATAATAGGTCGCATGTTATTCTTAGCCACGCGCCTTTACAACACTAGCCACACATGCAACGCGATAATAATAGACTACTACTAGCTAACTGACAGTAGCAGATCTATTTCCGGCCTGTGTCCATGAAAAGTACTTCATATCCAATACATGGCACACATGTCTCTGCCTCATTTTTGTTCTCTACACGCCATCTCTAAAAATAGACCTTTATGAGTGAAAACGGCTAAGTCCCGAAAAGCTAAACTTTTGTACCACACACATGTTCTCCCTATTCATTTGTGCCTTTGAATATGACTTGCTTTCCCACATAGACTTCTTGTGTGATTTCTTTGTCAAGTGTTCTTTGATCAACATTACCCCACACTAATTTCATTGTCACCCCGACAATAGTGATCTCCAACAACTGAAGTAAAGAATAGAAGAATGGAAAGAATGAAAGAATGTTTTACCTTGCAGTCTCTTCTTCAGTCTGAACAACTAATTTAGGATACTCCTATTTTATTTCAGCCTCTAATGCCTACCAACCAGTGAGTGCTTCCTCTACTTTTTATGGGATTTCCACAGTAATGGAATCCAATATTGTGGCCTTGTCTATTAGATCATCTCACAAATCGTCTCTTGTGCCTTTCAACCCCATTACCGTGGAGATGAGTGCAGCTGACATTCTGGCTCTCTGACCTGGAAAGTAGAAAAAAAATTTCATGCACTCTGCTCATGAGCCATTGGTACAAGGGCTCATATTTCCTAAAGTAAGGGAGCTTATATAGCTGGTAAAATCTTATCGTCTGTAAGAGCTTCTTGATAGCATTGTTATACATTAGCATGTCTTTTGTCATGTGTTTATTTTTATTTATGTTCAGCAACGCATCAAGCTCCTTCTTATTCTCTGTGGTATGGTGATTGTACTCATTCACCTTACTTTTTCTTATGTGAGAATCTCACTCCTATCCAGTGATAACCCCCTTTTAGATATTACATCTCTGAAAAATTGCTTTCAGGATCCATCTCTTCTTCTTCTTCTACCACCTTCTTCTTTCCCTTCACTCTTATTGCAATTGACTTCTTGGTTGTTATTTCTACCTTGCAATCCTTTGTAGATCCTTGCCTCTTGAATTTTGCAATGTGTAAATTAAACCCTAGCTTGATTCAGCATGCCCTAGGATAAATCACGTGCCCTAGCTCCTCTCTGTTGCCTCGCTTCAATCAAACCCTTCACCACCGGGGACATAAGTTCTTTCTGTGCACAGATCTCTTCGTCATGATTGGTTACACACCTCTCACACCTTAATATGATCACTCGGCTCTTCACACTTGGCTCCCTTTCAAATACTCTTAATCACAAAGGTAAAAATGAACTCGCATCCCATCCTTGTATAAATTTTCAAATTTTTGATGCATTCATTGTTCCTTCACCTACCAAATATCCTCTCATTAGTTGACCAATTCCATCCTTTCTACGAATTACATCTTTGCACCTTAACTACAACCTTCTAGCATGCCTTCCAACCCTCTAGTCACATAATTCTCTTCAGCGTGCTTCTTTGCACCCGAGTACCTCGTCATTGCACCTTCTACTGGTAGCTTCTATGGCCTCTGTTTACCTCGCGTTATATTTTTCCTTCATTCATCTCCATATTTGGTCACTTTTTAGAAGCAATCCTTTGACCTGAAGAGCACTCGTAGCAGCTTATTCCTTTCACCTTTCAATTCCCATGATTTTGTACTTAGATATCGACAATCCACCCCACACTAAAAGTATGTGTAGTCCTCTGTGCATAAACATGCTTCATTAGTAATTAGCTTCATGTGCACAAGCACGCTTATTACACAACACACCAACTAAATTGAAAAAGCATAGCGACAAAGAAATAAAAACATTAAGGAAATACAAAATTGAAAACCTAATCTAAATGGCAATACTGCCTTATTACAAACACTAAGAAGACTTATTTATAGTAGGTCTTCAACCTACTCCCATTGAAGTAATCGGGTAGCCATGTTCCATCAAGTGCTTCTAACTGGAAAGTGCATGTTTCAAGGATGTAAGTGATAGCATATGGCCCCAACCAATGTACGTACCTTACTTTTTCCTGTATGGTGCAAGAACTTAGAGTCATAAAGAAGTACCATTTGTCCAATTTAAAACTTCTTATCCCTTATGTTTCTATCATGTCATTCTTTCTACCTGTCCTTTTCTTACTTCTGACTCCAACGTGTTATGGATCATCGCTCATCCAGTTGAATTATCTTCTCAATACATTCTTCTAAATATTTCTCATCATCAAGACCTCCAGCACACACAATACGCAAAGAAGGTAACATAAATTACATAGGAAGAATGGCTTTTGCGCCAAACACTAACGGAAATGGTGTGGATTTGTTCAGTCATTTTTATGTTGTTTGATATGCCCAAAGTACTGCAGATACTTTATCATCCCATCCTTTCTTCCAACATCACAGATTTTTGTCAATGTTTGGCCCAAAATTTTGTTGAAAGCCTCAACAGTTCCATTTGCCTGAGGATGATAGGGTGTAGTCTTATGGTGTGTAATCATGAACTTATCTCATTAAGAAAATGTGTGCCCCTATCATTGGTCAAACTCAAAGGACATTCATACCTTGTAATAATATATTCCCATAGAAACCAAGTTGTTATAGTTGTTGTATAATCCTTGGTAGGTGCTACTTCTACCCACCTTGTTAAATAATATGTGCAAGTTATAATATAGTGTGATCCAATCCCACAAAATCTATAGCCCATTTCTCAAACAGTTATGCGTTGGTAATAGGTCTCAGAGGTATTTCATCTCACTAACCTGGTCTTCCAAGATGTTGACAATGATCACATACCTTACAAAATTCCTTATAACCCTTATAGAGGGTCTCCCACCATAATCCAGCAAGTAGAATCTTGCATGTTGTGGCCTCACCTGCATAGTGGCCTCCTACAATTCCATCATGATCTTCTTCCATAATGCCCATGTCCTCATGTTCTAATACACAATGGCGAAATATTTCATCCCGACCCATTTTGTACAAGTCACCACTAATTAACATATAAGGTGCAGTGTGTATAGCAAGTTGTTTCTTCTCCAAGGATTTCATACCTTCTGGTGCCATTCCTGTGCATAAAAATATATCAATGTCCTCTAGTTATGATAGTGCACATTATAACCTGTATAATTGTGCATCTAGCATGGTATCCTCAATTGCTTGTGCTTCTTCTCCTAACTGTATTCTTAATAAATGGTCTGGGCCAAAATTACTTTTTCCTGATTTGACCACAACTATAAAATCAAACTCTTGAAATAGGAGCACTCATCGACATATGTGCCCTTGTAAAACAGGCTTATTTACCAAATACTTCAATGCCATGTGATCTATATACAAGATGAATGGTGTAGCAAGTAGGTACTGGTGAAATTTGTGCAACGCATAGATCATGGACAAAGCTTTGCGCTCTATAGTTGTATAATTCTATTTTGTAGGAGTCATCTTTCTACTAGCAAAACAGATAGGATGATCAACAATACCTTCTCTAGGTTGAGTCAACACCATGCCAATGGTTATGCCAGAGGCATCAACATGTACATGAAATGGTTTATCCCACGAAGGAAAACACAAAATGGGCATGGTAGTAAGTTTCTCCTTCAATGTCTCGAATGTGCGTTGTTGTCATTCTCCCCAGTAGAACGTACCTTTTCTTTTTAGTAACTCTTCTAAGGGTGCGGAAACTTTGGCATAGCCTTTGATAAATTTTCTCTAACATCTTGTATGTCCCAAAAATCCGCGCACCTCACTTTGATTGGTAGGCTCCCCTAGGCCTATAATGACTGGAATTTTTGCTAGATCCACCAACAAACCCTCCTTGCATATTATGTGTCCCAAATGGTGTAGCAAATATACAATTTTTTATGTTCAAAGAGATACTCAACTGTCTACACTGTTCAAACATTAAGCACGAATTGTCACAGTGATCCTTAACTAATCCATACACTGTTCAATCATCTAAATATAAATATAAGAAGTTGTGAATAAATTCTTTGAACTCTTGGATGACTATGCGTGAAAATAGAGCCGACGCATTTTTCAGACCAAAAGGCATCATAGTATAGGTGAAACTACCCCATTCAGTAGTAAATGTAATTTTTTCTTGATCTTCCTGGGCAATCCTAACCTGATGATACCCAGAGGATCCATCTGTAAACGAATATATTTCATGCCCTACAAATCCTTCTAGTATTTCCTCAGTAAATGGTGTAGGGAATGGATCTGTTACACATGCAGTATTCAGCTCCCTGGAATTCACACATATTCTAATTTTCCCATCCTTCTTGATATTGATCACCATTAGACTAACCCATTCTGACTCATCAAGGGGCTTAATAATTCCAGATTTTAACATGTTATCAATCTCTTCTTTGACCTTTTCATGCAAATTGGGGTCCATTCTGTAAGGCCTCTTTCTAACTGGGTGCACCCCGTCTTTAAGCTTTATCTTCATTTCCCCTAACGATTCATGCATGCCTGTAAGTTCATGGTACCCCCTAGGAAATAGGTGTTGGTAGTCCCTTAATAACTCAATGATTTTTTCCACTTCAGAGTCTGACCAATAGTCTCCAATTATGGATTCCTTAGGCTTAGTATCTGTTCCAAAATTCACTCTCTTTGTCTTCATAGGTTCATGATAGGCACGCGTGGTATTATCCACACTGTCCAATACCTCATGCCTTCTTGTTGAATGGTTTACATCCAAATTATCTACTTCTTCATCATCCACTAAGCAGACCATTTTTCCTTTCTCTTTCTCAAGGTAAGTGCATTGAAGTAATATTGTATCGGCCTTTGGTTCTTTATCAAGATGCGCTCCTGAGTCCTCTTTATCTAATAATTCCTAGAGGATTTATTTAGCCTTGGCACTATCCCCCATAGTTAATCATTTGATAACTTTCAATGCTTCTTCTACCAGAGGTTTTGTGGAGAATAATTCAAATGTCTGTACCATTCCTACAGCTAAATTATGCCAATTTCCAGTTTCTCTATGGAGTTATGCATATACGTACCAAGCACGCGTGTAGCCTTGTAAAGTAGAATAAAATTGGTGCACCCATAGTGAAGGTGGTAAAGCTTCTTGTCCCTCTATCCAAAGTCTCTCACACTTCTGAACATGGTGTTGAATAGGTTGATCACCATTATAATTACATATTTGTGTAGGTGCCTTGCTCGTAAAGAGCCTAGTAGTAAGAGCAACCCCAATTTCATTCCATTTGACCAAATTATCCTTGTGGACTACCCACCAGCGTGTTTCTATCCCATGTAGTGTATATGCTAGCATATTTCTCCTCTCTAGTGGGTTTATCCATTTTTCTCCTATGGCGCGCAGGAATATCATGGTATCCCCTTATCCTATGTAAAAAAGTACCGAGTTGTTACCTATCCTCTTGACATAACGTAGTTTTGTGCCTTGAGGGATTATGCTCTTTACATTGTGGCCTACCAACTCATAAGTGTTGTGAGCCCAATTATCACAAGAAACACTTGTGGTATCGCTAATAGACTATGCATCCTCCCAATGAATTATTCCTTCTTTGGTTGGTTCAATCATCTCTGGATCTCGGATGGTGCGTACATAAATTCTATTTAGATCTTCTTCACTTAAGGGATCAACATAGGGTTCAGACTTTCCATCTGTTAAAGGGATAATGACCCTTTCCTCTTTATTTTCAAAATTGAAATAGCCCTTGTTGAACCTAAGATCAGCATTATTTGCATAGCACCAAGGATGCCCTAATAGAGTTAGGAAGCTATCTGATTTTTCCAGTGCTAAAACTTCAAAGTCTCTAGTGAACTTTGCTCCTTGTATAGTAATGGATGCATATTTTAAAACTCCTATGGGAGTGGCCTTAGTTCGATTAGCCATGAATAATACATTAGAGGATGACTGCAATGGGGGTCTCCCCATTTGTACCCATGCATCTAAGGTAAGAACATTAACTTCCGCGCATGAATCAATGAATATATTACTCAACAGCCACCTATCCACAACAGCATTTAGAGTAATTTCCTTGTCATAATCTAGGCTATGAGGTGGGATATTTCCATGCAGGATCTATCATCTAGTCTTAGTACTTACACGTGGAGTGTTCCCTTTTAATCAATTCCCTAATAGTGGAGTGATGTTCTCCTAGCACAACATTTTTCACACTTCTCTCAGGTCATCTATATCAGTTTGGACCATCTCTGATGCTTTCTTCTTCTCCTTTAAATATTGTATCTCACCCTAAAGATTCCTTAGCACTTCCATGGTATCTTGATAAACCTCCTTCTAATAGGTAGGATCTGGGTACCATGCATGAAGAACATCATCCTTAGTGATGGTAGGTTTTCGTTGTAATGCCTCCCTGGTACATGTTGCCTCAGCACGGGTTGTGATCTTCACTTGTAATGCCTCGGATTCTACTCCCATCTTCATAGCTAGGGTTCTTCGTATAGAAATAACATGTAATATTCTAAGGACACTCATGCCTATAGTGGTTAGGAGATCCGCATGTATAACATGTTCTGCGAGGAAACTCACTTCTTCCACCACAACATCCTCATCCTCCAAATCCACCACAGTATCCTTGACCTCTACCACAACTACCTTTAAAACACCCCTCGTTCTGATCATAGCATGCCTGATTGTGCTCTTGGTCCTGATGCTCATTCTTTCCCTTAGAGTTATCTAAAACTCCAGTCTGTCGTACACCAATATCTATAGCGTCATGGATTTTTCCAATTAGTCGGCAGTCCTCCATGTCATAAGTCATGGACCTATAGATTTTACAGTAGCTTGAAACATTCTTTCTTATTGCATGTATTAATAATGGGCAATGGCTAGCATCATGGTTTAAGTCACATATCTCACAATGCATCAGTAATGAGTGTACTGCTCTGTGAGGACAACTATCCTTTGTGTGACCCTCCACTTCACAATCTGTACACCAAATTCCTGAGCGTGTTTCATGGGCTGAATTTGCTGATAATTTCTCTAGTTGTTTTGCCATAGATGCAATATGTGCCTCTAAGAATGGGCTAACATCGGTGTTAATAATCCCAACTACCTCAGCACGTAGGGTTGCCTCCAATGCTTCACGTGGATCCATATATGTCTTATGTGATAGCACCCTCCTAAATGTCATAATCAATCCCCCAAAAAACCATTGTGCATGATGGCTTGCGTGTATTTCATAAGAAATATTTGATAACAATGTTTTAAACCATGCATCATACTCTCTAACACTTTTAGTAGTGCCTTGCTTAATATCCTTGAGTGCACTTATGCTCTTCTACTCAAACTCAGGGATATGAAACTCTTTTAAGAACGCATTCTTAAATGATGCATAATCTATGCAAGTCTGATCAGGGTCAAACTTTATGTACTAGTTGTGTGCGCTCCCTTATAGTGTAGTAGCAAATTGGCTTGCCCTACGCTCAGAAGTTGTGATTCCCTTTACGTGCCACAATATTTCACACATATGCACATGTTCAACAACATTTTTTATGCCCCTATACTCTGGAAGACAAAGAGACATTTCCATATAAATATTCTAGGGTTGGGTTGGACCTTACCCACCTGATCTAGAACCTCTAGTATTTCCCCTACCTCCAGAACCTCCAGACCCACCTGAACCAAAACTTCCCATGCCTCCTGATCCTGAACCTGTAGCTGGAATAGGTCATGTAGACGTACTCCCCTGTTCTTCAACAATAGTACTATACTAAACCCCTACAGTCTGTGAAGTAGTTCCACTTCCAAAAGTGAATCCAACATTTTGTGCTCTCATATTCTGTGCAGATGATGTGCCTAAAAACACACCTCTAAATAGCAATGAATTCATTTTTCCTGCCATTGATGTACTTACTCTCTTACTTCCCAAACTTGCTTGGTGATTACTTATTGTACTAGATACTGGAAAACCAAGTGCAAGGGCTAGGTTACCAGGTGGATTCAGATGTGCGCCCGTAGCCCAGGTATACTCTATTGGCACGCTTCATTGTGAGGCCGAGGGGGGATCCCTCTCATGCTTTCCAAGATGGGGGAGTTCCTGATGCTTGGGTTTTGCATCTTCTTCATGAGCTTAAAATCCTTCACGATCCATCTCTCTCCTCAACGCCATACTTTCTACAACACTACGCTGCTTCTCTATCTCCCTCTCACGTGCCTCATTATACTTAAGATGCCCTTTCCTCTCTCTGCCTCTCTGGTACTATGTCTGTCATCTTTCACCAATCTTGTTCCTGCCCCGCGTGTGGTGAAGTTTAGTTAGCCATCGGTTTACTCTCAAGATTCAAAGTTACCATCAAGATCTTGATCGCCAATGGAATGCCTTATAGGTAAGCCCCCCTTAGATGTCGTAAGAACTAGAATTTAGCTACCTCTGGACATGAATAAGTGGAAATTGAGTATTCTAAGATATAACTGTTTAGGACACCATGAAACCATGAAACCACGTATCCATAACTCAATTCCAAATAAGATCAGCATCATAAAGGGCCTGGAATTCTTCCTATGTCTAGACAAGTGCACAATATCTCCAATTCTGTTTAGATGCGTAAGCAACCAGCCACTCGTACATATCAAGGAAAGATAGCGAAAAAGCTCTCATATAAACTGTCATACATATTTTTTTCCACCCAAGTGTGTGCATTAAACTCAAATCCAGTGTTGAACCACCGTGTATATTCTTCTTCCAGATCATGTACCCATTCTTCAATACTTGCTAAGGTTAACCGGTATGTCTTCATTGCAAACCATCCTGAAAGCAACTGAAAAACAGGTCCTGGTAATGGAACCAATGATGCAACCTAGTGGTATAAATCAAATAAAACCCTATGAAACCCTAAACAGACTGGCACATCACTCAGCCTAAACTGAGCACTCACCCGAAGCGCGCAAGGTACCAGATCCCTCTTTAGGGTTGTTGCAGGATGTTAGCATGAAGAAGACTTTTACATATATAATTCCATTACTGACACATCATTTCTACAAAGCATACCAGATCTATATCCAAGGAAAAGTAGGGCTAAGTAATAAACATGTTGAGATCACAAACATACTAGATTCAGATATACATAAAACTAATCCCTTATATTTAGCCAATATCCTCCATTATATTCAATGCAATAAGTTACAGAAGCTTCATTACAATATCAAAAGTATGCGTGTAGTAGCATAACACTGTATGTCCAGATCTCATCTATTATATTATATCTATTACACAGTTTACTCCATCTATATATAATGGTGGGGACTTTCCCTTCATCGCTTATCCTTTCCAATAATAGGTCACATGTTATTCTTAGCCACGCGCCTTTACAACACTAGCCACACATGCAAGTGTGCTAATAATAGACTACTACTAGCTAACTGATAGTAGCAAATATATTTCTGACCTGCATCCATGTAAATTACTTCGTATCCAATCCTCCAAAAATAGCCAATGTGTGGTCTGGATGTCTCTTCCTAGTTTGTGTGACTTACACGCTGTCTCTAAAAATAGACCTTTATGAGTGAAAACGGCTAAGTCTCGAAAAGCTAAACTTTTGTACCGTGCATGTGTTCTCCCTATTCATTCGCGCCTTTGAATATGACTTGCTTTCCCACGTGGACTTCTTGTGTGCTTTCGTTGTCAAGTGTTCTTTGATCAACAATATAGAGACACAAGCTTTAGTGTTACTCGTGTAGGGACAAAGTTTGAATCACCCAGTTAAATTGGCAAACCATGTCTCAGCCTAAAATCATGTGGTGTCTCCAAATTAGGTGGGTATATGAAGTCTCAATATATCCCAAATGATGTCCAATGCATTGATCTTCCTAGGTCTATACCTCTCCTCTATTATTTGTCTCTCCTCTAATATTTTTCTATCCTCTCGTTGATTATGAGGTGGACTCTTAGTCCTCTCTCTAGTCTCACATGTTGCCTCTATGTGCAAACTAGGTCATGGGGACCATTTTCCCTCTTATGGTGGGTGTAGTGATCATGCCCTATAATCCTTTCCTCTCTGGAACCCACTCTCTAAGAGAGGTCACTACCTCCTGCAATTCCTATAGGATTTGAGCTCCAAATACCCCATGATTCTTCTCGAGTGGGGTAGATAGTCCACTCCTTGTTGGGTCCATTAGGGCCCATGTGCATGTAATCTTGCACAGGCCCACAACAGAGTTTAGAACTCTAAAAAAAGTGGGTAAAAGATTACTTATATTAAGTTATAAAAACACTACTTATATTCCTAGTGTTGAAACCTCGCTCTCTGATAACAAGTGTAATGCCCCAAATTAAAACACTTAACCAAACTCAAATAACAATTAAATTATGGAATATTTTTAGGAAGTATAAAATTATTATCAAGTACTAGTTTCGGGTTTACATTGGCTAACTCATTTCACTGCATTTTCAAATGACATTGTGGACTTGTGCAGTCGTAAAGTGTGATGATGTGGCAATTGTCGCTTAAATTGGCAAAGCCAATAACCGTGTGGACAAATAAGTTTTAAAAGTAGTTGAAATTTTAAAGGGTTTTAGCTTCAATGAATTATTTAAACATCACATTTGTGTTATTTTATTATGGAATAAATGTTTAATCATTATTTACTAGCCACACCGATTTCATTACAAGATTTAACAATTATAACATTTTGAATGGGAAATTATTAGTAATATTCCTATTACCTTACCCATATTAAAACTTCCTAACTCATTTTATTTTAAAAATTATCTAACCCATTTTATTATTTTATAACTCATCTCAGTTAAATATTACTTTAGTGAAACACCTTAATAATTCACTATGTAATATTTATTAACTTAGCAAACATTATATTACTTAAACTCACTTATAAAATTACTATGGGATAGTATTAGTTTAATAAGATTTTCTAGCCAATTTAGAGACAAGTCAGGTATGAGTGTAGGGTTAAACATAAGCCATAAGATCAATTTACTTTCCACCATTAGATTTTTAAGTTAACTACCAACCCTAAAAGTTACCTCAAATATTTATACAACCTAATTTCTCTTCTCCTATTATTTTATTTTATTATTCTTTCATTTTCTCTCTAGTTTTTTTGTGTGTAGGTTAGATCATGGAGCTTTAAGTTATTTAATGGGGGATTGATAAACACATATACATAAACATACATACATACATTTGTATCTATGTATGTATGTATGTAATCTTATGGAGTTAGAAGGACTGGCCTAGTCTTTATGCCTCATGTTATATATAGTAGGGTCATGCCCTATGTGTTAAAAGGGGGGTGTGAGGAGTGGCTTGTGGAAGTGTTGGTGAGAAAAAAAAATCAAGTGGGAAAATTAGGTGTCTCCACCAACATTCGCGAGGCTACATCCCTATGAATTAAATGGTGCAACTCCCATTGTGGAATGTGGAATGTTACTAATCTAATCCTAAGCTAAATTTTGTGGGTTTGCCAAATAGCCCATGGATCACACAAGGAAAATCCACCAAACCTATGAAAAAGTGCTTGTACAGTGTGTAGGGGAGGATGCCACACTGATGAGGGGAAAGGAAGGTTACTGTCGTGAGTAGGCCAATTATATATTTCACACCCAATAACTAGAGTAGTTCAACATTTAATATAGAATAGACAACATCAACCTTGTTACTGACATCAAGAAAAGATGAGATTATGAACACCAAGTCTCATTAATCTTTTCATCAAGAAAACTCTTTTCTTATTTATTGACATTCACAAAGTTTCATAATAAGAGGAATAGAATAACATATGAGAAAGGGAGATAGTAGAAATGTATCTCTTATTTCTTATGCATTGATACAAAGTTCAATGACTACAATCCACAATTGTTATAGAGTGGAGGTTTTCCAAAAGTTAGGCTCCTTTGGAATGGAGAGGCCATCCCAATTTATAGCAATGTGAATTGACCTCTCATCTCCCATCACATAAATCTTTGCATTCCTATTCCACTTATGACCTTTTTCCTTCCATTATAAAATAAAAATTAAGTATTTCTCTTATAAATTTGAGAAAATCCTTTTAAAATTTTAAAATGGGTCACTTAAATGAATAGAATAAAATACAATAACTATGCTCAACAAAGAATAACAAAAGAGAGGAGGATGAGGGATAAAGATGGAAGGATGAGGAAGATGATGAACTCTGAGCATGAATGAAGATGCATCCACATTTGATGAATATTAGCCCCACTAATGAACTAGTGAAATGCACCAATGCAATAATGAACTTTGGAACTTTGATCTATTTTACACCATGATAAACCTCCTATCGAAAAAACCATGAAAATTTCCCAATATATTACCCAATAATGCATTTAAATGAGACCCTGAAACAATTTCTTGCAAAATGAAACCATGATGGTGATCACAATTACCTCTTATACATGATACATAAATATTTCGGATTGTGGAATGAGTGTTTAAAAACACTATGGAAAGATTCCCTTGATGATCACAGGAATTTATTATGAACATCCACTCTAGATAATTTGATGATGGAAATCCACATTTGATGACCTTCTGCACACTACTATACTGAAGAGAGAATCAAATTAAATTCACTACGAATACTTTTCCCTTTGAAAACTCTTGAAATTATGAACTTCTACACGTTTCCTAGATACACTGAGAAATGATGAAAAATTGAGATGAATACCATTGAGAATATTGAGAGATAACTCCCCTTATCAAGAAAACCTTTTAATCCAGGAGAAACTTGGAATTGCCTTTGATCCAAAATTCACAATTTCTTCATTTTGATGTTTTATGCTCATCGCCTCAGGGAATGTGGAAATTTGCTTAAAACCTGAATGGAAGATTTCAGGAATGTATGAAGTGCTAAAATTTGATCACTTTCAACATGATTTTCCCATTTACTATTTTTAGTATATCCACCATGAGTACCCATTCTAGCCATTTAGCCATTTTTACCATTTCTGTCAATTTTTCTAATTTTTGAGTGTCTTGATAATGTGGGAATGGAATGAAGAGTGTGAATGCAAATTTTATTAGACTGAATATTTTTAGTAGGATTTCCTATTGAGACTTACTAAAAATAGACACTAGCCTTCCTTGATTTGTGTTTGAATGGAACAGATTACAAAATTTTACATCATTCATTACAATTCTCTGGTTAAATTTTCAAGACATTTTTCCCACTCGAACCCTGGGAATTTGAAAAATAGTTTTTTCTTGGCAAGGCCCTTCGACACAAAATTGCCATGGAAGCCATTAATGGAGTCCTTTAGATTTTTTCAAGTTTTATTTCCCACCTCATATTTTGACAAAAATGAATTTTTCGATATGTTTTTTTTCCCTCTTTGTTACACCTTTGAAGTTTCGGCTCAACATGGTCTCTGGAATAGTAGATATGAAAATTTTAAATTTCAGTGCTAGGAAATAAGGGTTTGCTCATTGTAAAAAAATTATCCTAGTGTATTTTAAATCCATCACTTGGGTTTTTTAAGGTCTTAGAAAATGTATAAGAATGCAAAACATTTGAGATCAAACCGTGCCCTGATTTTTTAGTTGTGAAGTTTTTTAGTTTCTTGTGCACACCTTCGTTTCAGAGAAAAATGAATCCTAGAGCATGGATTTTTGTGATTTTATTTCAAAAAAAAAGGTTATGAAATCATGTAGGAGTAATGGAATTGATGAAAGAGATAAAAATGGAGGAGGAACCTGGAAATTTTTTTCTATAGTTCCGGGTGAAAATGGAGCAATGTGGGGGGAATGGAAAAAATGGATAAGTTTGGCTATTTATATGTTTAGTTACCTTGAGAAAGAGGGGGGAAATTTTTTTTGTCCCCTTTTTACCCTTTTAAATTGAAAATGGGGTCACAAAATGGTGCCCTCACCTCATGCTGCCACTTAGCACTCATGTAAAGGTGGAGAGGAATGGAGGAGGGGGTTGTAATCAAACACTTGGGAGCTACTCTTTGGTTGTATGAAGAACCTTGAGGGCGAAAGGAGGGGGAAACATTTTTCCCCCATTTAACATATTAAAGTGACAATGGGGTCATAAAATGGCACCCTCACCCTAGGTTTACACTTGTCATTCATGCCTATAAAGGTGAGGGGGCTAGAAAATGAGCACCTGAGAGCTAAATGGAGTTGTCAGGGTCATATTGTATGTCCATGGGTTCTATGGGAGGAGGGGCACCATTTTTTGTCCCCCAAATCCCCTTGGAAAGGAAAAATGGGGCCATAAAAGTGTGCTTGAGTGCCATGGTGACATATTTCCTTGGAAAATTTGACTAATTGTTGAAACAAGGTACCTTTTGAAGAGACTTGAAAAAGACATAAATTGATCTCTCAAATGACTTGTTTCACACTTATTTATATGAATTTTCTTATAAAATTAATTTGAAGAAGGATTATATGAGTCTCATGCCTTGAATATTCTTGAGAAACCATCAAAAACCTCATTTTTCTTGGTATCACCAGTTATGCTTGGATATAATGAATTGTCTGAAAAAATGTATGGGGTTTATGATGAATCTTATATTTCTACCATGTAGAGGAATGAAAATTATTTCCTTTGATATGTTTTTTGTCTCAAAAATCATTCTAGAGCTCCTAGAATCACCACTTAAAGTCCAGGTTCTCTCCCGCAATGTAAGCTTCTTCGGCCTAAAAAACCCACTTTTGATGAAAAAGTTCCTATACCTCCGAATATTTCTAGAATATTCCTAAATTAGTTACAAAATGATCCTAGCTCATTAATACACATCCTTGATGAATTTTTGACTTATACAATACTCTGGAGATTATACATTTGTATTAGAAGGGATGATGATAGTCATTCCTAAGCTTGCTTGAAAATACACTTTCAGAGACACTGCTTCTGAAGTAATTAAGTGGTATTTTTCCCCTTAAATAACCTATGGGGAAGGGTGACACACATCTATGAAAACTTTGATGGAGATGGTATGCTTGACACAAAGAATAGGATGACATGGGAAGGTGTATACGGATAGTTACACCATATAAATTTTTTGATACTAGGGTATGGTTGTCCTATTTTCAAGTGATTTTTTCCCATGCAAAAACACATGAAAATAGTTGGGTCTAGCTTTGGGAAATGTTATGGATCAATCAAAATGAGGACATAGCATAAGGAATCCAAGAATCTCAATTTTATTTTTGGACTAGTTTTTATCTATTGGGCTATAGAGAGTCACTAGAAAGATATACTACACAACCTCCTTTATTGAACACACACATGACAAGAAAGTAACACATAACCAAGGGAAAAAAAAAATTGGAAAAGAAACACACATCATCAAGGTAAAAAACATAAATCACCTATGTGCATGTGGGGGACAACCTGCTTTCACTGAAGCATAAACTTGAATTGAGTGATTACTTGTATATGGGTGTCACTGAATGCCATTCTTCTGTAAATCCATTAACAAATTCATTAAAGTATGAACCTCTTGTCAGATTCTTGAGAAATCTCTCTTGATTTCTAGTGTAATTGATTATTTTCTTATTTGTTCTACCACCTTTCTTGTTTTGACATATTTTTCTTGGCTTCTTATTGCTCCTCAGGTTCATTCCACTTTCCAATTTATTACTGGTGTCATAAAGATATTTCTTGATTTTACTATAATTACCATTTTCATCACAAGAAATTTTTTCTTCATTGTGTATCTGCTTCATGACCACCACTTTCATGGGTTGATTCTTGACAGATGTCTCAATAATTTTGGCATCATCCTCCATCTCTTAATGTTCTATTTTTTTGAATTGTTCCGAGAAGTCATTTTTCTCATGCTCCAGGTCTTTTGACATATGCTGCCCTATATAGTGTGTCACATGTTTTGCATCCTCCTCAGGGAAAGAGAATGAAATCCAAATTACACACACAACATGGATATTATCATCTTCTTGCTTTCCTTTTCCATTTTGGGCTTCATCCTTTACTTCTATTTTTAGGGCATTGATATCTTGAGAGGAGTGAGCACTGAAAGGTTGAAGTCTATTGAGCAGGTTTCCATTTTGATAAATATCAACCTTAGGACCAAGAAAGAATATGTTTCTCCATTTTTTGTTGATAATTTTTCCATCCTTTTGAAAAGGAAATGAACACAACACTGGAGCTGAAATTCCATCATCATTATCTTCTCATTCTTGACCATCGAGAACTAATAAGTCCATTTCCATAATGAAATCATAAACTTCTTGGCTATTCCCCTTTTCAAGAGGTGGGGGCATGTTGCATTTCTTTATTTTCCTATATTATTCTCTAGAGAGAGAGATAATTTTTCAAGTTCACTAACATACTCATCATATGGAAAATCATTTTGATTTTTGGGAACATGATCGAAAAAATTGAAGTTATCTATTAAGAAGGTGTTGAGAATCGTTCCTTTTTCTTGATCTGTATCTCTCATGACTTCAATATTTCTCTGTTGTAATTCAAGGATCTCATCACCAACATTATTATCCACTAAATAAAATTCATTTATACCCTCATCCCATGAAAATTATACCTTTTCAAACTCATATTTCATCAACTCTTCATTGTTCTCTTTGAACAAATTTATGATGTTTGGACATTCCTCTACCAATAAGGGAAGCTAAAGATCCTCCTTAAAGGTCATGAAGAATTTTTCAAATTTGGAATTTTTGCACTTGATGTCTTCCATTGGGTCATTTTGTCATTGAAAATTACACTTAATTTTTCTGATGGGAAGTAGCTTCTTTATTTTACCACTGACTGGGATGGTGGCATGCAACCAGTCTAGAGGAATATCTCCCCAAACATCTCGAAAAAATATTTCTCCCAAAAACATGCCATATGTGGTAGAAATGTCTGCTACAAGTATTCTCATTGTGATTTTCTTGTTAGGAAAATCTGTCAATGTTACCTCAGTATCTTTGACTTGTCCAATGATAGGTACTTGTTTTATTTCCATAGAGAGGAATTGACTAGAGGTAGGGGAAAGGGAGAGACGAAGATCTTTAGTGACCTTTGCAAGAATGACATTTTTAGAGGCACTGGAGTCAATGATGTAATTTTTTAGCTTATACCCTTTAACCAACAAGGCTATGTATAAAAGATCAACCTTCTTAGAGGTGGAGGGTGTGGAAGTGAGACAATTCAGAGATGGAGTGGATTAAGACACATGAGATGATTATTTTGTGGTGGCATATTTAGAACATAAAATGGACCCATTTCCTTAGATATGATGAATGAGTCTCTTGATTTTATTAGGATGAGTTCTCAAGTACTCATATTTGGATATTTTGACTTTGGTTATTTTACAATGGTCAATAATATCAAAAGACAAGTAGTAGGAACATCAGGGATTGTTGTAGCTCTGGCATGGATGTTCTTAGGGTCTACAGTAGCTAATTTTTCAAAGGGGTTTGAAGGAGACTTACTTGAAGAGGAAAGATGGTTCTTGTTTCGAATGGTCTCATGTTTTTTCTTAGTTGAACCTATTGAAGTTTAATTTTATGATCCTCCTTTGGTTATTTTTTCTAGATTCACCATTTGAGGATTCAATTTCTTTGATTGGGTAGTGGAAGAAGAGAATTATTTCTCCTTTATAGGTAAGGTGAATACTGTATATGAGTAACTATCTGTGAATTATTCATCATCAAGTATTCATTCACAAAACTTGATCTGAGTACAGTCACTTTCTCCTTTGTCTTTAGATTCAAAAATTTCTTCTCCTTCATCTTCATATTTCTCACACATTGCATTAACCAGTGGAGCTTCTAAGGTAAGCCTTTCGGGTGACCCTAAAAATCTTGTTTCTTTCTTGATTTGGAATATATGTTCGTTGATTAGGTTCCCTTTTCATTAAGATCAATTCACTTGAAGACTTTCACACCATTGGATCAATTCTCCTATCCTGGGAACTTTGTGTTTTACCTTTCTTTGAGGGATTCTTCATCTTACCCAAAAATACAAGGTCATCTTCTAACTTGATATAAATTTCTTGAGCATGGTATAAATATCTTAGGTGAACCCTTTGTAGGAAACAACTTACTTCAGGAATTTGAGCATTCATAAGTAAAATCTTCAGGTTTCTTGAAGTGGGGAGATTTGTGGTGGGAATTTTTATAACTATTATGTTGAATTTGTCCATGAAGTATCTCATGGACTCATGTGTCTCTTTCTTCATTTAAGTGAGTTATGTAAGGATGGCATGAGAGTATTCAATAGTCTTGAATCTCTTCTCTAATTTCTTCTTAATATCACCCTAATTGGATATCGAGTGCGACAAGAAGTAGTGGAACTAATCTGCTGCCGCATCATGTAATTTTTTCATGAAAAAATACAAAACAACATATTCATGTTGCACTCCAAGGATGCCACAGGCCGTGATAAACTCTAAAATATGATCATCAAGAAATCATTTTCCATCCCCATAGAACTTTGATAAATTATTTCTCAATCCTTGTGGAAGATCGTGAAGTGGTGGAGTCAAGGCCAATGGACCAATATTTTTTCCCCATGGTACAGGTGCTTGTGCTGCAATTTCTTATTCTTTAGTTGCTTCTTCTTCAACTCTTCAAAAGTGCATATTTCTCAATCAGGATTGCAAAGAGGATTTTGATCATTCAAGTACTTATTATTTATTTTTTTATTTTTTGGGCAGAGATCTTTTTTAGGTTCACTTGGGAAAATATCTCCCTAGTGGGGTTGCCAAAATTTATTAGTGAGAATTTTTTAGGTGGGAAAATTAGGTGTCTCCACCAAAATTCATGAGGCTATGCCCCTTTGCATTGAATGGTTCATTTTCCATTATTGAATGTTACTAATATAATCCTGCACTAAATGTTATGGGTTCACCAAATAATTGGGGATCACATAGGGACACGCCACTAAACTTGTGGTAAAGTTCTTGTATGGGGTACAAGGGAGGAAATGAAAGAGATGAGGGGGAAGGAGATAAATTAAGGAAGGAAGATTACTGTCATGCGTAGACCAAATGTAGAATTCACATGTAGAAATGAGAGTAGTTCAACATTTAATATATAAGAAATAAAATAAACCTTGTTACTAACATCAAGACAAAATGAGACTATGAAAATAAAGTTTCATTAATCTCATCATCAAGAAAAGAAACAAACTATTTTCTTATTTTTCGACATTTAAAAAGTTGCATAATGAGAGGTATAAAAGAACATATGAGAAAGATAAATAAAAGAAATTTAGCTCTTATTTTTTGTACATTGATATAAAGTTCAACAACTACAATCTAAAATTTCTATAGAGTGGAGGTTTTCCAAAATCTAGGCTCCTTTAGAATGGAGATTCCATCCCAATTTATAGTAACATTAATTAACCTCTCATCTCCCCTCACATAACTCTTTACATTCATATTCCAATTGTGACCTTTCGATTTCCATTAGAAACGAAAAATTAATTATTTCTCTTATACTTTAGAGAAAATACTTTTACAATTTTAAAATGGGTCACTTTAGTGAATATGAAAAACTATAATAATTATGCTCAACAAATAATTATGGAGAGATAAGGAGGACAGAGAAAGAGGGAAGGAGGAAGAAGATGAGGAACTTCCAGCTTGAATGAAGATGCCTTCATATTTGATGAAGATCAGATCCACTGATGAACTAGTGAAATTATGTAATGCAATGATGAACTTTGGACCTTTAATCTATTTTGCACCATGAGAAACCTCCTATTGAACAAACCATGAAAATTTTCCACTCCCTTTTACCAAATCACAAATATGAACGAGACCTTGAAATAATTTCTTTCACAATGCAACCATGATGGTGATCACAACTACCTCTTATACATGATACACATATACTTTGGACTTCCAAATGAGTGATTAAAAAAACTATGGAAATATTCCCTTGATGATCGTAGTAATTTCTTATGAAGATCAACTCTAGAGAAGTAAAGGATAGAAACCGACATCTGATGACCTTACGCAAACTACTATATTGAAGGGAAACTCTAATTAAATTCACTTAGAGCACTTTTCCCTTTGAAAACTCTTGAAATGATGAACTTCTACACATTTCCTGAATACACTGAGAAATGATGAAAATTTGACATAAAGACCAATGAGAACACTGAGAGATAACTCCCCTTATCAAGAAAAAATTTTGTTCCCAGAGCCACTTGGAATTGCCTTCAATGAAATTTTGATAATTTCTTCATTTTGATGCTTTATGGTCATCACCTCAAGAATGGGGTAATCTGCAGAAAACCTGAGAGGGAAGCTTCTGTGAGTACTTGGACCAATCAAGAATGTGTAAAGTGCTAAAATTTGATCACTTTCAACTACTTTTCCATTTAATATTATTAGTATGTCCAATGTGAGTACCCATTCTAACTGAATTTTTACCATTTCTATCAATTTTTCCAATTTTCGAGTGTCCTGATCATGTGGGAATGGAATGAAGAGTGTGAATTCCCATTTTTCTGACTTAATAGTTTTAGTAGGATCTCCTATAGACACTTATTAAAAATATAAAATAGCCTTCCTAGCTTTAGATTCGAATGGAACCAACTGTAGAAGTTTACATAATTTGTTACTTGATGCTCTGGTCAAAATTTAAAGAGATTTTGCACCAACTCAGAACCCTGGGAATTTGAATAAATATTTTTTTCCTAGTGAGGCCTTCAGGAGTATGAAGTTTCCATGATATCCATTAATTGAGTAAGTGATCTTTATACAATTTTTACTTTCCCACCTCATATTTTTACGAAAACAACATTTTCTGATATGGGTTTTCCTTCTTCATGTTACACCTCTGAAGTTTTATTGCTCAACCCGATCTTCAAAATGGCGAGAATTTAAATTTTTAAATTTCAGTTTAAGGAAATTAGGGTTTTATCATTACAAAAAATCATTCTCCTAATGCCTATGTTAAATCCATCACATTTGGTTTTTACAGCCTCTAAAAATGATGAGAAGAATGCTAAAATATTTCAGATCAAACCGTGCCCAGGTTTTTTAGTTATGGAGTTTTTTAGTTTTCTTGTGCATACCTTCATTCTAGATCAAAAATGAAGCATGGAACATGGATTTTTGATGATTTTATTTAAAAAATAATGGTGATGATATCATGAAGGAGATAAAAGAATGAATGAAATAGAGAAAAAATGGAGGATTCTGACAGTGGAAAAAAAAATTGCGAGAGTTTCGGGTGAAAATGGAATAAGTGTGGGGGGAATTGCAGAAAATGGCTAAGTCTGGCTATTTAAATATGTTATTGACAATTACCTTGAGGGAGATGCTGTGCACATTTTTTTCCATTTTTTCCCCTTGGAAAATGATACATTAGGGGAAAAAAAGTTGTGCACACTCAGTATTAGGGTGTCCACTTGGCACTCATGCACAGAAGCGAAGAAGAATGGAGGAAGGGTGTTGAAAGAAAGCAACTAGAGAGCTCACTTTTTGGTCATATGAAGAACTTGGAGGAAGAAAGGAGATGGGATGCACATTTTTGTCACCATTTCATCCCCTTAGAATGGGAAAATAGGGGCAAAAAATAGAACCCTCACCTCAGTGGTTTGAACACTTGTCATTCATGTGTGCAATGAGGAGGGGGCTAGTCCAAACTAGTCAAAAGGCACCATTTTTTGTCCCTCTTATCTCCATGGAAAGGGAAAATGAGGACACAAAAATATGCCTCACTCTCATACTACCATGTGGCACCCAAGAAATGTTGGCTAAGTATCAAACACATACCTTGGGCGAAAACTTGAAAATGACCATGACTTAAGCTCCCATATGACATTTTTCACACTTATTTATATGAAATTACATGTAAAATTCCTTTTGATAAATATTGAAAAGAGTTGACGAATCATATCAGAAACTGGTGCACCACGATGAAGTTGTATTCTAGTTGAATCGTAATGGCTCTAACGTAATCACAAGGAAGAATCTATCAACAACTGAATAACTTGCATAACAGAACAAAGCTTGCACATGTAGAGAAAAGACAATAGAGTGTTTTGGCATGCTCATAAATGTCAAATGAAGGGATACATATAGGGTGTTGAGTAACCCTAGTGCATGACTCAATAAGCAAACCCTAAACCTAACCCATGTGAGATGACCCTCCTTATGTGAGTGGAGGACACATAGGATAACTCACACCAACACCCCTCCTTCATCGAAGCTGGGGTAGCAGCTATGATGAGTTAGACGGAAAGAGAAGACACTCCTAAACAACTAAAAAAGATGTGTCAATGGGGCCCGGCAACTAAAGGCCTAATAAGGTGCCCATATACAAACAACATCTTCCTAGAAGAAGAAGAAGAAAAGAAGGACTACATAGCCCGAAGAAGATGAGCAGCTGCAGAAGACCTCACCCCAAGAAGAGACCGTAAGTGAAGAAACTTCATCTTAGTGAAGGGCTTGGTAAATAAATCTGCAATCTGATCAACTGTCTGAATGTACTGAATGTCGATGATACCATCATGAATAAGCTCTCATATGAAGTGCATATGGATCTCAATGTGCTTCGTCCGCTGATGTTGAACTGGATTTCTTGTAAATAGAGATAGTGCTCATGTTATCACAGTAGATAATGGTAGGCCATCGAAGGTGGATGCCAAACTCTGTCAAAATACCCTGTAGCCAAATAGCTTATGTGGCAGCGTTAACTGTTCCTCTGTATTCTGCCTCTGTAGATGATATCGCAATTGCATTCTGCTTCTTGCTAGACCAACTAATAGGACCGAACCAAGAGAGAAACTATAGCCAGAAGTAGATTTCTGATGATCTAAGTCACCGGCCCAATCAGAATCTGTGAACCCAATCAAGTCAATATCCACCCCTCCATGATAGTGAATGCCATCAGTATAGGTGCCACAAACATAATGAAGGATCTTTTTAGCTACTTTCCAATGTAGCTCATGTGGCTCCTACATGAATCTAGACACAATCCCAACAACATACGATAAATCTAGTCGAGTGTGAGTCAAGTAAATCAAGCTCCCCACCAACTGTCGATAAAGGGTACCATCAACCAAGGGAGTAGAGAAATCAGAAACCAACTTAACCCCAGAAAGAAAAGGAGTAGGAGAAGACTTGCAATCGGACATCTGAAAATGAGCTAGCAGATCAAGAGCATACTTAGGTTGCGAAATCAAAATTCTCTGAGTTAGATTGTGAAATTTGGATCCCAAGAAAGTAATGAAGCAGACCTAAGTCAGTCATGGAAAACCTGTTGGCCAAGGTGATCTTCACAGAATCAATAATAGAGGAAGAACTTGCCTGATCAACAAGTCATCAACATAGAGAACAAGAATGAGTATGGAGTCATCTTGCCATAGAATATAAACATTTGGATCAGAGTGACACCTAGTAAACCCTGATGTAAGTAAAAAGGAGTCCATCTTGGCATACCAAGCCCGAGGGGCTTGTTTAAGGCCATAAAGAGACTTCTTTAACTTACAAACAAGGGAGGGATCATGGACATAACCCAAAGGTTGTTCCATGTAGATCTCTTCCTCTAGGTCCCCATGAAGGAAGGCACTCTTAACGTCCATTTGATGGACTTTCCATCTGTTTGCTGTGGAAATGGCTAGGGTTAGTCAAATAGAAGTCATCTTCACAACCGAAGCAAAGGTTTCAGTATAATCAACCCCAGCTATCTGGGAGAAACCCTTAGCTACTAATCACACTTTAAACTTTTCAACATCTCCATCTACTCCATACTTTGTTCAGAACACCCACTTACACCGAATGATTTTTCTTCCTTTCGGAAGAGGGGTGAGATCCCAAGTATCGTTCTTCATGAGAGAGGAATACTCCTCATCCATGGCAGAATCCCACTCAGGAATACCAGAAGCCTCTCAGAAATACTGTGGATCAGAAGTAGAGGTGAAAGAAAGAGTGGGGTCCAATGAAATCTGAGCGAGTACGTCTCATATCCGAAGTATCTCCAACTAAATCTCCAGCACTTTGCAAAGTTTTCCTAGCCCAAAGAGGACCAGGAGGATCAGGCTCAGAGTCGGAAGATTCTTCACTTGAGTGAGAAGGGACATAGTCCTCATCATCACTACTGTCAGAATCAGAAGACTCAGAGGTTTGATGGTCGGGAGGATCAGGAAGAGGAGCATGCTCAACAGCATCATCATCTGATGAGTCAGAATTTGAATCAACGAGCTGAAGAACCTCAATAGGTGGAGAAGTAGAATTCGAAGAAGACTCATCAAACTTAACACTTCTCTCAATATACAGCTCATGAGAAGTAGGATTCATCAATCGATATC
Source organism: Taxus chinensis (assembly GCA_019776745.2). Classification (NCBI taxonomy): domain Eukaryota; kingdom Viridiplantae; phylum Streptophyta; class Pinopsida; order Cupressales; family Taxaceae; genus Taxus; species Taxus chinensis. The sequence continues at coordinate 571,187,477 of CM034156.1, read as the reverse complement.
CCTTCACGCCATCAGGATACCCTACAAAGATACAAGGTTTGGATTGTGGTTCCAAAGCCTTGCGTTTCTTCTTGGGAATCTGAGCCATAGCCTTGGATCTGAAGACTCGAAAGTGCTCAACATCAGGTTTGCATCCAAACCAGGCTTCAAAGGGTGTCATCCCTCTTACTGCCTTGTGTGGAACATGGTTCTGAATGTAATTAGCACAATTCACTGCTTCATCCCAATACTGCAGAGGAAGAGACTTCGAGTGAATCATACAAGTGGCCATCTCTTTAAGAGTATGGTTCTTTCTTTCTGCTACTCCATTCTGCAAAGGGTTGTATGCAACTGTATGCTGCAAGGAGATCCCTTCAGAAGTATAGAAATCCATGAACCTATTGTTTACATATTCACCTCCATTGTCAATTCAAAGAACCTTGATAGACTTGTTCCGCCTGTTTCTCAGCAAGAGCCTTAAAGTCCTAAAAATGTTCAAAGACTTCAGACTTAAGCTTAAGAAAATATACCCAAGTATATCACGAATAGTCATCAATGAAGGTCAGCACATAAAGAGCTCTAGTAAACGAAGGAGATAGAAATGGACCAGAAATATCACTGTGAACAAGATCCAAGGGACGAGTAGCTCTCTAGGCTTTTCCTTTGTCAAAGTTATTTTCAGGATGCTTTCCAAGGGTACAACCCTCACAAAGACCCTTAGAAAACTTGACGTGGGGTAACCCATTGACCATTTCATTTTGGCTCAATTGTTCAAGGTAGCGATAATTTAGATGTCTGAAATCACTCATGCCATAGCTTACTAACCTCATTTGCATGAGTGAGCAAGGCAGTGGGCGTAGAATTAGAAGTAAAGTGGGAAAAGGTATATAACTATGAATGGTGATCCACCTTTCCCTCAGCCACTGTAGTGTCATCATTAAGCTCACGAATAATCACCGAGTTAGGACCAAATTCCACTCGCATTCCTTCACCAAGGTGAGTAATTTGGTAAACCGATAGGAGATTGGTAGAGAGATCAGGAATTCTCAACACTTGGTTAAATGTTCCCCCATCCATCTCTACTGATCCACTACCAGAAACTGACACTGTCGTGTCATTACCCATCATGATTTGGGACATTCCACAAGGCTCGATGTTGGAGAACTCAACATGTGAAGAACCCATGTGGTGCGAGGCACCAGAATCTATAATCCACGTCGATGAAGGAGAAACTCTGGCTACAAGGGCCTTTCCTTTCTTCTTATCAGATTTAGAACCTTTTGTAGTGGAAGACTCGGCCTTCGGAGCATTTTGTTTGATAGACTCAAGAACACCTATTTTATTTTTCTCAAGTAATTGAGTAAGGTGATCAATTTGTTTTCTCATACATATATGCTCTTTATGACCAGGCTTCTTGCAATAGGAACACAAATACCTGTCTTTCTGTGCTCTAGGCTCAGAAGTCGAAGTGTTCGTGTCAATTTTAGTTTTGGTCTTGGTTTCCTTCTTAGGTTGATCCTTTTTTTCTTTCTTCTTTTCAGTCTTCTTTTCCTTACTAGTACTTGCTACAAGGGCATGTGACTTGGACTTGAGAGACCCCATTTGAATGAGTTTGTCATGTTCTCGAATGAGTTGGGATGAAAAACAGTCAAAGGAGGGCATATTCCAATCCTTTCCCAAGGCAGCTTTTGTAGCGTAAAAAGTTGACACAAAGACAGAATATTCAGGACCTAACTTAGAGAGAATCGACAAGATCAGTTGAGAATATTTCTTCTCTACTTGACATTCCTTTAACAATGATCTAGTGTGGACAAACTTCAAGAAGAATGCTTGTAGGTTTTCAAAATCACTAGGATTTAACCCTAGTAGTTCATTTTCCAACTCATGCGCTCTCATGTCATCGTGTTGTCCAAACATTTCATCTAACGTTGTCCACGTAGACTTAGGTGTTTCAGACGAATCAATGTGGAAGAGCAAGTCGGGAGAAATGGACATGCAAAGAAGACCTAAAGCTTCATCACTACGGTTTAACCACTTAGATTTTTCAGGGTCGTTGTCTGGTTCAGTCTCAGTTCCCATGGTGATGCGGAATAACCCTTTACCCCTTAGTTTCATAATTATTTTTGATCTCCATTCGAAAAAGTTGAACGGTGTAAGCAAAGGAATTGAAAGTGCATCCATAGTGAAAAGAGAGAGAAGAAATGCAAAAAAGAAACACAACCACCCAGGACAATATAATAACCCCCCTGCTTTCGGCACTTTATAGTTTAGTGCGTTGAATACAATCGGGTCGAGTGTGCATCTAAAACACTTGGTAACTCACCTTGCAATCAGTGTAATAACGCGCAAGAGAGGAGACCACAATCATGTTTCGGGAAGCACAACAAAGTGACACCGTACACAAGCACAATTGCTAAAAACTAGGAAGGAGGTGAAATCAGATCCTGGTTGTGAGAAAAAGTGTCTCACGTCGCAAAGGATACCCCCTTGCTGCAAACTATGGCGGATGCACTCACTAGTCGCAAGCAATAATAAGGGTAAAATACAATGGTTTTGAACTCAAGAGGAGTCCGGATGATCTTCAGAAACACCAGACAGGCACGCAGAAGACAAAGAGGTGCTCAGAGTGATCACTGCACACTTGAGCGCACGATTAGTAAAAAAATCGACAATAACACCTAAAAATTATCATTTTGAAACGTCTGATTTAGCTAATTTTAGAGCTTTTGGAGTTTTAAAAATGATAAAAAAAACGTTAATATAAGAGACAATTTTTAAAAAAATACTGAACCGTATTTGAGAATCATAAAAAAATTTAAATTAATATAAATAGATTTAAATTTAATTTAAATATGATTAATTTAATATGATTAATTAATTAAGATTAATAAAAATCCTAATTAATATTAAAAAAATATTTTCCCTTTTTAATTTAAATTATTCCAACTATTTTTTTTTTTTAAATCGGTTGAAAAAGAAAATCTATTAAAAAAGGGAAATTTTTCTTTTTTTTTTCAAAAAGCTTAAAACTTTACCAAAAAAAATGTGTAAGCTTTTTGTTTTGTTAAAAAGAAAGTAAAAAAAATACTTACCAGATAACTTACCAAATTAAAAGAACTTTAAAAAGCTTAAAGTATTTTTTTTTAAAAAAATAGAAAGTTTCCCAAAAAAATACTTTTTTAAAAAAAATAGAAAGTTTTGCGAAGGAAATTTAAATGACTCCCACGTTTTTTGGAAAAAGGATTTACTTAGGCAAAAATAAAGAGGAACTTACCCTTTTTTTAGTTTGTTGACCATGCAGGTTTTTGGGCATGTTTTGGTGAGGCCACGGTAGGCTGAAAAAAGGTGCGCAGGTTGGGTTAAGGCAGACGAGGGAGGAGGGAGGGGCAACCACGCAGTAGGCAAGGAGACTAGGGTTAGACCACACAGCAGGCAGAAACAACAACAACAATGCCTTTTGCAACTCGGTTTACAAAAACAAAAACAACAAGAGCCTTTGCATGAGTTGAAATGACTCGAGCAGGTTTATAAAAACAAAAATGCCTTTCCACAGTTTGCACAAGTCCACGAGCAAATTCGACCCAAAAATGTAGTTGCACAGTCTGCACGGTTTGACTCAATGGTTTTGGTCGATGGACGCCACAAGCAGATTTTTAAACGAGCACGCAAAAAAAAAAAAACACAACGAGACACAAAAATGAGATTAAGAAAATTTCAGTTTAATAAAAAAATTAAAAAACCTAAAATCTCCTCTATTTTTAACTGATCTGCTAGATTTAGCTGCAAATAGCTAAATGTAGCTACAAAACCCCTGAAAGCTCAAGGAGATCTACACATGCATGAAGAACACAACAAACCGAAAACTTTCCAAGAGCAACTTGTTAAATACATTAGCAAGGAAAAACCAGAAAATAATGATCGAAAACTTGCACGAGGAGTTAAAAAAAATGAAAAAACAAGAGTAATCATAACTCAAAAAATGAGTGCATGTTTACCCGATCTCAGCTTTGATACCATGAAAGAGTTGACGAATCATATCGGAAACTGTGCACCACGATGAAGTTGCACTCTAGTTGAATCGTAATGGCTCCAACGTAATCACAAGGAAGAATCGATCAACAACTGAATAACTTGCATAATAGAACAAAGCTTGCACATGTAGAGAAAAGACAGCAGAGTGTCTTGGCATGCTCATAAATGTCAAATGAAGGGATACATATAGGGTGTTGAGTAACCCTAGTGCATGACTCGATAGCTAACCCTAAACCTAACCCATGTGAGATGACCCTCCATATGTGAGTGGAGGACACATAGGATAACTCACACCAACAAATATGGGATGGGTCACATGCCTTAATTATTCCTTAAACACCCTCAACATCCTCCTTTTTACATGGGACCACCATCTGTTCTTGGAAAGAATGAGTTTCCTAGAAAAATGCATGGAGTTTATGATGAATCTTATTTTTCCACCATGTAGAGGACTACAAATTATTTCCATTGATATATTGTTTGGCTCACAATTCATTCCAAAGCTCCTAGAATCAACTCTTAAAGCTTAGATGCTATTTCGTAATGTAAGATCCTTCGGCCTCAAAAACCCTCTTTTGATGAACTAACTCCTAAAACTTTGAACCTTTCCAGAATCTTCTTGAATTAGTTTCACAATGATTTTGGCTCATGAATACACCTCCTTGATGAATCTGGGCCTTCGACACTACTCTAGAGATTATGCACTTGTCTTAGAAAGGATTATGATAGTCCTTCCTAATCTTGCTTGAAAATCCACTTTAAGAGACACTTCTTCTGAAGTACGTGTTACTGTTTTTATCTACTTTGAGAAACAAATGTCGAAATCGATCAGGATTTTTTTTTTGAAAATCCTTCACCCAGAATTTTTCTACAAGTTGGAAATTCTCCAAGTCTTGAATTCTGAAAATTCAAACTTCGGACTTCGAGGATTTTTCCTTTTGGAGTTTTATTGACATAGAATTGAAATTGATTTTTTCAAGTTCCAAGTCCAAAATCCTAAAATTCTAAATTTTTGGACTTTCAAGTTTTTGGAGTTCGGAGTTTTCTTTTTGATAATTCCCAATTTTCGAGCCCAGAGTTCCAAAGTCTGAAACCTCGAAAGTCTGAAAATTCAGACTTTCAGGATTTCAGGTTTCAAAATTCTAAGTCACGATTTTTTATAAAATTCCCTTCAAAGTTCCAAATTCTGAAACTCTGAAAGTCCAAAAAAATGGATTTTCAGGCTTTCGAGCTTCGGAACTCTAGGTCACATCTTTTGGGAAAATTACTTTCGGACTTCCGAAGTCTGAAAGTCCAAAATTATGAGATTTCAGACTTTTGCCTTTTATGTTTCGGAACTCCCCTAACCATTTTGAGTAATTTCTCTTTCAAACTTCCAAAGTCTGAAATTTTAGACTTTCAGGCTTTCAGGTTTCAGAACTCTCCCATCACCATATCACGATTTTCATCTCTTAATCTCCAAAGTCTGAAACCTTGAAATTATGAGATTTTAGAATTTTAGAATTTTGGGTTTCAGAATTTCAGAGTTCTCTACATATTAAATTCTCACCTACTTTGGTACAGATCAAGATTTAGCCATTAATTTCAGATTTTTTCTATTTAAACTCATTTTTTACAGGTCATTTTCATCTGACATTTTGCTCTGATGACCTAGGTTTTTACCATATTTTATACTTTTCGATGTCATTTTCAAGTTATTTTATTTTGGTTATTTTCTTTTTGGTTTGAGATCTTTTGTTTTATTTTCTCCTTATTCGTTTTCTTTTGTTCCTCCTTTGTATGCCTTAGAAAATGACAATCTCATTTCCAACCATGTTTCCACGATTCAAGTTTTTATAGGTATTCAATACAGCTTCCATCAGAGTCTTTAAAGATCCTCTCGGGTATTCAAAATTCACCTCTCAGTACTTCTCGTTTTTCAGAGTTCAAAGATTGACGTTTTCAAAGAACCTTCTTTTCGAAATACATAGATTTAGATGTTCAGAACTTTTCATTTCTTTGGAATTGTGTCATTTAGGGTTTTCGACAGTCTCCATTTTGGAACTCTCCAATTCATATTTTTCTATCTTTTCACTTCGGGTTTTCAAAACTCTAATTTTTAGGTTTTGGAACCTAACATTTCGAAGCTTTTCACTTCAGGTTTTCAGAACTCTACTTTTCGAGTTTTCAGAACTTGACATTTCAGACTTTACAATTCAGGTTTTCGGAGGTCTATACTTCGGAACTCTATTTTTCTAATTTTCGGAGGTTTAAGGTTTTTGGAAGTTTGGAGCTTTTTACTTCGGGTTTTTAGACTTCTCTATTTCAGAAGTTTCCCTTTCAGATTTTCGGAGATTGCAGTCTTTCAATTTTTCGGAGGTTGAAGCTTTCGGGTTTTTGGATTTTCCTTGTTCAGTACTTTCAAATTCATCATTTCGGAGTTCACTAAGTTAGTAGATTCTGAAATTCAAAAGTTTATGTCTACTTCTTAATCCAAAGGCAAAGAAAAGATAAAATATTCGTTCCTCGAGGTTTCTCCTCACTCTTGCTTGTCTTCCAACCTAGGGAGCATATGAGAGACTGATCTTGAAAAAATTGATTTTCCAAACTTCTGGGAAAGGGTGAATGCCCCAAATAAGAAATCCTAGAGGCATGACATATATGATAGTGGGCTTGATCTTGCTTCTGATTTTCCCTCATCCATTCATTGCCCAGAGTTTGTTCTAACTGTCACAGCCCATTTCGATGAAGAATCCATGGTAGTTAAGGATGTTGATGGCAAGGTTGTAATCCGCTTGGATCCAGATTTCTTCGAGGATTTTCTCAAACTTCCTGACATCGAGGAATATGTGATAATTTCACTGGATTCAGTGGTAGAACATTGGGACAAAGAAGCAAAGTTATGCACGAGGGTCATGTTGAAAACTTATCTGGACAAGAGTGTTGCCAAATTGTCAAAGACCATGTATCAGTCAGACTTCATTCAAGAGGTCAGTGACATTATTATGCTACTAAGAAGAGCCTCAGTGATTCCCTCCATGAAGGAATTTTAGAAGTGGATGATCTTATATATCACTACCATCAAGAAGAATAAGGAATTTATCAGATGGGGGGAGCATATCAGTAGCTCCATTTACTATCAGTTGAGTAGAGTGCTTTCCTCAAAGATTTTCTACATGAAATATTTTTTGGTCTATGCTACAAATACTATGGGATACTTCATTGGGTTGAATACTAAGGGTATTCAAAGCACCTCCCAAATATATGATTTCTATCCCCAAATTACACTTGATGAGGGAAGCAGACACTTTCGTAGAATTAACAATGCTTTCTTTACGGTTATTCTCTATCGTTTCGATAAGGAGTTGTACAACCAGAGGATTTTTTACGAAGCCTTCAAGGAAGTGTGTGAATAGGGAGCTATCTATCTACAGTTCCCCACATTTACCTACATTCGGATCCCCGGCTTCATAGGTGCTCCCAGCAAGCTACCAAGATGTCCCACTGACAAGTGGGTCTTGTTAGAATTGGTTCGCAATTGCTAGATTACCACAAGATCTAGAATAAACGGAAAAAAGTGGTAATGTAATTCCCTATTTCAATTGGCAAATACATTTTCCCAAATATTACAAGGCTAAGAATGTAGATACAGAAACGGAAAAGGTAACCATGAGGACTTTCCATCCACTGACCAATTTTGACTATTGGGGTAAATTCAGTGAAACAGGTCGGTCTAGTTCCCATGTGCCCTAGTTAGAAGACATCTAGATACATTGTCGAGATGAATTCATTATCTGACAAAGAGACTACGAAAGGCTAACCTTGGATGAAGTTCGATAGTTTGGTATAGTCGAGGTTTTAAAGGAGTTGCAAGATGATGATGAGGTTTTGGATGTAGCATATAAAAATGATAATGTTGACAATCAACCATCACCATGGATTGATTGGTATGTGGAAGAATGTTGCAATACAAAGGAGAGGGTAGGACCCATTCTGTAGAGAACCTATAGTTGGTTGGTTACCTTGGGAATCTCACCCAAGGGGGGTAGATCAACCTACGAATACAGAAGCCCCGTCAACCATGAGCCAATCAACACCCACAAAAGGGAAAAGGTCAATTCAAAAGGCCCATACAGTTCTAAAAAAAGATTTCATTTGTTGTTAGGAGCTCATCTCTCTCCAAGGCTCCTGTTTCCAAAGCCATGTCTCCTACAACACCCATGACATAAGTAGTTGAAGTCAGTGATTCTCCAAGTGTCCCACAAGACCCATCATCTCTTTTTCCCCTTCCATTGTCACATCCTACATCAGTTCCTTCCACTTCTATGATCATTTCTTCTTTTCCATCTCCTTCCATGGCCCAAGTATTCTCATCCCTTCCAGTTCTCTTAGCTCGGGAAAATATTGGGTCACCCATTTCTACTTCACTTCCCCTAACACTTCCATTTCCTTCTGTCTCATCTCCTAACATCATTGTATCCACTCCTATGGCAGTCCTCACATCCACCCCGTCCATTACTACCACTACCATTCAAATGCCAACTAATGTTGTTGGTACTCTTGTTGTGACTAATGTTTCAGGTACTAGATCTACTATTATATCCTCATCAACATCAGGCATTCCATAATGGTTGTTTCAGAAGACTCCAAAGCAAAAGAAGAAAGTGTCTCTAGGGGATGTCATAGATCTAAGTATATTGGAGCATACACCAAAAAGACAGGCCAAGAGGCCAAAGATTGTTTCTCGCCTAACAGTAAATCCATCTGGGGAATGAGTTGTAGAGGTTGCTACTCCTGTTGAGGGAAAAACTAAGGAAACAATTACAGCTGCAAATTATCAAATTTCTAGATTTTCACTAGGAAAAGCCACTCACGAAGGAGCTAAACAAGATGTACACATTACTCTTGGAAATCTCCTGGAGAAATATGACAAGGATAAAGCTTCTAAGGATGAGCTTAAAGCCAAAGTCAAGCATCACTGCATTGCTATGAAAAGTAACACAACCAACTCCATCTACTGAAGTCTCAACTACTACGGCTATGACAGTTTCATCTACCATTGATGACATTTCTTATCATGAGATTGAGAAGATAGGCCATAAAGGGAGATCGGTAGATGGATGGATGGAACATATACTGCAAGAAGCTAATCCTTTAATTAAAGAGGCTCTAGAAATATATAATGATCTGTAGGTTGGAAGAGCTGCTATTTGTAAAATGGATGAAGCCTTTTCCGAGGACAATAATAATTTGAATTTGAATTTGACAACATGGAGTGAAATTCGAGAGGAAGATCTAGATATACTCCTTCAGGAGGATGTAATCAATGATGCTTCAAAGTTGTTTGAATATCAAAAAGACATGGAATTTCGGTGTCAAGTATTGCAGGATCTAATTAAGAAGTTGGATGATAAATGAGTGGAAATTATGGATGCTTTGAATGACATATCAGAAGAATTTGATATTGTTAATTGTAAATTCTTCAACAAAAACATTGATGTTCTCCCAGAGAAGATCAAATCAAGGAAAATTTCAAAGATTTGGTGAAGTACGTGATGATGAAGTTACCAAAAATTTCAGTAGTGAATCTATTGATAGATTGGTTTTATGCCAAAATTTCACAGGAAGACTAAAGAAATTTGTGAGTAAACTTAGAAGATTTCCAGCTAAGATCACAAGGGAAATCGAGACAACATATGTAGTGAATCACTATGCATGTGGGCTGGGATGAGGAAATTCAAGGAATCATTAAGTGCTTCATCAAATATAAACATCGAATGGTTGTGTGGGAGGAAACACAAAAAAACATGCGGAAGAAGAAGGTGTTGCAGAACTAGGCCAAAGCTGAGCAGCCATGAAAGGACATATCCAAGCTCTGGATTGGTCAAAGTTGTAGGGTTGACTGAGTCAAACCCTTGCAAAAAAATTGTTATTTTTATGGGAGCTTGTTCCCTTGAATTAATGACATTTCTATTTTTAGTAAAATGTTAGTTGAAGGCCCAGCTGTAATGGCTCAGCCTAAAGAACTTATAAATAGTTAGGTGTATGGAGTCATTTGGGAGATATAGATCATTTTGGTGAAGTTTCTCTTCAAGCTTGGAAGAGTGCTTCAGAGATTTTAAAACCTTTTAATTATATTCAGAGTGATATCTTGCCTTGAAGAAATATGATTTATTGTGTTGAATGGTTGATTAGTATATGCTTTGTGAATGTCCAATTCCTTAGTGTAATGATTAGCTTACCTTTATTTCAAATTATCTTATTTTATGTTATGAGGAAGTGATATAACCATCTTTTATGTCAGTTGTGGAAATATTGTTTTCCTTCTATTGTTAAAAGTTATATTATCATTAGCCCTAATCAGTGAAATAGATGTTTGACATGTGCATGTGATTTATCCTCATGGTTAGTTAATTGTGTGTTCAATCAAATTTGATCTCTCTATTATGTATACTTCAAGTTTAACAAAGGAACGCATGCTTCTGGTTTGTGGTATTTTGTATCCTTTCTAAGTTGCAATAGGTGAAGGTGACTAACGGTGCAATGCATCCTACTCACATTAACCCTTCCTGAGATTAAAATATCCCTTTATTTGGTGCATCACCATCCCTAGTATAGTTTCCTTTTTGCAAATCCTCTTTCCCTAAAACCCATGAAAATGTTAGCATAGGACTAGATAGCCATTTTATTACACTAGGAGTACTAGGAGTAGTACAACACTTAGTTTAGGAAAAGGAAGCCAGCCTTCTCTCAGAGGTTCACCTCGAGCCCAAGTCCCACAACTTGAGAGGTGATCCCATGTGTCCCAATCACACCAAATGTCTTGTTCATATTCTATCCATTCGAGAGGGTGCAGTGATTTGGTGACAACAATTTTTTGGCATGCCCGGTGGGACAGAGTTGGTACTTCTCTTCTCACTTGCACAAGTCAAAGTACCTGGCAACTCTATATCTTCTGGATTCCAAATCTTAAGTGCATTAACTTATGTGAAGAATTTAGACAAGAGCTTCTTCAAAGCAAGGAAATTATCAGCATATTGAAACTTTCCTTGTCTCCTCGAAAGAGAAGAAAAAGAGGCGTTTCAACATCACCAATTGCAACTCTACCTCATAGGGGGTCATTCAAATCCTCTGTACGGAAGGTTTCATTCCACCAAGGAATAATCAACCTCTTGCTGCTATGGCATGAAATCAAGTTTTTCCCCCTTTCAATGCAAGCAGTCCTCTTTTGTTGGCTCAATGTGATCCTATACCTATTGCAACACTCAAAATTTTACCTTTTTATACAGGGGAAACTCATGTCACTCCAATAGAACACATTCTTGACGTAGCCAACATTTTTTCTATACATAACATCATGGAGGATAATGTTTTTGTCAGAATTCTGGCCACTTCTTTCAAGGGAAAAGCACTTCAATGGTTTTGAGGGTTAAGTGTTGGTAGTATAACCACTTGGGACGAGTTAGGAGAAAAAATCTGTAAACATTTTGAAGACAAGAGTGATAACCTATCACTTTTGGAACAACTCACTACCATGAAGAGAGCTCCCCAAGAATACATGAGTGATTTCAACTTCTGATTCCACAGAACCTGGAATAGGATTCCAACACTCATAAAGCCTTCTTCACATAATGCATTCTTGTACTATTTGTGAGCCTTGAATAGTGATGTAGCAGTTATGATCTAGTCCATGGGAGGGGCTACATTACCCGATGCTTACGACATGGCCATAAGAGTGGAAAATTCCTTAATTCAAGCTGGAAAGATAGCTCCATGACCACCAATGCCATTTTGTCCAGACCTTACAAACAATCATCCTATCATTGCTCCTATTCTAGTAGCCTCTAATCAACCAGCTCAATCTTCCCCTTCCTCTTCAAATGATCTATTTGAAGTCAAGTCACTGCTGCAAACTTTTGGAAATGAGCTTGTTGCACTCAAAAGGCAATAGTTTCAATATAATCGTCCATACCAGCCACAAAATCAGCAGTATCAGGCTAGCCGTCCTCCCTTTCAAGGGAACAATCAACCACAAAATCAAGCTACAAATCAAGTTACGAATGTCAAGCCTTTGAACTTCTGAAACCCTTCTGCTGCCAGCTCATCCAGAGCCATAGTACCGGTCTAGAATAACCTTGTTCAAGATTATGAATGGTGTTATCCTTGTTCTCAACCCCACAATCAAAATCTTTGTCCCAATGGAGTTCTTGGCCAGGCCCTTATGGTTCAAAGTGTATCTTCCCCTTCTAAGTTAATAGAGAACACATCTACACAAGAAACAACAGATCAACCACAAGCACCTGAGGAAATCACTTTGCTAAACTGGCAAGTAGAAGATTTTTGTGGGTTGAATACGGATTCATCATCAGTGGCAGAAAATACTCATTCCAAGAAGAGAGCAATGGAACCTCAAACTTCCAAAGTTGATCAGGCATCTACTTCACAGCCTCAAGCATAAGTATCAGCTGATAAGGGTACATGAAAGAAATCACCAGAAGTATTTGTGGATCATTCTACAAAGAAAGATGGAACTTCAAGTATCACAGTGCCCAATAGGCATTTCCCAAAAGAAGACTCTAACACCCAAAAAGGTATTAGAAAAGTTGGGGCAATTCCATTCAGTATTGTGGAGCAAATGAAGAAGACCAATTTGAGCGTCACGATGTGGGATGCACTCTCAATTCCTTCTCAGAGGAACTTGCTACAGGAGGCTTTGAACATAGTTTTGGTACTACCGATAGATCATCAGGTCATGAAGCAACAATAGCAACCAGCCTGTGTCAACAAGAAATGAAAGTGATTTCTAAGGCCAACAAACCACCACCATTCTATATCTCTCTGATCATCGGTGATCATTTGGTGCACAATTGTATGATCGATTCTGGAGCCAGTAGTTCCATGATGCCCAAGTAAATTGTAGATGTGTTGGGAATCCCATATACTCCAATCTCAAAAGGAGTTGTCCAGTTAGATGGTACTGTAGTCCAAATGGTTGGATTTATCAAAGGACTTCAACTTACCATCCATGCATGCCCAAGTTTTTCATTCACCCAAGACATATCAGTCATTGATCTTCCTCCTCTCTTCACCATCTTCCTATCATGAGATTTCACTGCCAAGATGGGTGGTTATCTATCAGCTGATTGGTCACATATGATTCTCAGGACTTGATACTGGAACCAAAGTGACTATAAGGGTGGAACCAATTTTCCATAATCATGTAGAACCCTACACTGCTAGTCCTATAAATGGGAATTACACCATTTGAGATCCGGAAGAGGAAGATGTTGATCATGAACCAACTACTCTTGTTGAAGAAGTCCCTGATACTGTGCTAGATGAAGTAAGTGGAGATCATTAGTATGATCCCTATGTTGATGCATTGGCCAAAGAAGAATCTGGTTTGACTACTTTTGGAAGAAACAGGATTGGGTACCTATTGTATTCATGAAGAAGATATAATCATACCACAACTTGTCAAAACACCAAGCGGTTTGGAAGGACTATGGAAATTATTCTTTGATGGCTCAAGAAGTAAGAATGGATCTGGTGCTGGTGTTATGTTAATTTCTCCAGAGGGAGATAAATACTTCTCATCTTTTTGGTTGCAGTTTAGTTGCACTAATAATGTTGTTGAATATGAGGCCCTCATACAAGGGATTCAACTGGCTCAAAAGAGAGGAATCAAAGCTTTGACTATCTTTGGTGATAGTGAATTGGTTGTGCATCAAGTAACAACCTGCAGTGCATCAAAAAATGATCTATTGAGATCATATAAGAATCAGGTTTGGGACTTGATAGAAGATTTCAAAGCTTTTGGAATTCATGCAGTTCCTAGAAAGCAAAATCAAGATGCCGACAGGCTGGCTACCATTGGCTCGTAGTATGATATACCTGCAGACATTATGAAAGAAGGGCAAGTAGATGGTCAAAATGGTGGTCCATCCCGTAGTCCCGGATAATGTAAGTAGCTGGAAGGTGTTCAATAGTGACCAACAGATTGTCCTTTTCCTACAGTAAGAAGCAGAGTTTTCTGCCAAACACCAAGATAAACTACAAAACTCCTACAGTGATCAAATTATATAGTTGAAAGGAAATAAACTGCCAAAAGGCCTAGTTACTCTTGAATCCATCTTCAACAGATGACTAGGTCAAATGGCAAAGTACCAACATGGTAATCAAAGAAGAAGATTTTGAAGAAATCGAGGTGGTAAGTGAAAAAATTCTAAAGATTGGAAAAGTATGTACCACTCAAGAGAAGGAATATTTTGTTGAACTATGTCAAGAATATCATGACATTTTTACATGGAGCTACAAAGACCTGTGTGGTTTTGATCTAGGTCTAGCTCAACATACCATTGAGCTGGATCCAAATGCTAAACCAGTTCGTCAGAAACAGAGGCCAATTAATCCTAAAATTGAGCCACTGATGAGGAAGGAGCTAACCAAGCTTATTGAGGCCTGCATAATTTTTCCCATCAAGCATTCCTCATGGGTAGCTAATCTGGTGCATGTAAGGAAGAAGAACAGAGAAATTCAATTGTGCGTAGACTTCAGGGATTTGAACCGAGCCTCGTTGAAAGACCACTACCCTCTTCCATCAATGGAAAAAATCCTTCAAATAGTGGCAGGGGCTCAAAGGTTTTCCTTTCTCGATGGATATTCAGGATATAATCAGATTCTAGTCCAAGAATCTGACCAATTCAAAACAACTTTCACTACTAAGTGGGGCACGTATGCGTACAACAAAATGCCATTTGGATTGTCCAATGCAGGGGCTACATTCCAAAGAGCCATGGACATGGCATTCAAAGGACTAATCAATGATATCATCTTGGTTTACCTTGATGATATAACTGTATATTCCAAGCATGTTGAAGATCATATCACACATCTAAGAAAATTTTTCCAAAGATGTAGAGAGTTTGGGGTCTCACTTAATCCTAAGAAGTGCATTTTTGTAGTTCAAGAAGGAAAATTATTGGGACATGTTGTTTCATCAGAAGGATTATCCTATTGATCCTACCAGGATTCATTCAATTATGTCCTTATCTCTTCCAAGTCATAAGAAAGGTCTCCAGAGTTTCCTGGGAACCATAAATTTTGTGCGGAGATTCATTCCTCAATTTGCAACATTGGCTAAACCACTCACAACTATGCTGAAAAAGAATATTCCATTCTCTTGGACAAAGGAAGGAAGGGAGAGCTTCACGGCTATCAAAACAACCATTTCTCAAGCTCCCACACTGGTAAACCCCAGGTTTGACAAAGATTTCATTCTATATGCTTTCGCAGGACAGGAAAGTATTTCAGGGATTCTCACCCAGCAAAATGACAATCTGATGGAACAACCAATTACCTTCTTCAGTCAATCCCTCAAGGAATATGAGCTCAAATATTCCTTCATTGAGAAACAGGTCTTTGCAGTCATTCGATCTCTTGAAAAGTTTAGGCACATGTTGTCCAACAACAAAATTCACCTGATGGTCTCTCATCCTGGCGTTAAGGAGTTTTTGTTGAACAAAGAGATGAACGAGAAATGTGTTGATGGATCACAAAAGTAATGGAGTATGACATGTGCACATTAAAGTCACTAAACTTGTCAGAGGTAAAGGATTATGTCAGCAGCTGGCTGCAGACTTAGAGATCAAAGACGTGGAAGATGTTACATCTCTTAAATGCCGATGAAGGTGATGATCAAGTTGATTGGTTAACAAAAATGTAAAATTTCCTCCTCTCAGGGGCATATCCTTCAAATATGGACAAAGTCCAAAGACGCAGTTTTTGTATCTCCAGTCTATTCCATATGTCCTGGTCAATAATATTCTTTTCCGAAAAGACTTGAATGGTGTTCTTCTGCGTTGCATCAAACCGGAGCAAGTAAATAAGATATTAGAAGAATTCCACAATGGTTTATCTGGGGGGGCATTACTCTGCTTGTACAACTTGCCACCAAAATTATGCGAGCTGGTTATTATTGGCCAGATTTATTCAAAGATTCCCATCTCTGGGTAAGGAAATGTAAAGAATGCACCCTTTTTTAGGTAAACAAAAGTTGACAGCCTTCCCCTGCATCCCATTCAAGTAGATCAACCTTTCATCCAATGGGGGCTAGATTTTATTGGGATGATCAACCCGCCTTCTAGTGATGGACATAAATGGGTCTTACTGCAACAAATTATTTCACTCGATGGACAGAGGCAGTAGCTTTAAAAGAAAGTAACGAAAAGGTAGTTCTTGATTTTCTGGAAAACATAATGACAAGGTTCGGAATTCCATTTACCGTTATCTCTGAACAATGCAATGGACTTCCTCAGGTTTAAGTTGAGTGAATGGGTGGTTAAGAATGGGGTCTACCTCAAGACTTCATCCAATTACTATCCACAGGGGAATGGGTTGGCTGAATCTAGTAACAAGAATCTCATAAGGATCATCAAATGCACGATGGAGGCTAACAAAAGGACCTGACATACACAACTTAAGACTGCTTTATGGGTAGATCAAATCACACCTAAAAGAGCCATTGGAAATTCACCTTTTATGCTTATATATGGGAGGGAGGAAAAGCTCCCACTCTCCTTGGAATTACCTTCTTTAGAGTTGGCTCATCAGCTCGAAGTTATGGATAATGGCTCCTTAACAGTGAGGTTTTTTGAACTCATGGAGCTAGAAGAAGTTCAAAACATGGCTATGAAAACTTTAGGCCAACATCAGGCTCAAGTTAAGAAATCCTTCGACAAGAAAGCTTCTAATAGGAATTTTCAAGAAGGAGATTTGGTTCTCAAGTGGGATGAAGACAGAGCCAAACCAGGCAGGCATGCCAAGTTTGACGCTCTCTGGAGTGGACCGTATATTATCTCAAGTTGCAAAGAGGAAATTCATTTTCATTCTATCTAGACTCAATGGAGAAGAATTTCCCATTCACGTGAATGGGATACATCTCAAAGCTTGCTTGTGAGATGGTTTCACCCCTGTACAGTTTGTTTGTCTTTTCCTCTAAGTGCTTTGCACATTGTTTTGTTTTCATTTTCTTTTCTTTTGCTTTTTAGGTGTCCCCTGAATGTAGTTTTCTTCCAAGACTCCTTTTATCCAATGGTTTGTATAAGGCTACTGATCCAAAAGCTTAGCAGGAAGCATTCCCTGAGAGGTTGCCAAAAATGTTACCATTTTAATCTACCTTGAGAAACCAATGTTGAAATCGATCAGAACAAAAAATTTAAAAATCCTTCACCTGGAAGTTTTCTGCAAGTTGGAAATTCTCCAAGTCCCAATTCTAAAAATTTGAGACTTCAGACTTTGGGGATTTTCCCTTTCTGGAGTTTTATTGGCATGGAATTTGAAATTGTGTTTTTCAAGTTCTGAAGTCTGAAAAATTTCAGACTTTCAGAAGTTCAGAGTTTTCTTTTGATAATTACCAATTTTTGAGTCGGATTTCCAAAGTTCAAAGAAAGTCCAAAAATTCAAAATTTCAGGTATTCGGGTTTTGGAATTCTAAGTCCAATTTTTTAAGAAAATTCCCTTTAGAGTTCCAAAGTCTGAAACTCTGAAAGTCTAAAAATTCAGAATTTTAGGCTTTTGGGTTTCATAACTCTAGGTCACATCTTTTGGGAAAATTACTTTGGACTTCCAAAGTCGAAATCCAAAAGTCTGAGAATTTCAGACTTTCAGGCTTTCGGGTTTCAGAACTCTCCTGACCATTTTGAGTAATTTCACTTTCAAACTTCTGAAGTCTGAAAGTCCAAAGTCCAAAATTTTAGACTTTCAGGATTTTTTGGTTTCGGAACTCTCCCATCACCATTTCACGATTTTCATCTCTTGATCTCCGAAGTCTGAAACCCCAAATTCTAAGATTTCAAATTTCAAAGTTTTAGGTTTCAGACTTTTAGAGTTCTCTAGCGCATTTAATTCTTACCTACTTCCATACGGATCAAGATGTGGCCATTAATGTCAGATTTTTTCTATTTAAACTCATTTTTTACCTTTCATTTTCATCTGACATTTTTCTCTAACGACCTGGGTTTTTATTGTATATTTCATACTTTTTGACGTCATTTTCGAGGTATTTTATTTTTTTTATTTTTTTTTGGTTTGAGATCTTTTTTTTTGTTTTTCTCCTTGTTCATTTTCTTTTGTTCCTCCTCTGTATGCCTTGGAAAATGACAATCTCATTACCTTCCATGTTTCCACAATTTGAGTTTCTACAAGTATTTAGTACAACTACCATCAGAGTCTTCAAAGATCCTCTCAAGTATTCAAATTTTTCCCTCTCAGCACTTCTCATTTTTTAGAGTTCAGAGATTGGCATTTTTGGAGAACCTTCTTTTCAGAATTCAGAGATTTGGTTGTTCGGCACTTTTTGTTTCTTGGAATTGTGTTGTTTTCATTTTTAGAAGTTCCATTTTTCAGACATCTCCCTTTTTCTAGTTTTCACTTCTCCATTTTTCGGAACTCTACTTTCCAGGGTTTTGGAGGTTGAAGCTTTTGGAACTTCAGACTTCTAAACTTCAAAACTTTAGACTTTTCTTCTCCCAATTTCAAGATTTTGGACTTCTCTCTATTTCATAATTTTCCCTTTCAGGTTTTCAAGTTTGGAGAGTTTTCTTGTTTGGTACTTTCAACTTCGGCAATTTTCAGAATTTAGTAGGTCATTAGGTTCCAAAATTTAGAACTTGATGTCTACTTCTACATCCAAGGGCAAGGAAAAGATGAAATATTCATTCCTCGGGGTTTCTCCTCACTCTTGCTTGTCTTCCGACCTGGGGAGTATAGGAGACACCGATCTCAAACAAATTGATTTTCTAGACTTCTGGGCAAGGGTGAAGGCCCCAAATAAGAAATCCTGGATGCAGGCCATATATGACAGTGGGCTTGCTCTTGCTGTCCGGTTTTCCCTCATCCATGCATTGCCCAAAGTTTGTTCTTAGCTGCATTGTAGCCCACTTTGATGAAGAATCCATGGCAGTTAAGGATGTTGATGGCAAGGTTGTAATCTGCTTGGATCCAGATTTCTTTGAAGATTTTCTCAAACTCCCCAACGTCGAAGACTATGCAACAATTTCACCAGAGTCAGTGGTAGAACATTGGGACAAAGAAGTGAGTTGTGCATGAGGGTCATGTTGAAAAGTTATCTAGCCAAGAGTGTTGCCAAATTTCCAAAGACCATGTATCGGTCAGACTTCATTCAGGAGGTCAGTGACATTATTGTGCTACTAAGAAGAGTTTTAGGTCTTCCCTCCATGAAGGAATTTTAGGAGTGGATGTTCTTATATATCACTACCATCAAGAAGAATAAGGAATTTATTAGATGGGGGGAGCATATCAGTATCTCCATTTGCTATCAGTTGAGTAGAGTGTTGTCCTCAAAGAGTTTCTACATGACATATTTTTTGGTTTATGCCGCAACTGCTATGGGAGACTTCACCGGGTTGAATACTAAGGGTATTCGAAGCACCTCCCAAATCTATGATTTCTATCCTCAGCTTACACTAGATGAGGGAAGCAGGCACTTCCACATAGAATTAACGATGCTTTCTTTGTGGTTATTCTCTATCGTTTCGATAAGGAGTTGTATAATCGGAGGATTTCTGACGAATCCTTCAAGGAAGTGCGTGAATGGGGAGCTATCTACCTACAGTTCCCCACATTTACTTACATTCAAATTCCCAGTTTCGTAGGTGCTCCCAGCAAGCTGCCAAGATGTCCCACTGACAAGTGGGTCTTGTTAGAATTGGTTCATAAATTGCTAGATTACCACAAGATCTAGAATAAATGACACAAAGTGGGAGTTTAGTTCCCTATTTCAATTGGCAGATACACTTGCCCAAATATTTATAAGGCTAAGAATGTGGATGCAGAAATGGCAGAAGTAACCTTGAGGACTTTTCATCCACAAAGACCAATTTTGATTATTGGGGTAAATTCAGTGAAACAGGTTGGTCTAGTTCCCATGTGCCCTAGTTAGAAGACATCTGGATTCATTTTCGAGATGAATTCATCATCCGACAAAGAGATTACGAAAGGCTAACTTTGGATGAGGTTCGACAGTTTGGTATAGCTGATGTCCCAAAAGACATGCAAGATGATGATGAGGTTTTGGATGCAGCATATAAAAATGATAATGTTGCCAATCAACCATTACCATGGATTGATTGGTATGTGGAAGAATGTTGCAATACAAAGGAGAGGGTGGGACCCATTCTGTAGAGAACCTATAGTTGGTTGGTTACCTTGGGAATCTCACCCAAGGGGGTAGATCAACCTACAAATACAAAAGCCCCATCAACCATGAGCCAATCAACACCCACAAAAGGGAAAAGGTCAATTCAAAAGGCCCATACAATTCCAAAAAAGATTTCATTTGTTGTTGGAGCTCATCTCTCTCCAAGGCTCCTGTTTCCAAATCCATGTCTCCTACAGCACCCGTGATAGAAGTAGTTGAAGTCAGTGATTCTCCAAGTGTCCCACAAGACCCATCATCTCTTTTTCCTCTTCCATTTTCACTTCCTACATCAGTTCCTTCCACTTCTATGATCATTTCTTCTTTCCCATCTCCTTCCATGGCCCAAGTATTCTCATCCCTTCCAGTTCTCTTAGCTGGGGAAACTATTGGGTCACCCATTTCCTACTTCACTTCCCCTAACACTTCCATTTCCTTCTGTCTCATCTCCTAACATCATTGTATCCACTCCTATGGCAGTCCTCACATCCACCCCATCCATTACTACCACTACCATTCAAATTCCAACTAATGTTGTTGGTACTCTTGTTGTGACTAATGTTTCAAGTACTAAATCTACCATTCTATCCTCATCAGCATCAGCTATTCCAGAATGGTTGTTTCAGAAGACTCCAAAGAAAAAGAAGAAAGTGCCTCTGGGGGATGTCATAGATCTAAGTATATTAGAGCATACACCAAAAAGATAGGCCAAGAGGCCAAAGATTTTTTCTAGCCTGACAATAAATCCATCTGGGGAATGAGTTGTAGAGGTTGCTACTCCCGTTGAGGGAAAAACTAAGGAAACAATTACAGCTGTAGATTATCAGATTTCTAGATTTTCACTGGGAAAATCCACTCATGAAGGGGAAAAACAAGATGTACACACTGCTCTTGGAAATATGCTAGAGAAATATGATAAGGATAAAGCTTCTAAGGATGAGCTTAAAGCCAAGGTCGAGCAGCTCACTGCATTGCTACGAAAAGTAACACAGCCAACTCCATCTACTGAAATCTCAACTACTATGGCTATGACAGTTTCATCTACCATCAATGACATTCCTTATCATGAGATTGAAAAGATAGGCAGAAAGGGAGATTGGTAAATGGATGGATGGAACGTATACTATAAGAAGATAATCCTTTAATTAAAGAGGCTCTTGAAATATATAATGATTTGCAGGTTGGAAAAGATACTATTTGCAAAATGGATGAGGCCTTTTTCTAAGGACAATAATAATTTGAATTTGAATTTGACAACATGGAGTGAAATCAGAGAAGAAGATCCAGATCTACTCCTTCATGAGGATGTAATCGATGATGCTTCAAAGTTGTTTGAATATCAAAAGGCCATGGAATTCCGGTGTCAGGTGCTACGGGATTTAATTAAGAAGTTGGATGATAAATGAGTGGAAATTATGGATGCCTTGAATGATATATCAAAATAATTCGATAATGTTAATTGTAAGTTCTTCAATGAAAACATTGATGCTCTCCAGAAGATCAAATCAAGGAAAATTTCAAAGATTTGGTGAAGCACGATGATGAGGTTACCAAAAATTTCAACAGTGAATCCATTGATAGATTGGTTTTATGCCAAAATTTCATAGGAAGACTAAAGAAAGTTGTGAGTAAACTTAGAATAATTCCAGCCAAGATCACAAGAGAAATTGAGACAGCAGATGTAGTGAATCACTATGCATGTGGGCCAGGAGATGAAGAAATTCAGGGAATCATCAAGTGTTTCCTTGAGTACAAACATCGAAATGGCTGTGTGGGAGAAACACAATAGAAACCTGTGGAAGGAGAAGGCATTGGAGAACCAAGCCAAAGCTGAGCAGCCATGAAAGGGCAGATCCAAGCTCTGGATCGGTCAAAGTTGTAGGGTTGACTGAGTCAAACCCTTGCAACAAACTTGCTATTTTTATGGGAGCATGTTCCCTTGAATTAATGACATTTCTATTTTTAGTAAAATTTTAGTTGAAGGCCCAACTGTAATGGCTTAGCCTAAAGAACTTATAAATAGTTAGGTGTATGGAGTCATTAGGGAGATATAGAGATCATTTTTGGTGAAGTTTCTCTTCAAGCTTGGAAGAGTGCTTCAGAGATTTTAAAACCTTTTAATTATATTCAAAGTGATATCTTGCCTTGAAGAACCTGATTTATTGTGTTGAATGGTTGATCAGTATATGCTTTGTGAATGCATAATTCCTTAGTGTGAATGATTAGCTTACCTTTATTTCAGATTATCTATTTTATGTTATGAGGAAGTAATGTAACCATCTTTTATGTCAGTTGTGGAAATATTGTTTTCCTTTTATTGTTAAAAGTTATTATCATTAGCTGCAATCAGTGAAATAGATGTTTGACATGTGCATGTGCTCTATCCTCATGATTAGTTAATTGTGTGTTCAATCAAATTTGATCTCTCTATTATGTATACTTCAAGTTTAACAAAGGAACGCATGCTTCTAGTCTGTGGTATTTTGTGCCCTTTCTAGGTTGCAATAGGTGAAGGTGACTAACGGTGTTCGCATCCTACTCACATTAACCCTTCCTAAGATTTAAAATATCCTTTTATTCAGTGCATCACCATCCCTAGTATAGTTTCCTTTTTGCAAATCTCTTTCCCTAAAACCCATGAAAATGTTAGCCTAGGATTAGATAGCCATTTTATTACACTAGGAGTAGTACAACACTTAGTTTAGGAAAAGGAATCTGGCCTTCTCCAAAGGTTCACCTCGAGCCCAAGTCCCACATCTTGAGAGGTGATCCCATGTGTCCCAATCACATCAAACGTCTTATTCACATTAAGGTCATTCAGAGGGTGCAGTGATTTGGTGACAATAATACTTATATGATATTTTTCTCCCTAAATCACTTATGGGTGAGGGTGACATAAACACATTAAAAATTGGATGGATAGGGTTGGCTTGACACAAGGAATAGGATGACCTGGGAGGGTGTGTCCGGAAAGGTATACCATAGAACTTTTTCGATATAAGGGTATGGTTGTCATGCTTTCTACTAAATTTTTCCTATGCAAAAATACAAGACAACAGGAGTCATTGCTTAAGGTTTGGATGGCCCATGGTCATGGCGAAGGAATATCGTGGATGTAGGTTGGGTAGATTGGGGCAAGGATTTGACCCTTTCCATTGTAGAGTTCACGGTACAGTTGTGTCATGTAACGTAAAAAGATGGTGGGTTACGGCCTAACCCTAAGTTTATTTATTTTATTATTATTATTTTATAAGCCTTAATAAACCTATAGTTTAGGTATGTAATGTCCATGAATTTTACTATCCAAGATATAACATAAAAACTAGTAATTTTTTGTTATAATATGCAACACTTAAAACATTTGCACTTCTCACATGACACATAACAATGTCCCACATAATCACTATCACTAACTTTTGAAACATTCTAGGGAACACAAGGATTATAGATTTACTTTTTAATGTATTTTGATTTGATGCCGAAGATTTATTTCATTCATAGAAGCACAAATAATTTCATTATGAAACACAATTCCTCAACAAAGTCGAGGTACAAAAACATCTTAGGGTTTAATCAAGAGTTAGTATTCCCTATTTTAATCTCACTACCACTTTTCAAAACACACAACTCAACATCAAATCTTATCATCAAATTTTTTTCCTAAAAGTGTGCTTCTTTGGTGAGACTTAAAGTAGACACTAGCCACTACTCAAGACATGGGGTATGCATGACTAAGTTGTGTAACCTATAATATATTTTCCTTGCCACCACTCTCTTATGGATGCTAGAAGCACAATGGAATGAGAGGGGGGTGAATCATTCCTTATAAAAAATTAAATTTAGATTTAAAACTTTAAAATACAAATACTCATAAACATTCAACCATCTATTAATGTGTGCATACATCAAACAATCATATGTGCAAGAACCATAAGCAAGATCATCAACACAAGACATAAGATATAAGTCAGAAACCCTCAAAGGGAATTATTGACGCACATACTTGGTGGATAAAGTCATCAGAGTCGTGGGAATCCTTAGGTTGGTGGGACGTGCGTCCTAAGGAGACCTCCAGATTTTAAAGAAGTTGGCTCTTCTCTGCGGGGGAGATAAGGATCAGAAAAACTGGAAAGAAAAACATTAAAACAAACTAAGGTGATGCGCCGAAAATAATACACTAGGAAGCCAACCGAATACACAATCGTCCCGAACTACTTAAGCACAACACTAGAAATTACAACAACACCCCAAGCTGCATATTATCTAAATGAAAATAAAGGTGATCATAGATAATAAAGATATGTGAATGATGAACAGGAAACACCACGAAAAAATATATATTACTCCAATGGTTATGCATAGTATTACATCAAAAAGAGGCAAGATTACTATTACAAAATCAGGCAGAAGACTAGAGTTCCAAGATCTCTATCTTTTACAAAAGAGAAACTTGCGACAGAGATGAAAATATTAACTCTCCTAATATCTAACTAAAACTATCCACTAGTCGAAATCTATCATGTATCATCTATATTTTTCATCAAAACTTCATTACAATTTATAGGGTGAGGAGGAGGTAAGAGAGAACTTTGAAACTCCTTTTTAACTGCCCCTTAATTATGATAAATCATATGAAGTGACAGAAACATATTTCCTCAAATATTTCTCACAACTTGACCCCTTCAAAAAAGTGAGAGCCATGCCTATTTAATGCATCTTAATTATTCTGTAACCATCCCCCTTGAGATGGACTCACCTTTTGAGAAGAAACACTTTCAGCTATTTATTACACAACCAGATATTTTGACCCTTTATGCATTGGTCCGCATCCCCTTGACCCAAACAGTGCATATTTTGTGATGAAATGACCCTTCGCATCTGGTCTTTTGAAAACATCTTGAGCATTAAATCTTACAGATAAGACCCTAAATCACTCATATGTGGCAAGTGGCTTGTCATCTTTATGGCTTGCTTCAAAGACAGAGTCCATTTGTTTGTAAGATCCACATGGAAGGCTTGCACATCCTCTTGACTCTACTTTTCTTTAAGGATTTAGGGGATGTGTCGGGTGGACACTTGGTACCATCCGCAGGCTCGCTATCCTATTCCTTTGCTAGCTCCATGTTTTAGTCCCACGGGATTTTGATACTTCATCCCCATTTGAATTCTAAAGTTGCATTGGCTTGACACTTGTCACAATTTGCGAGCCATTCGTTTCTCTTTATAATTTGGTTACATCCCCTCTCAGTAAAGATTTAGCTTCAAATGGGTTTCTCTTAGTCATGAAAATTCAAATAATAGGAATAAAACCCACTGAAACACATTATTATATTGATATGTTTCAGAATTTAGTGAGGCACCAACCCCATAAGGAGCACTAACCCCTAGTTTAGTAGAGCACCAACCCTAGAAGGAGCACCAACACCTAATTTTGTGAAGCACTAACTCCACAAAGAGGCTACAACCCCCCAATATGATCAATCACCCACTAAACCACCTTATGATGTGTATATATCTATATTTTTTCTACCACAACTAATTGAGATCCAATATCTAGCTCACACTTCTTCACTCAAACCCTAGGTGACCAATCTTCACAAAACAAGTTGTTCAATCACTCTAAAAATCTTAAAACTCTTGCTCTCGTGTCCTATAATTTTTCTTAACCTGAATCACAATTAAATTAACATAAATTCATACTCAAACACCTACAAATAACTTTCACCTGGGTCACTCCACTTGCACACACACAACTAGTTCCAAAAAGCACCCAAAACACATGCTTTTATATGCTTCTCCTCATTTCAAACTTAGGCACAAAATTTTCCCTCCTTTTTTCTTGACCCATACATCAAGGAAACATTTAAAATTTTAAATATAATAGTCACAAGTGACCCAATTAGGTCGGCCTAGCTAAAACCCTCATTATAGATGCCAAAATGGCTCAAAACCCCATGCGCACAATCTTAAAAATGCCCTTAAATTAAATGTATACATATGCATGACCCAAAAACCCAAAAATATGAATAAAATATAACTTTAAATTCATACATGGTTGTGAATTTTATCAACCAATCAAATTATTTCATTTGTTGGGCCCAGTTCCTTTTGCAAATCTCAAAACACTTGTTTCATGCACCCTTAAGTACCCTCGAAACTTCATAAGGCCACCAAATCACTTATACTAAACAAAACCATACCATGGAACAACTTGATGGAAATTTAATAAGCTTTAGAATGCTTCTAAGAAATTTATAATCCATGAAACATTCATCTCTTCAAACCACAACAATGTTTAATTTCACCAAATCAACTTGTCAAAAAATCATTTTCTAAAGGTTAGCTCATAAAAACATTTCTACATACATTAAAGACATGAAAATGGATAAATTGGATCTAATATTCATCCATATTCACATTATAAGTGATATGAATCATAAATCAATCCATCTCATGCTTCAAACAACATCAAACTTTCATCATTACACATTTTATCTTATTTTACCAAAAATCTTCCCATCCAGAGAATTCCCTGGAAACCTCTCCATATGACCTCATCATGAGGAAATCCATATATCAATGGAAAGATATCTAAATAAAATTTACAACACATCTTAAATCATCTCAAAACTCTACCTGTAGCTCAATATAAAGCCATTTTACTGGGCCCTGATATTTGAGACCCCAAAACTACCCTTTGACCAGTCAACCTGTTTAGACCTCAAAACACCATGTACCTGTATGATCTTGTTCTGAAAATTTATGTTAATCAAAATCAACTCCCATTTACCATGCAATGTCAATTTTTCTTGCTACTCCTTTGGGTCATCTTGTTCTACAACATTCTTTCTAATAAAGTGTTATTTTTAAGTGGGTCCCACTCATCACCATGACCTTAACCATACATTTCTAGAAATCTTGATGAGTCCTCTATGACATCTAATCATCAAATTTTCACTATTAATCAAAAAAGGGTCAGTATACTTCACTTTCCGCAAACTGCTCCTAACTAGGGTTTAACTAGGGTCTTAGACCACTTTACCTTCTTAACGTTCATTCATAAAGTCATGACTATCAAACAACCATATTTTTTTTCAAACATTCTAAACTCACCTCAAAATCATATTTAAAAGCCACAATGTCTCATACAAATCACATTGTTCACAATGAGCATCTAAAGTTGTATTTCGAGCAGGAATTTGACTTTTTTTCATCCTATCTCACAAAATCAGTCATATCTAGAAAAATACACATCATGGGCACCTTAAATTTTTAGACTATATCATAATAACACATCCCTATAACATCTTCAATCATCATAATTTCAATTCCATATCTAAATCTCTCTAGTCGTTAAGACTTACATATGCTTGCATGTTTGATCCTCATATGGCTCCAATCCACACTATCACACCTCCAAGAAAGCATACCTGCTCCCAATGAGCACCTATAACCAAGTGAACCACCATACCTGCACCATGCCACTATTTTGAGTGCTCAATCACCCTCAAAACATGTTATACATCATGTCAACATGCTTCCCAAACATCCAAAAAACTCACATTGTTAAGCTACACCTCTTAGGTCTCTATATAGGTTTGTAAGAGCAAGAACACATCATTGAATCCCACTGTAGCAATTTATATACATCTGAAAAACCATGTTAGCATCATATACATAATCATAAGATCATGATATATCGTTGAATTTTTCATTAATGTAGTCCTGCATCAATGACAAAACCTATTAGGCCTACATGCCAACAATCTCCCCCTTTTTACATTAATGACACAGGAATACATGTAGCTTACATTATTTACCTTCTTCAGTTTCATATCATCATGCTTTTGGTTGGAAACATCAACCAAAGGTATCAAACTAGCTCAAAAACTTTGAAATTCACCTCAAAATTGATTTTTCCTTCATTTCTAGCATGCAAACATCATGCTCCCCCTGGAACAATAAATTCCATCATCAGAACATCATAAATACTCATAAAAGAAAGCATATTATTACATTTTTGGAACTAAAACACCACATTTCACCTCCTAGTCATGCAAAAACAAGCATTTTTCACCTTCATGTATGTTTTTCCCTTCATGGAAACATTGTAGCAGAGCATGGACTAAACCATAATCATCATGAACATGTCAAAAAAATCATTTCAATCATATCAAACTATCATACCACCTTTCTTGACCATTCATCATCATGACTAGGTATAAATTTAGCATAATAGTCCACTAACTTGCTTCTTCATTCCTCACAATGATTAGGAGCCATGAACAACCCTTTTAGTGTATTTAGGACCAACTTTTAAGTTCTCCCCATATTCACTTATCTCATACTTTAGCAAAATATCACTCCCCCTAGATTAAATAACATTATCTCTAGTAGATAGACTTGAAAACAAGCAACTTACCTTGTTATCATGACTTAAAATCAACTTGAGTAATTTGTCATTGTCCTAAAGCTCCATTTCAGTCTCTTGCAAACATATTAGACTATCATATTGCATTTAAGAGACAACACCATCTAACCAAAGGAATAGACTTTTGTATCATACCTCATTTTCCTTGGAAATACCATCATCACTTTCTATAATGCTTAATCAAGCTCCCCCTAGCTTTTATAGACTCATACATAGCTATATGCACCTGAGAAACACTTTGTGAGAATTTTAGGAGTATATGGTGGACTCCCCCTTAGATCATGCAACAAACACATTGTTTTTTCTAGCAACATTGACTTCCTTACAATCTCTACTCATGAATTGTTGACTGAGACAAAAATTCCTTGTCATACTCATACAACTTGTTAATGATTTGAGCAATACAAACATGTTTACTGACTCTATATGAATCAAAATTCATTAAATGGAGATAACCTCACCTTTATTTCATCTTTGAATACCTTCCATTTTGCACTCTAAGAAAATACTTACACCTGATTCATTCATACAACTTCAATAATACCCTACATATGATTGATTCTGAATTATCAAGCACACAACATACACTTTACCCTCAACAATATTAATCCAACTTATTTTCAACTTGTACCACATTGAGAACCTTATAAGGTCTTCATATACACAACTATCACAACTTCTTTGACCTATAGGTCACTTATTCAAAGACACTTTGTATAACGTTTAGCACATTTTCAAGCATATTACTATATAAACATCTTCCAGTCTCAATCAACTTCAAACCTTATCATTCTCTGATCACATTCCTTCATGATGATCTACCACTCTGTCTTAATCTCATTCCTTCTTGGACACCCTATAGCTGTGAATTTTATACTTTCAAGGTCACTAATTCAACTTCTTGTTCTCCTTAATGCATTGAACTTTGTCAACACAACGCACATAATAATAAGTAGGCATACATTAGTTTTAGGTTTTCAATCTTCCAATACATAGTGATCAAACCCTTGAGAGGGTTTCAAAGTTTCCTTAAGCACCTATAACTTCATGTGAATGGTATCTCCTTGATTCTTCATTTACAATCATGCATACAATTATGACTCAGGGACTTATGTCTTGTAGCCTACCATTTTTCTCTTGCGTAGAAACTATCATTAGGCTCATAAAGTTACTTCACATTTAGTGACAAGTTAAAATACACCTTCAATCATGTACATGCATAGTTTTACTAGTCTACTAGCCCAAGCTAAGATGAAATCTCACTGAGTTTATTTTTTGAAATAGTCACCTTCATGAAGATTCCTTGTTTTAGACACATGCTCAACTTCTTGTTTAGATTCATTTTACTAATTTAATCCTTTAAAACATAGTCTCCCTTGAGTCCTTATAAGCACCCTATGCACTACTTGACTCTGTCACAGTCTTTCTTGCTCAACTCAAGAGATATTTGATGATTTTAATCCTTTCACAGTCCTCAGAGCTTATACTACATCTAAGTACCACCTAAGTACCCTGAAACACATTTTTTCAGAACTATTTTTACTTGCAAAGTTCTTAAAAATCGACTAAAATGAGTTTAGAAGTTTCAACTTACACTCAGCTGGGGTTTGGGGCATCAAACCCTTGGATACATGTAGTCATCAGTTTCAGTCACATGTAGCTTACTTTACTTGATTTATAATACCCTTACAATTGTCTCATGGTAACAAGGCTCATCATGAGTACACAATCACTGCACACGCCTAAGAGTACTAAGACCCCTCTATCTTCTAGACACTTAGACCACACTAAGATCATTCAACGTTTTCTCTTGAATATTAAAATCATGACTCTTTTTCTTCTAATGAAGTAACATTTGATTGTGAAGACCTTGTGTGGCATATAGAACTAGATCAATCTTTCTTGAGACATTCAAACCATCAACATGGTTGAGTATTGTGGACTAATTCATATGGAATCAAACCTCCATTCACTTAAACCATGTTACATACTTAGTATAGATCATATTCCCTTTATATAATTTCAAGAGAAATCTCATTTGTAGCTTTACAATCATTGACCATGAGCTTGTAGTTAACAATTTGGCTATCCATTCAATGTTTGAGCCTGTAGCTAAAATTTCTGAGAAGTGCCTTGAAACCTTTGCCTCTGAGCAGTCTTATTCAGCTCATTTCTAACATTATACCATCTACACATATTATGGGAACAACTTCACATTGTTAAGAACCCTTGATAGACTTATTGACCTGTAATTATTCATTTTAGGCCCTAAGGACTCATACACGATACCCAACAACTTTGATTCTCCAACACTTGAGCTCAGTTCTTTAGAACATACACATAGTCTTCATACCATAGTTTGAATCCATTCACTTGTTCATATTAAACACATAGATTTCAATGAAACTTTCATGACACACATAAAGACCTAAGATTTACCATTATGATAACAAGGGACAAATCAACATACACTTGTAGACCATATACATTTAAGACTGATACCAAACTTGTTTGAACTTGTACATTCAGGACAACATAGACCATAAGACATGCCAAGAAACAATGGAGACTAATACTCAGTGTAATTGAAACACTTTTATCCATGAAGCACCATCTTCATCACTAACAATGAGTGAACATGACATAAATCCTCCACACAGAGACTAGAACAGATAACTAAGCCTTTTGTGGACTCATGATGGCCCGTGACAACCTCTGAGATACTTTTATATATCAAGGACTCTAGACATACTTGACACAAATCATGACAACTCTTGACAAAACATGAGATATCAACAACAACACAAGGACTTATAAAACATACATCATGAGCTCAAAGACCATTATGACATGACAAATAGACTCAAGAACATGTATAACCAACTTACACCATGATGATGCAAATATAGATCATAAGGACATCATACATGTATAACTAGTAACTCAAGAATGTGAACAAGACTCCTTACACAATAACATCCATCATGTACCAACAATACCATGAACAAGAGCACAAAATGACATACCTTGATCTTATGGAGGAGACACAAGTTGACTTAGACAGTTCCTCCTCTCTTGAATGCTTCATATGCACTTGTACACATTCAAGAAGTATAATGATTTCATATGATCACTAAGAAGACCTAAAATAATATCTTGAAGAGGTCCCAAGACCCTTTAGATGCTTGAGAAACTCCTTGATCTTCTCTTTTCTGATCTGATCACTGAGAAACACTTCTTCTCTAATAGGAATCTACTCTTGATGAGATGCCAAGGTCTCCTCTAGGTTCCCATGTCCTTCTAGGACCATTATCATACATTCTAGGCCTTTGAAGAGCCCTTCCTTATGCATTAGGACCTTGAAAACCCTTGTTTTGTCTTAATAGACCTTGATAGCAATTCCTTACAACATTACCAATTTTGTTATAGTTGTAGCACACTATTTGATTCTTTCTCTTGAAATCATCAACATGACTATATTTTCCACTCAAACAAGCACTTGTTGCATGTCCTAACTTATTTCACTTGAAGCATACAACATATTTAACATGATCATTTCTCTTTTCTTTCCATGGCTGAGCATCTCTAGGATAAGAACTCTTGACAAACATTCTCTTACTTTTTCTTGGCTCAAACACTCCTATATTCCATACAGCATGAATGAAAGTCACCATGAAAGGACCCTACACCATTTTTAAAAGAATTTGTTTTGCATTCTTTAGCTTTATGACCAAAAACATGACATGAGAAACAATAGTCATTGAATGATCTTTCATAGCTTGATGCATTATGTTACCTAATAGGCTTGGTCTTCTCATGGTATTTGGTGTGAGTAACCTTATTTTCTTCATTGTTACTTGGTTCACCATCTTCCTTTCTTGAAACCATGTATTCTTGCTTCAATTCCTTATCCTTGATATCCTCATTGAATCCCAAACCAGCCCTATCACCTATTGATCTTTGTTGGCTAAGAAGATTATCTATGTCATTTGCACTCTTTTCAAACATCTTCAGTTTGCTTAAAACTAGATCAAGTCTTTAATGTAGATATGTCATACCCATTTCATACTTGATGCACTCATCTTTCTTAGACTTGATTTTATCATTGAGAAAAGCAACTTATGTTTTCAACTAAGTATATTCTTTATCTTTGATCTTTAGAGTTTTTGACAACTCTTCCATTTGTGGCTCCAAAATCTGAATAATATGACCATGCTCATGAGAATATTCCTTGGATTTAAGGTTGGATGCAACTTTCTCTAATTGTTCCTTAAGATGTGTTGTGATCTCATCATGTTCTACTCTCATTCTTCAACTTGGATTCAAGAATATTAATATGATCTTCATGATTTCTTTTCATTTCAACAATCTGGTGTGTGAGCTTTTCATTCTCATCCCTAGCAAGATTAAGTTCCATTTTTATTATTTCCCAATCTAACTCTTCACAATTTGAATCTGAATCACTAAAACCTTCTCCAAATTCACAAGTTACAAATCCTAGGGGAGAATAAATTTTAGGAATATTTTCTAGACAATTCTTACCTTCACTTAAAGTAGAGCAACAGTCATCTTTAGAGTTCTTTCCTTTCTAAGAATTCTTCTTCTTTCTACCCATTTATACTTTAGAATATCTCCTTCAAGTTTTCAATCATCTCAAGAAGGTCATGTTATGATACTAATTGTTAGAAGCACAATGGACTTAGAGGGGGGATGAATCAGTCCTTATAAAAATTTAAATTCCTATTTCAAACTTGCATATATAAATACTCATAAAGATTCAACCATTCATTAATGTGTGCATACATCAAACAATCATATGTGCAAGAACCATAAACAAGATCATCAACACAAGACACAAGATATAAGTGGGAAACCCTCAAGGGGAATAAAACCCACTGAAACACATTCTTATATTGATATGTTTCAAAATTTACTGAGGCACCAACCCCACACAAGGAGCACCAACCCCTAATTTTGTGAAGCACCAACTCCACAATGAGGCTACAACCCCCCAAGATCATCAATCACTCACTCAACCACCTTATGATGTGTATATCTCTAATTTGTTTCTACCACAATTGATTGAGATCCAATATCTAGCTCACACTTATTCACTCAAACCCTAGGTGATTAATCTTCACAAAACAAGCTCTTCAATCACTCTAAAAATCATCAAAATCTTGCTCTCATGTACTCTAATTTTTCGTAACCTACATCAAACTTTAATCAGCCTTAATTCATTTTCAAACACCTGTAAACAAATTTCACCTAGGTCACTCCACTTGCACACACACAACTAGTTCTAAAAAGCACCCAAAAACATGCTTTTATATGCTTCTCCTCATTTCAAACTTAGGAAAAACCTTTTCCCTCCTTTTGGTTCAACCCATACACCAATGAAAAATTTCAAATTTCAAATATTATAGTCATAAGTGACCCAATTAGGTCGGCCTAGCTAAAACCCTCATTACATATATCAAAAATGGTTCAAAACCCCGTAGGAACATTCTTAAAAATGCCCTTATATTAAATGTATACATAGTCATGACCAAAAATCCCTTCTATATGAATAAAATATCATTTTAAATTCATAAATTTTCATACATTTGATTAACCAAAAAAATTATTTCATTTACTAGGCCCATTCCCTTTTGTAAATATCAAAACAATTGTTTCTTACACCCTTCAGCACCCTGGAAACTTCATAAGGCCACCAAATCACTTCTACTGAATCAAACCATTCCATATAACCACGTGGTGGAAATGGAAGAACCTAAAGAAAACTTCTAATCAAGTTACAGTCCATGAAACAGTCATCTATTCAAACCACAACAACGTTTTCTTCCACTAAATCAACCTGCCAAAAACGTTGTTTCCAAAGGTTAGCTCATAAAATAATTTCTACATACATTCAAGACCTCCAAATGGATTAATTATATGAAAAATTAACCCCTCATTAAATTACATGTGATAAGAAGCATCACCCAATCCATCTCATTCTTCAAATAACATCAAAATTTCATCAACACACATCCTATCTTGAACTACCAAAAATATTCCTATCCAAATAATACCCTAGAAAATATTCCATATAACCTCATCATGAGGAAATAAATATATCACTATAAATATCTCTGAATATAATTTCCAACACAACTTGAATCATCTCAAAACTCCTCCTGTGGCTCAAGATATAGCCATTTTTTACTAGACCCTGCTAGACCTCAAAACTGCCCTTTGACCAGTCAACCTGTTTGGACCTAAAAACACCATGTACCTATATGATATTTCCCTAAAACTTCATTTAAATAAATATAAACTCACATTCACCATGTAACATCAATTTTTCATGTTACTCCTTTGTATCATCTTGTCCTACAACCTTATTTCTCATAAACTGCTATTTTTAAGTGGTGCCCACTCATCACCATGACCTCAACCATACATTTATGGAAATATTGATGAGTCCTCTACAAAATCCAATCATATTTTTTCACCAGAAATCAAAACTAGGTCATTAAACTTCACTTTTTGCAAATTTCTCCTAGTTAGGGTTTAACTAGGGTTTTAGATCACTTTACCTTCATAACATTTGTTCATAAAATCTTGACAATAAAACAACCTCCTTATTTTTTTGAAAATTTCTCAACTCACCTTAAAATCATCCTTTAAAGCCACAAGGTCCTATTCAAAACGCATTTTCCACAACAATCATCTGAAGTTTGACTTTGAGCTGGAATTTGACTTGTTTTTCACCATATCTCACAAAATCAGTCATATCTGGAAAAATACGCATCATGGGCACCTGAAAGTTTTCTAAGAGTGTCATGCAACATCCTTATAATATATATATAATCATCATAATTTCAATTACATAGCTCAATCTCTCCAGTAACTGAGACTTACCTATGATTGCATGTTTGATCCTCGTTGTAGAAGCTACGATCAACTAAAATAATGCAATAAATGAAAAATAAGCCTCTGAATAATACCCTAACATACCTCATATTCCATAATACACCTAAATTCATGCTTCCATAAGCTCATTTTTGGGAGTTCGGGACTGCGGAATAGTGTTATGATTTAATAACAAACAAAATCATGCACACAGGATCTAAACAATTCCCCAAAATCTACAGCAGTGGAAATATAAACTAGAATAATCTAAATCAAGACAAAGTACACACACATAAAACAACATGTATTGTGGTTCACCCAATGTGGGCTACGTTCACCAAAGATAAAGATCTCATATATATAATACAACAAGAGTACAAACCAACTCTTCAATACAAGAGTACAATGCATCTCTTCAAGAGTATCTCCTCTCCTCTAGATCTCTAAACAGATCTCCATGAGTGCACTACAACTGTGCCTTCAAACACCCCCAACAGATCTCACATAACTAGGAACTACTGCACCTTTGAACTGCTACCAAGTTCTCTGTGGATCTGCAAACAAGACCTCTCACATGGTTCTACCATATGTATAACTATGACTATGCACCAAGAAGTAAGTCTATCTCTCCATCACTGCATAACCTATGCAAACATGAAGACAACCTCCTCTAAAATATCTAGATCTACATGGATCAACAATACAATATGATCTCATGGATCTACAATACAAGACTAGATCTACATGGATCTATAATATAAGATCTCACCAACATGTGGATCTACAAGAAGAAACTATATGTGCTTTGCATACAATGCAAGCCATTAGAATGAGACAATAACTATACAAAGGAAATACAGTAGAAGATGTTACCCTCTTCTCACCATTCAGGTGTACCTGTTATTTCCTTCTATCCAACTCCTCTCCATGGAGACTCTATCTTCATGTAACTTGTTCTTTCTTTCTCTTCTTCTTCTTCATCCTCTCAATCTAGGAGAATCAAGGATCCAATTCAATCCTTTTCTTAATTCTACTTCTAAACTCTAGATTTCATGCTTATATAGGCATATATAAACTTAGGGCACTTATTCATGCAATTACAATCAATAGATATACTTTAATGCTAAAAAT
Source organism: Taxus chinensis (assembly GCA_019776745.2). Classification (NCBI taxonomy): domain Eukaryota; kingdom Viridiplantae; phylum Streptophyta; class Pinopsida; order Cupressales; family Taxaceae; genus Taxus; species Taxus chinensis. Next base: position 571,150,812 of record CM034156.1, on the reverse strand, counting down.
AGATCTAATTCCCGAGAGTTAATTAAAACACTCTTGCACAGGTAACCGATGTCGGTTATCCTTAACTGCTGCCGGTTCCTCGTTTCTTGACCGATGCTGGTCTTGGGTGATCGATGTCAGTTCCCCCCTAACCAATGATGGTTACTTTATTTTCCAGCAAGTTTCCATTGCATGCTCTAGTGAAGCTATTTAGCTCCACAACCTAACAATAAACCTCAAAATAATACCCTAACATACCTGATATTCCATAATACCCTAACATACATCATAAATGAAAAAGAAACCTCTTAATAATACCCTAACATACCTCATATTCCATAATACACCTAAATTCATGCTTCCATAAGCTCATATGGCTCCAACCCACACTATCACACCTATAAGCAAGCATACCTTCTCCCAATGAGCATCTGTAACCAAGTGAACCACATGTACCTTCACCATGTCATTGTTGTGAGTGCTTAAGAACTCTCAAAACATGTTATAAATCATGTCAACATGCTTACCAAGAATCCAAGAAGCCCACATTGCCAAGCTACACCTCCTAGGCCCCTATATAGGCTTGTAAGAGTAATCACACCTCACTGAATCCCACTATAGCAGTTGATATACATCTGAAACGCCATGTTAGAATCATATACATCATCATAAGATCATGATACATCATTCATTTTTTCATTAATGTATCTTTGCATCAATGACAATAATTATTAGGCATACATGCCTACAATGGATTCAAGAACACTCGTCGTCCCACTAAAAGAAAGAGAAGAGTGTAACTTGGACACTAAGTCACAATTACCTTGGAACCTCTTACCAAGGTGTCTTGTAAGTACATTAAGCATTACTGAACATGATTTATCCTTCCCTTACTTTGGTAGAATGAATATGTTCGGGTTGGTATAAGGGTGTCACCATAAAAGGACACTTCATTGATTAAACATTGAACCAAACCCACCCATGACCTAGGAATTGTCTCAAAAGTAAAACTACCAAAAAGGGAACCCATGCAAATAGGGTGTAATGTCCTTATTTAATTCTATCATAAATACTTGGTTTATTGAGTAGATCACTTATGAAACTGCTAGGATTCCTAAGGACATCATTTCACGGTACAAACCAAACTTACCACATGTTTCGCTTCTTGCATTTCTTTAAGTCGTTCAAGGAATTATCTAGAAAATTATGTTCATAGATTAACATAGAAATAAAGTTTCATTAGATCATTGGGGTAATACAACCTTATTCTCAGGAAAATTTCAAGAATATTATTACCACAAGATACTAGAAGGAGAAACTAATCTTCTAGGTTAGGACCTTAAAGTTCACATCATTGTTTCTTGTAGGAACATCGATCAATGATAAGCTTACTACATTAAATATTTATCACAATTGAATCCTTCAGTAAAAAGTGACATAAAAAGGTATTGGAAGCCTTCCCTTAATTTCTAGGCAATATTAATCTCAATTTAATAATTTTCTTCCACATCATGCGCTCGAGGTTATATTTAGATAACAAGGTAACTTCCATTTTCAAATAGGTATAAGGGGTCCTCCTTATTCCATTTCCATAAAAACCATTAACCTTAGTATTTTAATAATACGTGGTTATAAATTTCCTATGCTAAACATATAGTTTCATCATTTTGTTACTTCACAGTACACTTTTAATGTGCATGGCAATTCTATTTATCCCACTAAATTTACTTAAATTATTCAACATTCATTTTCTAGTAAAAATAGATCCGTGAGGTGAGGAGGTTATGCATGGTTTTCCTAATAGTCATTTTAAAGCCTTTAAAAATTTATGTCATGATTATGTAACCCAATCAATTGGATCTCTTTTAATTAAATAATTTTCCCCTAGTTTTCTATTTCATAAGGAAGATCCAATTACACATATTTATAACAACATTATTCCCACCCCACCCTACATGTGAGGTACGGGATACTCCATAAGGCATTGAAAAACTTAGTCTCCAAAAGAACATAAGTCACTAAAGTCAAATAAGATACTAAAGGTGAATTCTTTAATTAAACGAAGATTTATCTACACAATATACATTTATACCTCTATTAATGTTATGCATTATCCCACGAACTAAAAATGGTTATATGAGGGTTTAACTTCAAGCTTAAAACTTCCGTTTTTCATATGTAACATTTCCAACTTGACACACACACATACATGCTATAGAGACAAGGGTTAGTTGACCTCATAAATAGAAATGTTGACATTTTTCCCATTATTCAGTGTTATCAAAATATTCTAATTTGACCATGCTAGCATGTTTTCCCTTTCCATGGCTATCTATGGCTAATTCGGGATACATAATCTATAGAAACAAAATATCAATCAACCGTTTACAAATACCATATCACATTCATTTACTCATAACAAGAAAGACATTCATCATAGGAACTAATGTATTAAAGATATTTTCTTTACTTAATTCTTAGATTAGGTTCCCGAATTTATTATATCAGCTACAATACATTTCAAGAGGTACATACTTCTACAAGAACAACATACTAATGCTAACATAATTATTAATCCTTTTTAAACAACATGGCATCCCGAAAAATAATTATATTCTCATTTCAAAAGTATAAAAATATAACCAAATATGATATGTTGGGCCTCAGAATATTGACTAAGTACAAGAAGGCACGTGGGTGTGCGGGACCTATACGAAGAAGGGCGTGTGGGGTGAAGGCACGCAGGACAGGGTTTTAGAAGGTTTTAGCAGAACCCAAAGTGCACGTGTAAGGAAAATGAAGGGGTTTCAGTTTTTAGTCATATTTGGGGTCCTAGGAAGCACACGAGAAAAGCGTGACCTGACCGAGCATGCGAAGTGGATAAGGTGCCATCCTAGCAACTCAATGGTCAAGGAAGGAATATTCCATGCGATGGAAGGATCCAGAAAGACATCATTGCAAAAAGTGGAGAGGTTGAATGGGAAGAAGCATGCTCCATTGAAGGACCACATGGACACTTGGCAACCGATATATTACTTCAAGAAGGCATGGCAGTGGATGTTAAAGCTATATATAGAAATGCTCAGGTAGAAGGAAGAGAAGTCAGCTTATTTGGATGACTACTTTTGGAGAAGAGTGTGTGGTCGATGACATCATATAGAGATTGAAGAGTTGAAGCTCTATAGAAATAGTAATGGGTTCTATGAATTCTCATTAGGAATGATATAGGAGAGATGACATATCTAGAGGGATGGGTCTATGGACATCTTTGTAATCTGGAAATCATAGTTTAGGATTTTGATGTATAAGTCTTATTTGCATTAAGACGTTTGGCCTGTAATGACCTTGAGGAATGTAATGTGGTTACTGAACATAGAGTAATATGAATATATGGCTTTCTTTTAAAATATATACTTTGTTCATGGGTATAGACCCTAGTGCCTTTTATTTGTATTATCAGATCATTTATCTATTTGATATTTTCCTTGTTATCGAAATAGATGCATTTATATAGTAACTCATCCTAAGACCCTCAGAATGAATGCATGGTTCTTTCCCTTCTTGCATCTAAGTTTATGTCAGTAGGAAATGTATTCTCACAAAACTCACATAAAGGAGGGGCTCGATGCCCACACGTGCCTGGGGTGAGTGCTCAACGCCCGCTAGGTGATAGGCCGATGAGCATGGGATTAGACTGTTGTTTCTAAGGACATAAAAATGACTACATCTTGGTTCCATGTTCGGGACCTCTTTTCGAAGTTGTGAGAAATGGCATACATCTTGGTCCCTATGATGCATGATGATAGAACATCTAACCTTGGAGAGTGTTGAAGCATGGTTCAAGAGCACAGAGGAAGAGTTTGCTCAAATATTCAACACTGGACCTAAGTTCGATGTAATACATGGGTAAAAGAGAACTTGAACCATGAGTTGTACGAGATGTTCTTCTGTTATTTTCTAGTAGAACTATATGAATGGATTTCAACATATGCATCCAGATCAAGGTGATTGAGATTTTTCTACTAACCCAACGTATTTACACCGGTTTAGACATAACGAGTGAGTTCAAACCAGTCTACAAACTCCATACACAACAACCATAACAAGACATGGTGTCCTTTGACAATTATGTGGAGTGGTTATAGGCTTTGGGGTTACAGTGGGTATGCCTCTCTACACTTCTCCATCCAGTGGCGTCTGATCACCCAAAAAACCAGGACAGTATAGATATATCTTCACACATTTCAGTAGAAGTGGTTAAAGTTGGAGGACACAAAGTATTTCCTCCCTACACTTCTTCAGCAAGGGTGGCTTGAGATCACCCAAAAAACTCTAACAGTACAAAATATCCTTCTACACCCATTTTTCTCGACATGGATCAGGTGCACATGTTCCATTTACACATTTTAAAGTGTATTTTACATTTGTGTACTTTACACATGCATATTTTACACAACATTTTTACATACATACATATTTGACTACTTGATCATTTTCTCCAGGCAAGTGCGCCATATGAGAAACAAAAAGTCAAATTAGGGGCAACAACAACAACATTAACAATGACAACGACAACGAAAACACACTGCTACAAGAACTTGCCTTTACTAACCATTTAGGTACACTACACACAATGGCAACTACACATGCGTTTCGCCCTAGGTTCACTCTCATCACTTTTTATCCACATTTTCATCTTTAGAATCCACACTCTTCCACATTTTTATTTTTGTCATTCCACTCTTGAGTCTAGTCCATCGACACATCTTCTTCTACACTCTACATGGATATCAGGTGCGCATCTCTATCTACTTTATGTTACCCAATGTTCTACTCACCAACATAAAGTGGGGGCAAAATGCAGACACAAGATCATGCGCTTTAGGCATTATTTAGCCCAGTCTTATACTACTATCTAGAAGGTTCTCGAGTGGATAAAGTACTAATTAATCCAACCTTTTGGCCATCTTTACTTTATTTTATTTCATCATTCCCACATATTTTATTGCAATTATCTGCCCATTTCGTAATTGTCATGTTATTTTAGCCCAAAATCAGGGTGCTCCAGCCTGTACTAGGGTGCCCCGAGGCATACTGTCCCATTTTGGGCACCCCCGGTCTATGCACATCCTTTCCCGCTTCTTTTTGGGGCCTTTCTAGCCATTTGTTCTCTTTATCTTTTTCCTAGTCGACTTTGTCGAGATTAATTACGAAATTAATCTTGAGATCCCTATACATATAAAGTTATAAGACCATAATAAGGGTCCTAGGTCATAACGTCACATATTAGTATCACTCCATTTAGAGTTGCATCACTTGCACCCACATAGTGCCATGCATCAAGGTTGGGAGATCTGGATCACACACACTGCATATGGGGAGGGATTTTCCATTCTATTCCATGCACACATGTTATTTACATTTTTCTATAGTTATTATTGCTCTCTACTTCACAAAGTGTGTCTGGTGTGAGAGCACCTAGGGAACAACATGCACACACTCTTCATAACTACATCCGGGTCCGAAATATAGTGCACCGCTCAGTGATAAGACCACTAGTTTGGCGGCTGAGGTCAATCTGACCCATTCATTTGCATCTTTTATTTTTCTAGGGTTTGATACTTCCTTTTGCATTGCAGGTCATTACACAGCTCATTTGGTAAATCCAACGTAACAGACATGAAGTATTCGAAGACACCTTGTAACCATGTCAAATTCAGGTTTTGAGCATTTTACAGTGATTAGAGTGCCCATACTACATACCAGGGCATCTCCGGGTGCCCCAGTATACTCCCAAGCGCCCCAGTCATCTCAGATCCTCCAGATCTGTCCTTTGCAGGGTCCTTGAGTGTTCGTCTGCACTTCCTGATTTCATTTCCAGATTTGTGACAACCTGCAACAGTCACTTCCAATCAACTAAGCTATTTCTCTTCCTTCTCTTGCACATTTAGGGTTTTATTTCACTTATAATAGTTTACTTGCATTTATTCCATACTGCTTTAGTCTATTTATTACAACGTTTTAGTCCTCCTAATTAGATTAACATTAATACACTCGTGTCCCCTTTTAGGGCAACTAGATCCTTATTTTTTGTTAATCAATCCTCATCTACGCATTACATCCATTAGGGTATCTATACACTTAGTCACATTATACACTATGCATTTCTACATGTATTCTACATACTACGCTAGGTCACATTACATATGAGGGTAAATTTACATTTTATCAGTACATATTCCATTTCTATCTACACCTATTATCGCATTTTAAACATTACATAATATACATCTTACATATGCTACACATCCTACATTGCATTGCCCACACTATGCATTTACAAATCCTACTCATCACATGGTCATCTAGTTTCATCATACATGTTACATTGTCTTCTACGTGCTACACTCACTACCTTGTGACACACTATAGTTCCTCAGCCCATACTCAACTACCGAGGGTTTACAAATCAAATGGACCTTTCACTCACCATGCTACATTTCATCACATGACATTCCTAGGCTAGTGACATACGCTTTAGGATAAATCGTCACTCACTCTAATTTCATCTTGTAGTGGTATAGACCTTAGGTTACATCACCACTCCTCCCTTTATTTTATAGTGATATAAACTTTAGGCTAAATCATCACTCATCCATTCATCATATAGTGATATATGCTTAGTGCTAGATCATCACCCATCTCTTTTATCTTGTAGTCATATACGCTTAGGGTTAATTCATCACTCATCCATTCATCATATGTGATATACACTTAGTGTTAAATCATCACCCATCTTTTCATCATGTAGTGATATACACCTAGGGCTAAATCATCACTCATCCATTCATCATATAGTGATATACACTTAGTGCTAAAGCATCACCCATCATTTCATCATGTAGTGATATAAGCTTTGGGCTAAATCATCACTCATGCATTCATCATATAGTGATATACACTTAGTGCTAAATCATCACCCATCCTTTCATCATGTAGTGATATACACTTAGGGATAAATCATCACTCATCCATTCATCATATAGTGTTATACGCTCAGGCTAACTCATCACTCACCTATTCAACAAGTCATGATATACTCTTCAGCTATAGGGTTCACACACATCCTTTCTACATGTCGCATCCCATCACCACTACATACACAATCATCACATCGTGTTAGACACAATAAACACTACTCGGAGCGTTTCCCTATGACGCACTCTCATTTACAATTCATTCTTGATTTTTGAGGGGGAAAACAAAATGAACCTCATTGCATACACTTCCATGCACTCCAGGGGGGGGGAATGTTTCTCCTACCATTCCATCTTGCATTCCATTCCATCCATCCATAGCATACTGCATTGTCTATGGGAGCATCTAATTTTATCTTACTAGTGTTTTTTCATTATTACTTTACTACACATGTTAGATTGATCTCTTATATTTCATTATTTATATCATAACACACATTCACGTTCAAGCCCTTTGTTTAGTGTGATCATAGATATAACGAATTTTTACACGTTGTATGGATGCTCGCCTTATACCCGTCCTATATTGGTCACTAGGGGCATCCACATGTCGTCTTATCCAGGTGCTATTGTTTCATTTAGTACTTAACATCTTCCTTTTACTTGATCATACACACTTTGACATATCGGTTATTTCTCTAACATGATAACGAGTGTTCCATGTGTAGCACTTGTTTTTTAGGATTACATGTTTCCATGACTACTTGTTTGTTTGTTTGTACTTGTCTGCTATTGTTTGCCATTATATGCAGGCTTTGCCCTATGTTTGTGTGTACAGTTGTTTGTTGTTTGCGGCCATGCCTAATTTGCATGTCTTGCGACATCATGAGTGATTTACCATGTTTGCAACCCGCCTTGTGAAACATACTCGTTTCTTGCGTGTTTACACTATTGTGCTTGGTAGTTTCTACATTGTATGCACATTTTACACTTGTTTTATTATATGCATATGTTTTCGGACTAACACTTATTTTGGCTAGCCATCCTTGTTTGTACGTGCCTTGGTTTCTACCAAACACATAATAATGAAAGATACACAAATAATAATGCAAACCTCCCTGTAATCCTTTAGTACAAACCTCAGTAAGGTTGTGAAGACTTTGTCTATGGAACCTTGCAAATGGATGTGGGTGCTCTTGAATATTCTCCAAGCTTTGAATGCAAATGCCACAAACACAGTGAATTCAGTAGATTTTTTGTATTTCAGATTCAAGAGACGGTTTGAAAGGAAAGTAAGCCTGTAATTTATAGAAGCAGAAGGTAGTTGAAATTGGTTACACACGGATAAATGAATATGCAAAAAATAACACTATGGGCAGTTACAATAGTGTCGAGGGCAGTAAATGAATTAATTGCAAAAAGCTGCATCCGGAAAGGTGGTTGTACGTGCATTTTAATTGCCCCCACCTTTGTAGGATTCTAGAAGTGCAGTTAACTAGGGTAAGGATAGGGAGTCTAAGTGGAGTCTAAGTGGAGTTTGAGCAAGTGGCAGATGACTAGGATGTGCACACACTTAATTAATTAATTAATTAATTAATGAATAACAATTAATTTAGCCAAAGGGGTACAATGTGTATTAATTAATTAGTTTAATCAATTAATTGCAAATGGGTGAATAACAAGGTGTACTAGAATAATATTGGAACAAGTGGAAACAAAAGTGTAATTTTGGGGTGTCTACAGTTTGTACGCGTCGTGGTTTCTACCAAGCACATCCCCTTTCCCCCTGCAAGGCAGAGTTTAGAGTGTGGTAAGTCCTCTTTGGCTGCATTCTCTTACTAGCGACGTTGCATGCACCCCCAAAGTGGGGGGCATCATTGAGGGTTTACATTCTAATACAACACAGTTACACCGGTTCAGTACAATGCACTTTCCACCCTTGACATTGTGGGTTTACATACAATGAGTGGGTTCAAACCAGTCTACGAAACCCATACACAACACCTTTTACAGGACATGATGTCCCTAGCATTTCTGGGAAGCAATTACAGGATTAGGGGTTACACTGGGTGTACCTTTCTACACTACTTCGACCAATGGCGTCGGATCACCCAAAAAACTAGGGAGTTACAAATATCTCTTCACACACATTTCAACAGAAGCAGTTAGAGCTTGGAGGACACAAAGCATTTCCTCCCTACACTTCTTCAGCCATGGTGGCGTGAGATCACCCAAAAAACTCGCAACAATACAAGATATCCTTCTACACTCTTTCTCTCTCGACATGGATCAGGTGCACACGTTCCATTTACACTTTTCATTTCACATATTTTACATTGGCTTATTTTACATAGCATTTTTACATACATACATATTTGACTACTTGATTATTTTCTCCTTGTAGGTCCGACCATATGAGAAACAAATAGTCAAATTAGGGACAACAATAACAATGACGACAACAAAAACATTCCGCGATGACACACACCTTACTAACCATGTAGGTACACTACACACTACAACAACTATACACACGTTCAGCCCTAGGTTCACTCTCATCACTTTTGCTATGTGCATTTTTCATCTATAGTTTCTATGCTCCATTCTTTTTTTACCATTCCACGCTTTTGTCTAGTCCTTTGACACATTTTCTACTACACTCTACATGGACATTAGGTACACATCTCTATCTACTTTATGTTACCGAGCTTTTCGCTCACCAACATAAAGTGGAGGAAAACTGTAGTCATAAAATCATGTACTTTAGACATTATTTAGCTCAGTCCCATACTACTATCTAGAAGGTTTTTGAGTGAAGAAAGTGCTAATTAATCCCATCTTTTGGGCGTCTTGTTACTTTTATTTTGTCATTCCCGCATATTTTTATATACATGCCCAGTCTGTTTTAACACTTTCACGTCATTTTAGCCTAAATCGGAGTGCCCAGGCTTGTACTGGGGCACCCCTATCCTTTTTTTTTTACTTTCCTGCCTCTTTTTGGGCCTCTTCTAACCATTTTTCATCCTTGTCTTTTTCCTAGTCAGCCATGTCAGGATTAATTACGAAATTAGATCAAGACAACCCTATAAATATAAAGTTATGAGACCATAATGAGGGTCCTAACGTCATCTACTACTATCACTCCATCTAGAGTTGCATCCATTGCATCACTTGCATCCACATAGTTCCATGCATCAAGACTAGGGGATCTGCATCAACACACACTTCATAGGGGGAGAGATTCTATTATATTCCATGCACACATGCTATTACATTTTCTACATTTAGTTATTGCTCGCTACTTCACATAGTGCGACTGACACAAGAGCACCTAGGGCATGACATGCACACACACACCAAAACTACATTTGGGTCCGAAATGTAGTGCAACGCTCAGTTTAGTAAGCCCATTGTTGTGGTAGTTGAGGTCAGTCCGACCCATTCACTTGCATCTTTTATTTTTTAGGGTTTTGATACTTCTTCTGCCTTTTGCAGGTCTTCAACATCATCTTGCTTTATTTGGTACATTTGGCATAGTTCAACAAAACTAGTGTGACAATTGGCGAGGGTTACATGTCATCCTCTGACCCTGAAAGAATCAAGTTTCGACCTTTTTAAGAGACCAGGGCGTCTATTTTGCCATACCAAGGCGCCCCACAGCGCCCCAGTACCCTCCTAGGCATTCCAGTCTGCTCAGATCTCCCAGATCCACCATTTTCGAGACCTCTGTGCAGTCGTTCCTACTTCGGGAATCTCCTGTCATACCTACGAAACTCTGCGACGATCATCTACAATCAACTGAGTTCTTACCTCACTTCATTCTTGCACATTAAGGTTTCATTTTTATTAGTTCAAATATTTAATTACTTTATACTACTTTAGTGCATTTATTTACAACGTTTATGTCCTCCTAGATTAGATTAACTATTACTATACTTTCTCCTATTTTAGTTAATCACCTACATTTATTGGAGCTCACAACTAAAAACACGGGCTACAAAGTGCTATAATAAACCAACATCGTGGTTAGGTTTTGAACTAACAACCTTTTCGAATTCCACCATTTTTAAATTTTGGATCCTTTAAGCTCACATAAATTGTCCATACAATATCTCAACTATAAATTTGAGCTCATACACCAGATATTTCTTAGGGAGGAATAATCTCAGCCATGGAAAAGGTGTGGGCCATGCAGGTGGTTAATTTCCTCTGTCCAATCAAAATCCTCAACAACCCACACCTTTCCCTTTTTTGTCGGTGATTCTTGAATGACAATGCCTTCACGATTGTTGATGAGGAGAACTATGCATGAGGTCGCCTCCTTCATATGCTACTTCCACTCCACATCTTCCTGCCTCTAAATGCAAGGGCTAAAACTACAAACAAATTTTCACTTCAACAATATTTTTCTACCACTCCTTACATTCACAAATATCTCTATAAGTTGTTTCAACGATGCCTTAAACAATACCCTTGCTCCCCTCCAAATAATTGACATAATTGTCGTGTGGTTGTTAGACAATTGAGTTTCACATTGTTTCCCCTTTCCATTTACACCACCCTCGCACTTCTCGACCCTCTAACCCCTCCTTCACCCCTCTTCCTCTCCCACTGTTTTTCTCCCTCCAATTTAACTCCTTAATAAGATCCCCTTCAACGTTTCCATCGTACATTTCATGTACGATTACTAATTATTAATTTAAGTGATACATCAAAGAAAGTGATGTCAAGTGTACACATATTAAGGATTTATTCTTTAAAACTTAATTAAATATTTAATGTGATAAAAAATCATATAATTAAAACAATCAAGAAAAGATGAACAAATATATTATTTATTCATGGATAATAAGAAATAAGAATTTATTCTCTTAATTTAGTTAATTATTTTATATAATAAAATATTATTAGATGAAAAATATAGATAAAAGATGAAGATATATATATATATATATATATACTCATACTCATTTCGCAATCAATCAAATACAATATTAAAAATTAAGTCATTTTCATTAGGATACTTTTTCTATTTAACTTTTGTTTTTTTAATTATGACATCAATCTCTTCCATATTTTATATATTCCAAGAAAAGTTCAAGATTTCAATTCCCTTGAAAATAGAGCAATTTCCATGATTGATCTTTTCCCAAATGTTACTTCAATGGGGTCCTCAAGCAGTCTTTTGAGGGTCCTTACGTGTCAGATGTAGAGGTGTTCTATTCCCTACGGAACTACAATATTTTAGTGGGTATAAATATCATCAGCAGAGGGGGTCTGATGATCATCATATCATCATTGCACCTAATTATATGGTTTGGATTGAGGGGGGTTTCAAGGACGAGCCTGGATTTCAGCTGACACAGAGAGCCAAGAAAAAAACTAATAAACAAAAGTGGTCTGCATCATTTTATTTGTGTCTGGTTATTCTGTCAAATGTTGGGCACGACTCTGTGTAGTCATCTCAGTTTTAAATTTGCTCGCAATTGCACATTCAAATCTGCTGCAGTCGGGAGAAAAAAATTTAGAAACACAGTGGCGACAATGGCAGAGGGTAATGTGAATGCTGCTGCAAAGAGATTGAGGCCTAAAGGAGAGGAGGGAGCAGAAAATGGTGGTGCTCGCGTGGAAGAATTTAGGCCACTTTGTGGTGAAAAAGCAAGAGGAGGAGAGCCTGAAGGAGGATGTATATCCTCTGTCATACCTGGATGGTTCAGCAGTTTCAAGTTGCCTGGTCCACTTCTTTTTCTCTCTCTGGTTTTTTCCTGAATACAATTTGTGTTCTTTCATGCGGATTGCAATTCATCGGCATTAGCTGGGTTTTCGTGGGTTTTGGCGTGTATGAAGTGGACGCTTGTAGGCATGGCGGATTGTGAATAATATGCAATTGATTTAGGCGGGGTTTTGGTTTTTGTATGGATTATTTTCATGTGGGTTTTGCTGGATTGTGAGTCTTATGGAAGGGGTTGAAATTGTGGGGTAGCCTGGTTTTTAGGTTTTACTGAAATGTGGCGAGTTGGGTGATGTTGATTGATATAGAAAGTGGGTTAAGGTGGGCTCTGGTTCTTAGTGAAACATGCTGTAGATTGAGAGTTAAATATTAAATGGGTTTAGGTTGGGTTTCTGTTTTTGTTTCTGAAATGTGTTGATTTGGGTAATACTGGGTTGTGTGCGAGGTTGGGTTTCGGTTTTCATGAAAGGTGTTGGTTTGTCAGTTTGTGTGAATTGAATTGATTATTATTATGCCCACTGGGTTCAGGTGGGTCACGGTTTAATTGCAATAGTTTTTTTTTTTTTTTAACTGTAAATCTCGGGTGAGGTTATGATTATCGTTTTCAGGTTGTGTGGGGTAAGCTTGGACCACATTTTAAAGATATGTGAACAGGGGTTTTGCTCGTATGCACTCCATGATTATACACCACAATCTGGACACATGTGTGAGGAGGAGTCGAGCTTGTATCACGCTTCTCTTACAGAATTACCCTGTTACCATTAACACCATGTTTTCTTGGATGGTTGAGCGGGGTTTTAGTCTTCATAAACTCGGCTGATCTGAGTTATTTTGGATTGTGATTGTTATGGAAGGGGTTCAAGTGGGTTAGGCTTGAATGCTGCCCTATAATCATTACACCAAAATTTCACCCCATGTGAGGAGAATGTGTGAGGAGAATATGGTCTCCTGATACTCCAAGCAAGTGGAGTCCTGATCTGTCCGTTAAGTTTGCTTTGTTTTGAAGCAGTAACCCTGCTCTGTTAAGTCTTCCTTTAATTTGAAGTTGCAATCCTGCTCTGCTTCTAATTATATCAATTCTGGCCTGCAAATTTATGCACAACGCAACTGATGCAGAGTTTTGTTCTGTTTCCTATATAGCTGCAGACAGATGTTTGATACCAGAAGAAAAATCTTATAGCAGATAAATTTAATTGAAAAAAGAAAATGAATTCAAACCCACAGACTTCCTAGATTCAAGCAGATAATGGACGAGTCCAAAGCTTTTAGTTTCAGAAGGAAGTTTTTATTTAAAGGTTTCTAGTTTGGAGTTGAAGCTTTCATTTCTCCCTGTACGTACGTTCAAGACTATAAACCTAAAACTAGCCTTTTCCTCTACCTCTAAAACCTTCTCCTCCTCTGGAGTTAGGCTTTTACATGTTGGCCTTCCTCCTGCCCTTCTACACTATAAACCTAAAACTAGCCTTTTCCTCTACCTCTAAAACCTTCTCCTCCTCTGGAGTTAGGCTTTTACATGTTGGCCTTCCTCCTGCCCTTCTCCTTGTGTAGGTTTGGAAGAACTTGCCTTTCCTCCATTTGGAATGCTAACTCCTGTCTTGCTTACAATTTTCTCCCTTCCTATTATTCAGTTTGACAAACTGTACAAGTAGAAACAATGCTGTCCACATCCCTACTTATGAATGGCAAAATAAATTGTCACCCACCAAACTGTATTTCTTCTCCTTTGAAATGGCCAGCCCAATCAGTTGAGTGACTGCAATTACCATTGCACTACATCCCTGTTGGTCGGTTAGGTTGGGTTGCGGTTTTCATAAATTGGGATGATTCAAGTTATGTTGGATTGTGATTTATAATTATATGCTATTGGTTCATGTTGGTTAGGCTGAGTTTTGGATTTTATGAAATGTGTTGATTTGGGTACGCAATGGGTTCAAAGAGGCTAGACCGGGTTACGGTTTTTAATCAAATGGTCTCATGTTGATTAGGTTATATTGTGGTTTTTATATAGTGGGCTCAAGTGGGAAAAGATTATCTTTTATGATATAGTCTGATATTTTTATACAATGGATTAAGGTGCGAAATGATCAATTTTCATTCTATTGTCTTATTTGGAGTTATGTTTAATTGTAAGATATAAAGGTAAAGGTAAAGGTAAAGATGATTGTTTTAGGTCTCGAACAAAGCCAGCACGCCAATTTGGCATCCAAGACCCCCATTGTGAAAGCATACATGGCGATTCCATTTTCCATTTACCTTATATATTGTCTGAATTTCGCTCCCTTTGGATTTTTACCTCATGATCAATTTCGTGGGTATACAGGGCCTTTCTAATGCTCTTTTGTTGTGTATAGTGTTTATATGCTGTAGGTTCAGGTGAGTTAGTATGGGTTTTGTTTTTTTCATGGAATGGTGTGGTGTGGATAAGGTAGTACTGTGATTTGTATGCAGCACTGGGATTTGGTTTTCATGAAATGTTCTGATTTGGGTTATTTGATTGTGATTTATATGCAATGTTTTTGAGTGGATTGTGCTGATTTGTGTTAGTTTGGGTTGTGAATTATATGCAATTGGTTCAAGCACATTAGGTTAAGTTGTGTTTTTGTTGTGAATGGTCCATTTGAATTAGTTTTTGTTGCAGTTTATATGCAATGGGTGTAAGTAGGATGTGCTGGATTATGATTTTAATGAAATAATCTAATATTGTTAATTTTATAATGTAATCTATATGCAATGGCTTCAAGTATGCCAGGTTGTTTTTCATTTTTTCCTGAACTGCGCTGCCACTGTTTCTGTTGGTCTTTTGTGTACTCAATGAGTGCTATTTTAGGTTTCTGTTCATATGCAATATTCGAGTAGGAAAAAGTAGGTTTTGATTTTCATTAAGTGAGTTGATGTGGGTTGTGTGGTGGATTGTGATTTCTATGCAATGTTTGTAAGTGGCTTAGCTTGGTTTCACTTTCGGTTCAAGTGGGACAAACTAAGTTTTGATTTTTGTGAAATTTGTCAACATTGGTTGCATGTGATCAATTGTGAATATGCAATGAGTTTAAGTGGGTTGGGTTTGGTTTTTGTCTTTTAATTTGAATAAAATGGGTTGTGTGGTGGATTGTGATTTATATGCAATGATGTTAAGTGAGTTAGCTTGGTTTTACTTTCGGTTCAAGTGGGACAAACTAAGTTTTGGTTTTCATGAAATTGGCTGACATTGTTTGTGTGATCAATTGCGATTTTATATGCAATGAGTTTAAGAGGGTTAGGTTGGGTTTTAGTTTGAATAAAATGGATGTGTTTCTATCACATATAATGTTTTGATATTAGTTTTGTTGGATTTTGTTTCTTGGAAGATAAGTCAGATTTTGTTAGTTTTTCCTGCCTAAGAAATGTGCTTTTGCCAGGATTCTTGGATTCAAATTTCTATGTAATGGATTTTACTTTGTTATGTCTGTATTTTCTAGTATGAAACAGGCTTATTCTGTCTAGTAATTTTGATATAGATTTTTGTTAAATAAGTTAGATTTTGTTAGTTTTTCCTGCCTACGAAATGTGCTTTTGCCAGGATTCTTGGATTCAAATTTTTATGTAATGGATTTTAGTTTGCTTATGTCTGTATTTTCTAGTTTGAAACATGCTTATTTTGTCTAGTAATTTTTATATACATTTTTGTTTTGTTTTCGTGCACGCGTATTTAATGTTTGATACATAATGAAGTCAATGTATATTATACTATCAAAATTCTCCCTGTGCAATTTTACATATTTTCCTGTCAGGCAAAGCACTTTTAACATATTTGAAGTAGCTTGGTCCAGATGCTCGGATAATGTTGCTGACAAAGTTTATTGATTGGTGATTCTGACAGAGGCTCCTACAAACTTGCAGTATTTCAACAATCCTATGTGGCCTGGTATACTTCTTACCGTGTAATTGCTTTTTTAATTCTGAGAATTATTGTTTAAACTAATTTTTTTTTGTCATTTGTTCAAATATTTGCTCACTTTAGTTCCGCTCTCTTGAGTACTTATTTTTTATTTTGTAAAAGCATGCTGAATCCCCTTAATTTGTCTGACACCGGTGCTAATTAATCTCAAGATCTGTAGTCAGCTCGGTGTTGGCATTTTAACAGGTGCCTATTTTAAGTTGAAATTCAGCAATGGTGGGTAGAAAGTGTGACTGATCCAGTATTTAGAACAATTGTTAGACTCTCTAGGCTTACAATGGACTCTGAATGCGTCATTGATAAAGTTTTTTACTCTACATGGTCCCAGGCTTTTACATTTTTGCAGTTCTGACATATGGCTGGATTAGAATATTTATGAAATCCATTTAGACTTGGCATAACCAGTGAGTATTAGTAATTTATGAATGTTCACTTAGCCCTAGATCATCGATCTTTTAGAGAGACATCTGTGTTTACCCATTCTTCAAATTTTGTTCTGTGATATTTTACACAAATGGTTATAGGTTGATTTGTGAAGCTGCATCTATTAGCATGAGACATTTACAATTTTTGGTAATTCTTTAGGAGGCTAAAAGAAAATTCATTTCTTCAGCAGTATTCGTGTGTTATGTCTAGAATTTTTCATTTCAGGAATAAAATGTAATATTTTTTCTTTGGGCTGGCTAAGTGTTTGCTTGTTTTTACTCATACATTGCATCAACTCAGTTATTCCCTTTTGGTGATAACCAGGTATGCCACGGCTGAGTAGATGCTAGTTCAAGTTTTAACTGGCTTTCTGCAAAGCTTTTTGATGTAAGATGTTTTTCCTGATACAATTTAGTTCCCCTTGATCTTATTATATTTTGTCCTTGTCAGGTTAAATACTATTGTGCTGTAGTCTTAGAGCCTTAGTGTCATGTCCTTTCATCTTATTCTATGAATTAAAGAATTGCAACTACGGCCAACAATAATCTGTTAGTGTATAATAATCATTCTAGATGTCTGGTTAATCACCATATCATTTTACTACGCAATGATGTGGTTTACAACTAAGGATCCCGTTTCCCCTTTGTTCAGTGGACTGCATCTTTCCTTTTCTCAGGGAACTAATGGATTTGAAACTTCTTTACATATAAACATCCTGTTTCCTGTGTTTGCTCGGTGAACTGTTATCTTTCCTTTTCTCAGGGCACTCTTGGCTTATAAATTTGCTACATTTAAACTTCCTGTTTCCTGTGTTAGTTTTGTGGACTGTATCACTATTAACTTTCCCTAATGACTTTGTAACTTAGTCACATCTAAACACCTTGTTTCCTGTGTTAGTTTAGTGGACTATCTTTCCCTTGCTCGATCCACTAATGACTGTAACTTAGGTTATTTCAAATGATGCAAGCCCTGGGAACCTCTAGTCTTGTTATATCACAAAATCCAGTCCAGTACTTCTATTGTCTCACGAGTCTTGGGCGATTATTTGACATTATTTATCTTCCATGATTTTGGTCTCTTGATTGAATGATATTTTATTTATGGAATTAAATGTTAGTTGGGAGGTTCAGACTTGTGTGTGAATCTACAGACTCATAGAATTTGGTTTTTTCATAAGAAATAATGTGTTCATTGTTTGTGCATGGTACCATTGCATGTCATGCATTCACACTTCTAGGTGGTCAGCCATCCTAGGACCATTCTAGTGCAGACATATTTGTCTACAGAGTTCATTTTGAAATACATTAATGAATTCCCCAAAATATCTGTAGGTATTGTGTTTGGTTATGTTGTGCTCTATCATTTGAGATTATTCAAGGTATAGACTATAAAGAGTGCAATGTGTGGTTGGTCATATTTTAGGTAGTAGCGATTATTAGCTGGGAGATGATGCATAATTCATTAATATGAAACAGTATTTTATTTTTTAATATGGTTGGATTAATTTCTCAATTGGTTGTAAAAGATTTCCAAGTGAGTTTTGTTAGCAAGGGGTGGTAACTCCTAAGAACATGTTTTGGTATTCATAGGAAGGTTGTTGCCATTTGTACCAATTGTAATCTGAAAGGGATATCAGAAGTGTTTCTTTAAGGTAGAGTAGAAGCAGCATGATGTTTAGTTAGTTTTGAGGTAGTGGTGATTATTACATCAAAGATGAGTTTTTTTTTTTTTTTTTTTTGGATTCGTAAATGAGGATTGACGGGTCCCTCCCCCATTTTATATTGCATATTACCAAAAATAAACATGAGTAGCTATTACAATTCGAGGTGATTTGCCTCTGAGATCGGTTCTGTGAACCATACATTTCAAGAGGCCAAATCCAAAACCTAGCTATAATGCAAGAGGATGAGCAAGAGAATCACTCCGCAAACTTTTACAAAGATACAAAATATTACCCCCCAGGCAGAAAAACACGGCAGAGCCAAACACCAAAAGCCAAAGCAAAAAGAAGACAATACAAATTATACAGGCAGTGCCCTCTGCCTCTGTTCCATCTTCGTCAGTTGATAAGCCATATACAGTCCAGAGGGGAGCAGGGGGCAGCAGGTTCATGTGACCACCGAGGGAAACGTTGCTCTGTGTGAGACCGGCCGTGCAAGCAAGGAACTTATGGGCCCTTTGTAATATCCCTGAAAATTACTTTCTAACATGGATATTTTTTGTTAATCCCTAGGGAAGCAATATTAAAATCCTGATTTCTATAACAGCAGCAATAAGCTGATTGTTTTTAAAATATAAAAACAGCAAACCATAATTTGTAAAAACAATATTTTATGTATTGAATATGAACCAACTACAATAAAGATATTAATGTTTGAATACAATGGGATGGAGCTGAACCAGGGGAACACTTGCATCTTGAGTTGTCACTGCAACTCCTGAATGGAATTGCCAAGCTCAGATATCAGGATTTTTCTTCCCCAAACCTGTAT
This sequence comes from Taxus chinensis, assembly GCA_019776745.2. Taxonomy (NCBI): domain Eukaryota; kingdom Viridiplantae; phylum Streptophyta; class Pinopsida; order Cupressales; family Taxaceae; genus Taxus; species Taxus chinensis. The sequence goes on along the minus strand of CM034156.1, from coordinate 571,131,273 downwards.
ACAAATGAGGGATTTCATCCTCTATTGCTATTGCAGAAGCTGGAGCCACTTGCAGACAAAGAAAATAATTGATGAATTACCAAGATGTGTTACAATGAACTTCCAAATTCTGCCTTTATAACTTTCAGACACTCTAAAGTGGGTGCTCTCCTTTTAGACTTACATGCACAAGCTTTGAAATATTAAAAAATAATAAATCCCTCCTCCATGTTGGCGCTCCATCCTAAAAATAGGATTAAACACTTTAAATAATCTTTTATCCACCTCCATGTTAGCGCCCCATCCTAAGAATAGGATTAAACGTATTAAATAATACTTTTGCCACCCTTTATCCCAAAATTAGGATTTACAAAAGCATGCAGCTCTCTCTCTTCAACTTTGGCGCCCCCTTTTATTTATTTATTAATTCTAAGTAAGTGCCCAATAATAGAAGTCAACCTTCTACTATCATTTTATTCTAATGCTTTTTTAATTAAAAATATAATTTAAATGTCCTTTTCCAATTAAAATATAAAATATCCTTTGACCACTTAAATTAATTTGTTTTCTTCTTTTAATTTTCCCTTAACCTATAGAAAATAATAAAAATAGGCTTCAGGTATTCAGAATTAATTAATTCTGAAAAGGGGGAGATTATAGTCTGCCCTTCCTAGAATTGCTTGCCCTCAAGCAATGCCATTCCAATTCTCTCATTTTGAACTGCCCTGCAAATAACGCAATCCCAAACCTTGAAGTTGTTGGCTTTTGCTACAATTCTCTAATATGATTAGGAAACCATGCATTAGGTGAAGCTCTTTCAATAACCTCAATAAAGGGGTCCAAAGTAGTGGAATCATATGCATCAATTGGGATTTGGAAACTGTGCTAACAACAATAATACCCTCAATTCTACTAGCTGAAGCTGATGTTGTAATTTTGTCAGTGATCCTGTGGATTACCAACTCTTTCCCATTTAACTTAAACTTCAGCTCCATATTATGAAAGTTTTGGATGAATTCCCCCAATGAATGACTTGGTGTTAGGAATGCAACCTGTTACATCCATCGTCCCCAAATCTCTCCTATTCACCAATCCTGCATTTATAAAATTGTGGGTTGCCCCACTATCAATCAATATGATAAGGTTTTGCCCAAGGACTCCACTAACCCTAAAGGGTTGATATTGTAGTGTACATGTAAGCTAAGTTGCCGCATTCAAATTTGTGTTCGAATTCGCCGATGATTAAATTCGTTGCTAAAAAAATCAGCGATAAAATTTGCGATTAAATTCGACTGAAAGGAATATATTGTTTAAATTAAATATAGTAAAAAATAATTAAAAATATACTTTCATAATTTAATATTTAAGCCTATATAATTAGAAGTATATATAGTCAATAAAATATTGGTTACTATCCTAGACAATATTCATATTTATATATAATCTTTTTTATAAACATTCATCAAATATAAACAATTTTAAAATGATAAAAAAATTAAACACCAAAAAATTAAAATACAAAAGCATAATTCCAAAATATTTATATTTAAGGTTTATTTAATGCTAATAATTTTTAATGTTACAATTTTAAAAATCTAAAACCTAAATAAAGGTAAAGTCAACCTAAATAGTATAATACTAATATAATTGCAAGTGCAGCTATACACTTGGCATATTTTTATGGTAACGAAACCCTCCACGGAAAACATGTTTGTGACCAACTCCAATTTTATTGTATACGTTGATTCGAGATTCAACAAATTTCGAATTTAATGCTTTCAGTTCGGCGAATGCAGCAACATAGCCTGTAAGTGTGGCAAGAGTGCTTCCTACAACCTCAGGTTCTTCTAAATCTTCATTTGATATCACTTCTATGTAATGCACCTACCCCTTTAGAAGACACCTATGACCCGGTGCCCATGGATCCCTGCAAGTGAAACATAGTTTCTTCCGCCTGAGTTCATTTCGAGTCTCATCCCCCTTTGTCTGTATCTGCTCAACAGGTGCTATCCCTGACTGCCCCACGGAAGATGTTTTTGGCTGCTCGGAAGGTATTTTCCTTAGCTGCCCCAAAGGCATTGTTTTTTGCTGCTCAAAAAATGTAGGTCCTTGCTGCCCTATAGGCAAACACTTTCCTTTAGGGGCTGCTATTATCAAATCCAAAGCCTTTTTGATGACTCCTTGTAGAGAAGTAGGCCTGAAAGCTTTCACTAAACCCTTAAGAGATTCAGTTAAACCTTCCATAAACAAAACAACCAATTTCGTCTTTGTTACATTGGGTACCATGACAGAAAGCTTTTGAAATTCAGCTATATAGTCGCTTACTGAATGTAATTGTTTTAGTTGAGCTAATTCCCGAAAATGAATTACTGGATCCATTCTGTCAAATCTCTCTATCAACCTTTCACTGAATTCAACATATGAGCGAATGAGATTGTGTCCCTATGTGATCAGCCCATGGTACTTGCACTCATGTGCTATACTTTCTAGACGAAGGGTTGCAAATTTGATGGCTTCCTCTTCCATCATTGGCCTGAGTGATATGAAGGTATCCAACTTTTGTATCCATGCATGAGTGGTACTCTTGCTAGAGCCGTCAAAAGTAGGGAGTGATAACTTCCCTAGTGCTTGCTACAAGTCTCTTTGACTAGCTTGTGGTCTCAGATCAACTCTTGGTCCACTCCTGTTTTTCTTCAGATTGATGAAATTATTGAGCTATATAGCCTCTCTAATCTCACCTGGAAGTACCCTGTATGTTGTATAGCTAGTAGCAATATCATTTTTTATAGGTGGTTGAGTTTCCACCTCTAGAACTGCTTCCTCCTTGTAAAGGAATTTAGGTTGGAAGGGCCTATCAATAGATCTAGTGTTCGTCTTCCGAGTGTATTGATTATTGTTTCCCCCTGAAGAACTTCCCTCACTGTTGGGAGTCCTTTGCAAGTTTGCACATTCATGCCCTACATAACTTGGATCAACTGACCCATCATATTAGCTAACCTGTCCTATCCCTGAACAAGCTTGTCAAAGCGCGCCTCTTCTGGTTTCCAGTTTGCCATGAATCTTGGTTGTTATGAAGCTTTCTTCTTTTCCTTTGCTGGTATCTGATTTCTCTGTCACTAACTTGCATGAAGTTCAAAGTTGTAATTTTTTTCCTTTTCGTCTGGCTTTTTTTAAAATTTCCCGTTCACAGGTTGGGAGGAAATTCACTTTGATACCACTGTAATATCCTTGAAAAGTACTTTCTAACAAATCTTGATATTTTTGTTAATCCCTAGGGCAACAATATTAAAAATTTGATTTCTATAACAACAATAATAATTTGATTTTTTAAAATATAAAAAATAGCAAACCATAATTCGTAAAAACAATATTTTATGTATTGAATATGAACCAACTACAATAAATATACCAATGTTTGAATACAATGGTATAAAGCTGAACTGGCGGAACACTTGCACCCTGAATTGTTACTGCAACACCTGAATGGAATTGCCAAGCTCAAATGTGAGGGTTTTCGTCCCCAAACTTGTATGCAAATGAACGGTTTTGTCCTCTATTGCTATTGCAGAAACTAAAGCCACTTGCAAACAAAGAAAAGAATTGATGAATTTCCAAGATGTGTTACAATGAACCCTCAAGTCTGCCTTTATAACTTTTAGACACTCTAAAGTGGGTGGCCCCCTTTTAGACTTACATGCACAAGCTTTGAATTATTAAAAAATAATAAATCCCTCCTCCATGTTGGCGCCCCATCCTAAAAATAGTATTAAACACTTAAAATAATCTTTTATCCACCTCCATGTTGGTGCCCCATCCTAAGAATAGGATTAAACATATTAAATAATACTTTTGCCACCCTTTATCCTAAAATTAGGCTTTACAAAAGCATGCAGCTCTCTTTTTAACTTTGGCGCCCCCCTTTGTTTATTTATTAATTCTAACTAAGTGCTCAATAGTAGAAGTCAACCTTGACTATTATTTTATTCTAATAATGCTTCTTGAGTTAAAAATATAATTTGAGTGTCCTTTTCCAATTAAAATATAAAATATCCTTGGACCACTTAAATTAATTTATTTTCCTCTTCTAATTTCCCATTAGCCTACGGAAAATAATAAAAATTGGCTTCAGGTATTCAAAATTAAGTAATTCTGATAAGGGGACATTACACCCTTGCAACTCTTTTCCTCAAAGCCCCGAGCCTAGGAGCTACTGGAATGATGAGAGAGCGCATAGAATCTAGGTCAATCTGTGGAAGAATACATCCAGTAGAAGCACTGCTATGGCAGTGATTTACCACTTTCTTTGTGAAGTTTGCCAGTTCGTTGAAACGTGTCTCCAGCTACATGAAAGATTCTTGAGCCACTACCCTGTTCGCTGGAATACATGCTCCCGATTCTATGCGGAGGGTGAATAAAATACATGGCAATGCTAAGTTGCTAATTGCTACTTGTTTATTGGGCACGATATGGAGCAAATTATCGATGAAGACAAAGGTGATCTCAGAATTCACCCGAGGGTGGTTGGAAAGATCAACATACTCCGAAGAGAACATAACTTTGATTGTGTTCATCACTGGCCTGGACTGTATAACGAAAAACTCGATGTATCTGCTTATCAGGCATGGCAAAAAAAGGCCATTTCCCTTTTGAAACTAGCCATATGGAAGCATGGAAGCAACGGGTCACTCATTGTTGGAGCAGAGTGCTAAAGAGGAATGCAAAAAATAGGGTAGTGGGAATGGAGTTGGAGTCCAACAATAAAAGGGGGAGGACACGTGTGAGGAGGCGTGAAGCCTCGATCCCCGAACGTGTGACGTTTGTGGGAGAGGTAGTGCAATCAGACCACTTCCATTTAATGATAACCTGAGATGGTGATGGATCAAATGATTTTTCAATGGTGGTTTGCTGATGTGGAGGGTAAATCATGAAGAAGTAGCTCCCAAAGACCATGCCATAATTGTGCCATGTTGTCAACCAAAAAGCATCCGTAGTTTGGGAAGCTCCCTGATTTGCAAGGAAGTCCGCCACTGTATTAGCCTCCCGGTAACAATGTTGAATGCTCCACTCGGTGAAGCCATAGAGAAAATGACGAGCTTGGCCTAGGATATTATCAATTCACCATGTTTTGGATTTTCTTGACTTTACAGCATTGGTGATGACCATGAATTCCCTTTCAATACAAATTCGATTGGTGCCACAGCTAAGAGCAAGCCGAACACCATGAATTAATCTTGAGGCTTCTGCGGCATTGCTCGAACCATCCAGGAGATAGAAAGAACCAACACGAATCAAGGATTCAGAACAATCCTTGATGACGCATCTATCCCCGGAGACCCTTGGGTTACCCTTTTATGCCCCATCATAGCTTAGCGTGAGAAAACCTGAGTCAGGGGGAAGCCATTTGGCATTAAGCCTTCTTAATCATTCTGAGAAGAAATCAGTATACCAGACCCCTTAACGGGAGAGCAAAGATGAGGCACATTTCATTCATGTGAGACAGTACATTATTATTTAGTATGGCTGGAGGAATTTGTCAATTGGTTGTAAAAAATGTTCCAAGAGAGTTTCACTGATAGAAATGGTTGATAGGTATGAAGAATGTTTTTGGTATTTCACATATAAAAGGTTGTTGCCATTGCCATAGGTTGTAATATAATTATGCTGTGCACCTCTTAAAAGGTTTTGTTTGGTATGCTCTAAACGGCACTTTAGTATGTTTGCTAACTAATTTTTATACAAAACTTATAGTTCGCATGTCCTTACTTTTTAAAAAGTCTTAAATTTGTTAGAGTTTTTTAAAGTTTTCATATATTTTGGATTTTTTTTTTTGCATTTCAGTGGCAAGTTAGATACCTCTTTTAAGATTTGGCGCATTTTGCTCTGAAAATGATTGTCTTGTTAGCTTTCATCTTGAATTCTTTTGCTATTTAAACTTTCTTTTTCCTTCTAGGGGAGGTTCATTCACTGAAGGTTGAGAAGATATTGTTCGAGGGCAAGTCAGAATATCAAGATGTGATGGTATTTCAGGTTTGTTAGAATTTCAATAACTGGATTTTGTCAACATCATAATGTGTTAAAAATCCATTGTTTGAGGTTTCAACTGTGATTTATCTGTGAATTGTAAAAGTTTTTCACATCCACTTACGAAATAGCATCTTTTGACATTCTGATTGCAGTCATCATCATATGGGAAAGTGCTTGTGCTTGATGGGGTAGTTCAGCTGTCCGAAAAAGATGAATGTGCCTACCAAGAGATGATAGCTCATCTTCCACTTTGTTCTATTCCATCCCCAAAAAAGGTTTTTATTTTATCCTTGGTCATGATAGCTTTTTCTGTATGCATTTTAATGTCATATGCTAGATGGAGTATGTATAGACAAATTTGTAAGCTGAATAACATGGAGCTTCCTTTTGGTCCTGTGTCCAGCGATTGCTTTCAGGGACTGTGGGCATTCTAGACCGCTCTGTTAACTTTTCTTTTAATTACTAATGCAGATAGTAGCTGAGATTGCATCAATCCATATGGCCATGTCAGCACTTTTTTCCATGCGTTTTTGAGAATGGTATTAGTAGTGCGCTTTCCAGCACATGTTCCATGTGTTTTAGGAATGTAACTCATAATACCCTTCCTGGCACAGTATTAACGATAATACCCATCCCAACACACATTGAATGTGTTTGGGGAATATTACAGACACACGGAACCTTTTCCTTATATTTCACCGTTTTAGCTGAACTATCATACTGAGAACTGGTTAACAGGCTTCTAGTAGTTGGAGACAAGAAAATATATTTTGAAGGAAATGAAAATCCTATCACCTAGGTTTTTTTTTAGGTTTTAATGAGTTCCCACAATTTTTACCAAAGCTTTTATGTAATTTGGAGTGGTGCCTTGAATGCAACATCTGGATGAAGGAAATGAAAATCCAATCATTTTGGTTTATTTGATTAACTTTTAATGATTCTAGACAGGTCTGTTAACTTGTCTTTTAATTGCTAATGCAGATAGTAGCTGAGATTGCATCAATCCATATGCCCATGTCAGCACATATTTCCATGCGTTTTTGAGAATGTTATTAGCAGTGCGCTTTCCAGCACATGTGTTTTAGGAACGTATCTCATAATAACCTTCCTAGCACAATATTAACGATAATGCCCATCCTGACACACATTGCACGTGTTTGGGGAATATTACAGACACACGGAACCTTTTCCTTATATTTCACTGTTTTAGCTGAACTATTATACTGAGAACTGGTTAACAGACTTCTAGTTGGAGACAAGAAATTATAATTTGAAGGAAATGAAAATCCTATCACCTTGGTTTATTTTTTAGGTTTTAAGGATTTCCCACATGTATTACCAAAGCTTTTATGTAGTTTGGAGTGGCACCTTGAATGCAGCTTTTGGATGAAGGAAATGAAAATCCAATCATTTTGGTTTATTTGATTAACTTTTAATGATTCTGTATAGTCATAATGATTTTTTTGCAGTTACGATCAGCGCATGTATGTAAGTTAGAGTAGTGTCCTTGAATGCAACTTTTTGTTACATGCTTGCTTAAAATTTTCATTAGGTTATTTCTGTAGTCACCTAAGACTCCGGGACGGCAAAAATTTCCCAGATTTGGGGGATGGCGCGGGGACAGCTGGGAAATGGCTATTAAAATAATATATAAATGTTATATATATTACAATTATAACATACATAGAGTTAAACTAAGTTAAGCTGAAAGCCTGATGGCTGAAACCATTAATTCAATAATATTTTCATTCGTCATATAAGCCAAAATTCGATATTTGTTATTAAGTCATTGACATAGAATCGAGATACATTGATAGTGATACAATGATACATCAACAATAACCATGCACATTGTAGCCTCAAAACTTAAGAGTCATGACAATGAAAAACAAAAGACTCAAAGAGTACATGATGATGATGATAGTGATACAACGATATGTCAACAATAAACATGCACATTGCAGCCTTAAAGCTAAGAGTCATGACAATGAAAAACAAAAGACTCAAAAGAGTACATTACTACATGATGATCATTGATGATACATATTACATTATAATCATTAATTAGTGTGAGAAGAGTACATTTTTCATAACTAAAATGGCAAAAACCTAAACTTGTTCTGCAACTCAATAATTAGAATCACCTTCTGAAGGAATATCTGTGAATTGCTTTGCCTCATTGGAACTATCAGTATCATCTTCAGCTTGTAAGGGGATCTGAACCAGTCCCTGCTGGTCCTCCTGATTGTCAATCTGCCCTCGGCTCCAAATTTATTTTTTACTGGAATGTCTGTGGGACATTTCTATTTTTTTGTTTCACTCTGGGGCGTGCGTAGGGGGGACGTTTCGTCCCTGTCCCCAAGTTCTTTCAGTAAATTTCAATTTTTGTTTGACTATTTATAATTATTAAGTGCCTCATGTATGGTTTTGTTTTTAAACTTTTCTTCGTTGTGGGATGTAAATTATGCTTGCATTGGGTTAGATAATTTCCTCAATTTGATTTGAGCTCGATAGAATGTGGGAGCATTTCTGAGCTGTATTAATATTTGATATTGAAGTCTTCCAGAAGCCCGATCTGATTATTTCAGCATTCAAGGATATTTCTAACATAAATCCAATACACCTTTGTAATCTCAATGACAAGAGGCATTATTCTCTGGGTGCTATTTACCTTAATATCCTATTACATAAGATCTGGCTTAATTCAGTTGCAGTAAGTGCAACTGAAGCATTTTAGTATTGTGGCATATAGAGATTTGAAGGCTTAAGTTGCTTTAAACTCAAACCTTGTTCTCTGTTTTTTTCCTCAAAAATATCCTAATCCCTCAGACAACAATTGCACTGATGGTATCACGTGCACAGAATAGCCTGCCTTCTTAGGCTTAGTGCCAAGGACTGAGGAGTATTTATTCTGCCAAATTCACCTGGTGCACGATCCTGGCCTCGTCACTTTTTGGTGTTGGGGTTGGATTCAACAAGAATTGATTCCTGGTGGGCTCTTTGTGAGCCAAGCAACTTCATCATTGAATAAATGGCCCATTTTCATTTGACCATTGTAAGATATCAGGATCAGGTGTATTTAAATTGCATTTAGTGTTAAATACTTTCGAAATATTTCAGTATTGAGGGCCCTTCTGTATTTACAAATTTCAAAAGCCTAGGTATCAAAAAAACTCTGTAAGAGAATATGCAAATGGCCATGTAAAGAGAATTTTTCTTTCAAGAGCTTTCACATCGATGGAAGAAATAGCAAGGTATTGGATTTGGTTTCTAGTCTTCTTTATCGAGGACAAGGTACTTTGTTTTTGGTTTGAATTGGCATGATTTAGGACTATGAGTCTGTGGTTATGATTAGTAGTTAATGCTTTAAGATGCCTTTCAATTACTGAATTCTCAGGAAAAAATGGGAAAAACACTAAATAAATGAAAATAGATAAAAAGTGTATAATTGATTGCGCCCCAAACTTTGCGGGTCAAATTCAATGGTTGGATGCTATGAATACAGCATAACTAATTTAGTAGTTAATTCAATGGTTGTAATTGACTTAAAACTGTTAAAGAAAAAGATATGGTTGATACTAGGCATATCATAGAAATGCTGACATATACAGGGATGCAAATGCATGTGTTGGTGAAAGGGAGAGATAGACAGACAGATTATTGCTATTTTGCTCAAAGGCAATTTTTTTGGTTGCAGGTGTTAGTAGTTGGAGGTGGTGATGGTGGGGTTCTTCGAGAGATATCTCGGCACAGTTCAGTGGAACAAATTGATATATGTGAAATAGACAAAATGGTTATAGATGTAAGTGGTAATAATTTTGACCTCATTTGAATGATAAGTTACATTGCTGCTCTTAATGGAAAATAGTACTTTTTCTCTTCCTATCTTTTGACAAAGTTTTTTTTGTTATGATCAATTTCATTATATTTTTTTTTTCTGTAAAGTTAAACTAATAGAACACTGATTTGACCTTGTAAGGTATCCAAAGAATTTTTTCCAGAACTTGGCGTGGGCTATGAAGACCCTCGTGTTATGCTTCATGTTGGCGATGGTTTGTAATCGGTTTCTATTTATTTTTGAATTTTTGTCTAGTATTTGGGATGCAACTCAACTAGCCACGAAAGAGTTTTACTGGGCAGCAAAGGATAGTGACTAAAAATTGAGTCTTTTCGGAATGAAAAATTTGAAATTGATTCTTTTCGCTGTTTGAATGGGAGCAAGTGCTTTTATAGTGTAAAGTTGCTCGCTGATGCAATTTCGTTTCGGTACAGGAGCTGCCTTTTTGAGGAAATGCCCAGCTGGAACGTATGATGCAATTATTGTGGACTCTTCTGATCCAGTAGGTATGGTCATTGGTCTGAAAAAAATACTTTCCCTTGCTTCAAGGAATTGAATATCACATAATCAGTATAATTCAGTATCTGCAATGAACTGGTTCCATGCAATGTGAAGAGAATGCCAATTGCTATCCAGTAGTGATGAGGCCTATTACCTAAAGAGTTTTAAGGTGTAACACACAGAAGACGGGCCTTGCTGCTGATATCAGGCCACATATAAATAGCCGGGGCATTTATTGCCTAGAGACTTTGATATTCACGAACTGCTTTTTTCATGTTAAAACTGGGACGTGCATTTTATCGCTCCATCATATCTCAATAATTTAATTTTTTTCTTTAATCAGGTCCTGCCCAGGAACTGTTTGAGAGACCTTTTTATGAAACAGTGGCCAGAGCACTTAGGCCTGGCGGTGTTGTAATCACTCAGGCAGAAAGCTTATGGTTGCATATGCATGTTATCAAAGATATAATATCAGCATGCAGGCAGGCTTTCAAGGGCTCTGTCAACTATGCTTGGACATCTGTCCCAACATATCCAAGGCAAGTACTCTTTAACGAATGAGCATTCTCTTATTATCACTGTCTTCAAGTGGGATTCAGTTGGTCGCACTCCATCTCTTAGACAGAACAATGATTTTGTATGGTGGATTGGAATACCAAACAATCACAGCTATTAATTTTTTTAGATATCCTTGTTGAGATTCTGTCAGAATTTTCTATAGATAGAGAACCAAATTAATGCAACTGTATTCATTGTGATATGCAGTGGGACAATTGGCTTTATGATTTGCTCAACGGAAGGACCACCTGTAGATTTCAAGAATCCTATCAATCCTATTGAAAGGGAGGCTGCTGCAACTAATTTGAGGGGTCCTTTAAAGTTCTACAATTCGGAGGTCATTTTCCCATCTTTCTATGGGTTTTCAATATGGTTTGTTGTCAGCTTGTTTTTAAAATTAGAGGACATGCTATAACTCAGGTCTTTACCCTACATTCTATGGATTTTCAATGTGGCTTACTCTGAGCTTAATATTGGAACTAACAGGCATACTCTTGTTCGAAAATAAAGTACCAGACCCCAATATTTTTATACTAAATCCTAACTCACCCTTGCGTAATTTGAATTGGAACTACCAAGTCTGTTAAGGGGCGATATTTCTTTGAAGAGTGATATTATTATTATTATTCTTTGAATAAAACAAGATGCTAGTGCACTGCTGGCCAGTGTATGGCTGCAGGAATCATCTGCAGAAGCCCATGAATAAGGCAGGTTCTTCCTATGGTCCAAAATCCCGCTGACTTGATTTTTTAGTATCAATGTTATCCTGACTCCATGAATAAGGCAGGTTCTTCCACCGTTCCAAAAAACTACCGATTCAAATTTGTTCATTTCAATGTTGTCCACATAATATTAGAAATTGAAGAGTTGTACTGATTGTTTCATTTATTTTGGTTGGAAACAATGTCTTTGATAGCAAATCATGTACCTTAGCTATTAGGTGTTTAATACCAATATTTCCAAGTTTAAGAAAGCTTGAAAGAGCTGCTGCACAATAAATTATGAAGTCAACTGTTAACATGATCTTTGGAAAAGTGTGTTTCAGTCCTATTATGAATACCTAACACAGCCATTTTTTATTGCAGATGCACGTGGCAGCATTTGCTTTGCCGACATTTGTTAGGAAGGCATTGGGTTCCCTCCTTGCACCTTCTTCATGATAGCAAGCTTGAAACAAATTGGTTTACAATTGTTAACAGCGAACATGGGTGTTATATTCTTTCCTCATTTCCACATGTTTCCTTTCATCAGGTATTATACATCCTACATCCTAAAGTATCTAATTAATATGGTCTAATTACTGTGCTCCAGCTTCATGAACGGTTATGACACACTCCATGAAGTAATATCTGTGTTAATGTTGGTGGAAAACCATCGTCTGATGGAAAGTCCCATAAAATGGTTTTGACAAATTTTCTGATGACGTCTATATTGATATGGAAGAAAACCATGAATAGCTATGGAAGTTTCCATGAGCTGCCTAGGACCTTGATTGCACGCAGGGTAATTAATCTGGAAGCATAGTTTCGCCATTGCCAGTAAGAGTTGAATTTGTACCTGAGCAATGGCCATACAGCTACAACTACTTTGGCATATGCTTTTATGTCATAATATAAGATGAATATAAATTTTGTTTCAGGGTTGAGTCCAACTGCATCTAATTCGATTAAATTTCTGTGAGTGGTACTATTTAACAATAACATAATTGCTAGCATGTGTTGATTCTTCAAGTATATCTTATACAGAAATTAATTGTAATATTGAAATAGATGACACTTTTGATTTGCCACACATGCTCCTTGAAAATGGCTGTATTTGTATTACTCATAGAAATAGGAAGATGGCATATAGCAATCTCAAAACTTTGGTTTTGGAATTTATTTTTTGATTGAATTCAACACGGGAAATTTGCTGGCCTCATCTCCAGCTAGGACACAAATGGGATCTCAGTTCCTCAAAGTACCAATTCAACCTGTCAAACGGCCATGGTCACAGCCACAGCCACAGCCACAGCTGGCCACACCCGAACAACCACAACCGGTGAAGCGCCTAGCGAGATTAACTATGGTTTTAGAAATTTAAACAGCATGCTAAGCACAACTCGCCGCAAATATTCACAAGAAAATGTTTTCTCAATCATATAAATATGGGACTGGCTATATTTGTAAGGGGCATACGTTGCTTTTGGGGTACACAATTTAATTATGTTCTCCATTGTGTTCGAACCGACACAGATAAAAGTGAAGGTGACAAGGAAGGTATTCGGGTTGATGGTTGATTTTTTATTTACGTTGATACTTATGGTCACAGAAGGATAATTGCAACTGTTGAATTTATGGCTAATTGTAACTATTAAGGCTAGACAGGATGAAGGCAACTGCTGAGGTTTTTACATCATGATGTCTGTATGTATGTACGTAGCTACAGCTTTTAACATCTTTAGGACAAATCAGTTACTACAGTTTTTAACATCTTTGGGACAAATCAGTTTGTAGGAACTGACAAGTGTATTTACTTGTCTAGAAGATTGTTTCCATGTTTAGTTTATAAAGAGTTCCCCAAGCCTTCATTGATTGATTTTGTTTAAGATTTTGTGAGCCTCGGTTATGATTGTATAGGCACCTAAATTTGTTATAGGCCTGGTTAGTTGTAAAATTATAATGCTACAATGTACTTGTGTGGTTGATTATTGGTCCAAATTATGCTCTTATTGGCACGTTTACTTTGTTTTTGTATGTCTTTAGGGATGTTTCCTGTTGTTTTAACTCCCGTCATGTTTTCTCTCTTCCCTATTTTTTCATGTTATGGGTTTTCCCTAGACATGTACAGTTATAGTCTCTTCCACTATTTTTTTATTATTTTGGTGTTTTCCAAAATCAATATAGCTACAATTTTGGGTCCCCTAGAAATGTATATATACAATTGCAGTTCCACAAAATCAAATATGGACAATTGTACGACTTTGTCTTGTGGGCCTTTTTGACCTAGATTTGTGTCTCTTGGGTTTTTAGCTTTTCTTTGCCGGTTTTTTTTGCATTGTATAGTCTCTTCCCTAATTTTTATTGTTTTGGGGTTTTCCAAAATCAATATAGCTACAATTTTGGGTACCCCAGAAATGTATATGTACAATTGCAGTTCTGCAAAATCATGTGTACAATTGTATGGCCTTGTCTTATGTGGGCCTCTTTGACCCATATTTGTGTCTCTTGGGTTTTTAGAATTTCTTTGGCGGTGTTTTATGCCCAGTGTGTCTACATGCATGTCAAAAAGGGCTTAATTTGAACTTAAATAGTGGACAAATACATTGGTGCATCAAGTACAAGAAAGTATACGAATGAATGAACAAGTGATAGAGAAACATCTCCATGTCCAAGTGGTTTATAAAAATTTCTTTGGCGGTGTTTTATGCCCATTGTGTCTACATGCACGTCAAAAAGGGCTTAATTTGAACTTAAATAGTGGACAAATACATTGGTGCATTAAATACAAGAAAGTATATGAATGAATGAACAAGTGATAGAGAAACATCCCCATGTCGAAGTGGTTCATAGAAATTTGAAGAGCATATAACATTTATTATATGTTGTGTCAAGTATTTATTAAAGCATTGAAAGTGATATGGGTTGGTTATCAACATTACATTCGACTTCTTGTTAAGCTACATTTTAATTGTGTGTTAGCTTCAAAGCAATCTTAAAATCAAGGGCCTGATAATAATGGGGGGATAACACATGACCCTCAAAACAACTCTTGTTTTTATTGTGTTCTTAAGAAGTGTTGTGCTATTAGGGTTCCAAGGAGAACAATTTTCTAGTCTTCCAAAGATGTGTAAGATATTGGAAAAGGAAGCAAAGGTTTTTGGAGCCTTGACATTGACAAAAAGGGTCACGAAATCAGATTTTTGTTAGCCAATAGTTGCTAGAACATAATAGCACCGAGAGTGTGCAATGATGGTTCTGGCGAATGTTTTCCATGTGCAATGTAATTTTTTGGATCTTCTTTGCCTCGATGCTTAGACTTGCTTTCCATTGTTTGTTTTTGATTATTGTCCCCGGGTTTGTGATAAATAAGACATCCCTAAAAAAAACCCCTATTGTCAATTATTATTACTTTTGGACTAGTCTTTTATGTAACTATGACTAATTTTATTGTTTTAATTTTGCTTAGATTTGTATATCAATGTGTAAGGGCAGTTGCAATGCATTTTTAATTTAAAACCACGTTCTCACAAAACATTTTTATGACTTGCATTCTTTTGCATGCTTGATAGCCTTCTAGGGTTAGATTTTGTTTTTTATATGCTATATCTTGATTGTTTAAGGGTGTGTCTTCTTCTAAGTGAGATTCTTGCAACCTTAGTTATTGTATGTGATTTTGGAGGGTTATATTCAAACATATTTATTATAGTCCTAGTCATCCATTTTAAATCTTGTGGTTCTATATGTACTTCAGCAATTGTTATGAATAATTATTCTTACATGTGATTTCATTGTGGCATGTTTCTATCATGTGTAAATTATTGTGTATTATGTTATTTTTGTATAAATTGTTTGTATTCATAGCTAAATTGATGTTTCTATTGGCATGGTATATAATGTTACATTTTTTTTTGGGTCATGGTAGGGTTGTATGTAATATTGAGTGTTTATATTTATGTTGTTGCTACCCTTACCAATGATAGGGAAGCTCTAATGCCTTATACAAATATATCTTGTGTAATGCCTTATAAAGATAAATCTTTTGTTAATTTAGGCGTTTTCCAATGTTTGAAGATATATCTTGTGCAATGATGCAATGGTGCCATTTGTTTTCCTCAATTTCAAGGTAGGATTAATTTAGACATACCTCTTGGGCTCCCTCAAGCTCCCAAGTTTAAGCTACATATTACAATAAAACAATAACATCATAACTCAATTGCAAATACTTGCACTAAGATATTTTTTAGTTACATATTATATCAATGCATATATAGATATTCTTTAGAAAGCTCAAAGGAAACTATATTGCCAAGTAAAATTGAACCTTTCTCATTTTATTTCAATTGTTAGTTCGATGATAGATAGTGAAATACTATCCAAATAAGTGAGTGTCTTCACGAGATGTAGATCAATGTCTTCCTTCGCACATTCAAGTAGCAATTAACAACATGAGATGAAAAGGGTTTATGTTGACAATGGTTAATGATTAAACACTTGTAATGAATCCTTTCTTTTGCAACTAGGCATCGGAAGAGAAAGCCCTCACTAATTTAGATTTAATAATTAAGGTTTTTCACAATCAACCAAGGGAGGTTTTTAGAGAAATTACAATGACTAATAGTACATGGGCTCAAACTTGTAACTGCGTAATATCAAGTTATAACTAATTAGGTCTACGATAATATTTCACCCAAAGAGATGTTGGATACATGATAGGGGAGATGTCCCATTAATAGACATAGATGTTTGAATTTATTCATTGGATAGTTATTATCTACACATGTCCCCACAAATAATATGCCATTTAGATTTTGCAAAATGATTGAGCCTCAAGATACTATTGTGCTCTATTTGATTAAAGAGCAGGTGTTATTGTGCTCCATTTGATTAAAGAGGTTGCCACATGTTGGCATCTGTGAGGCTTAAACTAATAGATCAAACCACCACCTTTGAGTTTGATGAATGCAAGGCTTATGGTGATATTAAAAATAATTATTACAAGTATAACATAGATAAAAATTATATAAGCTAATCTAGAGATAATATGAGAGAATCTAGAGATAATGAGTGTTTTTTACATTGGAGTTCTCCATATCAATTCTTATTATTGCTCATAACTTTTGTTATATAAGGAATCGGATATGATAATGAAAAATCAAAAGCTCAAAATTATTTAGAGAATCTAGAGATAAAAGAGTGTTTTTTACATTGGAGTTCTCCATATCAATTCTTATTATTGCTCATAACTTTTGTTATATAAGGAATTGGATATGATAATGAAAAATCAAAAGCTCAAAATTATATCAAAATCAAGGACGTGGATAATGGATATCTTGGAGTTAAAGAATCATGATAACACTCATGAATTCAACAAAACATATTTGTGATAAATTTAAAAGTCTACAACAAACCATTCTCAAGAGAGTGCCAACATTGTGTATTCCCTCACTTGTGAAATTTATACCACATAAATAATAAACAAGAGAAAGTTCAAAGATACATTTCCTAAGTTAATTTTTTATGTTGCCCATTCGCAATGATGAATTTATGTTAAAAAAATTGAAAGCAAATGTGGGTTTACCTATGGATGAATAAAATTTCTTTTACATTGAGTGATTATGGTTATTTCCAAGGAGGTGAGCCCTTGCACAGTGATGAAAGAGGTTACCTCGGACAATTTGGACACTTTGTTGCACCATTTGTGAAGGAAAAAGTGACCATTTTAAATGACTATACAATTGATATACAGTGGAACTAGTGACACACCCAATATGTTGACGTTAAGTGTCTCATTTATTCTTGAAGAACAAAAGCTAATAGCTTACTAACTCTCAAAGAGCAAAAAGTTTATATTGAGCTATTAATATAATGTCAAGATATTGTTTCACGGTCCTATGATGATACATTTGGTATATCTACATTGATCATGGTGTATAATCTTGTAGTGATTATTGATGCCAAATTCTTAAAGCAAAAGATAAAAAAGATGCATCCTAAAGTTACTTTACAAGTTAAAAAGGAAATCCAAAAAATGTTTGATAGTTTTGTTATTAGACCTATTGATTACTCTAATTAGATTTCCAACATTGTATTAGTTGGTAAGCCAAATAAAGGATTAATTAGATGCATACTTTCGAGATATCAACAAAGTGTGCTCCAAGGATGACTTCCCATTGCCCAATATTGATATGATATCAAATGGGGGCATTAGAATCTATCTAGTGCTCAATGTTGCTTTATCCACATAGTGTTTGGTAGAGGCTCACATTCTCGATTCAGTTGACTTGAGTTTGTGTCCCCGTTGGCGAGGGCATGTCAATGTGGAGCAAGCTTAAATCTCCATTGGAATGGACTTTCCCTTAAGTCAAAATTTGTAAGTGCCTTACTAGGTACTTTGGGTACCTCCTTATAAAGTTTAGAAAATGATTTAATCATACACACACATTCATAGATAATGATGATCAAAATAAATAAAATAATGAATACTATACAACAATGAAATAATAAATAGGATAAAATAAAATAAATGATAAAAAGGAGGATGAATTAAATAATTTAGTGGTAGAGAGGAGCAGGAGGTGGCATGTGGAAAAAAATGAAGGTGGTTGGTGAAAAAGGAACATGAAAAGGAAATGGAAGACAATGGAGTGTGGAAGGTAATTTGCTAGGGGAGGTGGATTGGACTTTTCACCATATACAAGCGTGGAGGTTGTTCTTTTGATGGCTCTACCCACCCATAGTCCATATTGTGGTTCTATGGTCACCTACAAGGAGATTAGATTTTAATAAACTAATAAGTTTGAATTCATGTTGTCTTCTCAAGATCCTTCATAAGTTTGTGCATTCCCTGGATAAAATCTTGAAACTCGTCTTAGGTTTTGTTTTGTGGGTTAGGCAAGCAACCCTGTGAATGCAAACTGTTTGATAAAATGCCTAGATGAATTATTATCTCACTGGAATGTCGTGGTAGCAAAATATACACTAAAATGGCCTCTTAAAAAGGCCTTGGAAAATCTTAAACAATGCTAATGCCAAGGTAGATATGTATGCACAAGTGAAGCTTACACAAAGCACACACATTGTTTGATGAAATGCCTTGACTACTTCTTTTATATCAAGCATGAATTTCCCTCATTCCTACTAGCTATGTTATTGTGCATTCCTTCTCGTAGTTGTAACAATAAGTAGCCTTTATTTTGATGTGTGCAAGTTATATGAACGATAAAGAGGGATGGAAGCCTCACAAATATGTATTTATATGCAATATAAATAAGAGTACAGTAATGAGATGGCTACAATATTTATAGATATTGGACAGTCCAGATACAAACAAAAGAGATGTTGCACATGTGCAACAATATACACAATTACAGTAGCTTCCAAAATACATTCGGGAAGCAGAACAATATAAAATACAAAAAAATATAATTGCTACAAATATGTAACAATTAAACCTATGAGAATATAATAAAACAATACAAATGGTTATAATCTCATAACCATCTAATAACTGTATAAAATTACCTAGTTAAAATAGTAAATGCTAAATTAACTACAATAAACTAAATTTACCTAACATTCCCCCCTTAATTTTGCATTGCATCAAGGAATGAGGAGAGGAACTCTCTGAACAACTCAAACTTGTTACGTGCAAGTGACTTTGTGAAGATATCTTCTCATTGTTTAGTTGTTGGGAAAAACTAAATTTGTATGTTGTGTTTCAAGACATGCTCACGTATGAAATGAACTTATACCTCAATGTGATTTTTTCTCTCATGAAACACTGGATTGCGAACAAGTTTGAGAACACCTTCATTATCTACATACATGGTGGTAGGTTTGTCTTGTGGTATTCCAAGTCCTTCCAGTATGCGACGTAGCCATATCACTTCGCAGACAACTTCACCTGCAGCATGATATTCAGCCTCTGTAGAAGAGCAAGAAACAAAGTGTTGTTTCTTGCTTCCCCATGATATCGGTCCAGATCCCAAAAAGAATACAAATCTAGAAGTGGATTTCCTGTCATCAATGTTACTTACATGATTTGAATCCAAATATCCAGTCAAGAAGAATTATTATTCTTCTTGTACTCTAGACCAAGATCCATTGTACCCTTGAGATATCTCAAGATTTGCCTTTCTACCTTCTAATGACAAAATATGGGTTCCTGCATGAACCTGGAAAGATAGCTCACTGCAAAGCTGATATTTAGTCTAGTGTATGTTAGGTAAATGAGACTCCCAATCAACTATCAATAGAGATTTGTATCTACCACAAGAGATGGATCTGAATGAGATAACTACAGTCTCATCTCCATAGGTGTAGCAATAGGTGTGCAATCCATCATCCTGAATTTCTCAATCATTGTCTTGGTATACTTCAACTGAGAAACAAATATGTGATTCTCCTTTTGACATACTTCCAATCCAAGACAATAGTGCATAAGCCTGAGATCTGTCATGTTGAACGATCCATTAAAATCTTTCTTCGTTGCATTGATCATCTTCACTGAACTGCCAGTGATGACTAGATCGTCGACATAGATAACAAAAATCACAATCTCCCCCCTTGCCTTTTTTTTAGGTAGAGATTGGGATCATATGGATTTTTGACGAATCCATGTTGAATGACATGCTCATCAATTTTGATGTACCAAGCCCAGGGTGCCTGTTTAAGGCCATACAAAGATTTCCTAAGTCTACATACCTTTGTTTCTTATCCAGCTACAACATAACCCTTAGGTTGAGTCATGTAGACTTCTTCTTGTAGATCTCCATTTAGAAAGGCACTTTTCACGTCCATCTGATGGACTTTCAAACCAAAATTTGTAGCTAGATTAAAGATCATCCTGATCATTTTGATCTTAGTTGTGAGTGAAAATGTATCCTCATAGTCTATGCCTTCCTTCTGTGCATACCCCTTTGCTACCAATCTTGCTTTATACTTGTCTATGGTCCCATCTAATTTGTACTTTGTTTTGAATATCCATCTGCAACTAATGGGTTTCTTCCCTAGTGGAAGATCAACAAGTTGTTAGGTGTTGTTTTTCATAACTAACTGATACTCAACATCCATGGCATCTTTCCAAGATTTTGATTATAGGGCTTCCTGGAATAGTAGAGGGATCAACGGATTCAACAAATCTACTCATCAAAGCAAAATTTACTTCTTCTCATGCTTTACTATGAGTCCATGGTCCAGTGGTGGATGTATTTGATGGAGTATCCAATTTTACATCTCGTATCATATTAGTATACCACATAGGCATACATTGTACTGTTCCCATGGGTCATGGTCTTGTCTGATCATCACCATCATCCCCATCATCACTGTCATCTTCAGTGGGAACATTAGCTTTTGGTTTCACAATAGGTGAAATATCTACATCAGGTGAGTCTAGAGGAGGAGTCTCAGCTTCCTTCTTCTCGAAGAACTCAACATCTCTGCTGGTGTAGACTTTCTTGGTCTTTGGATCCATCAATCTGTACCCAAGATTCTCTTCACTGTAACTAATGAAGATGAGTTTATGTGACTTCATATCCAATTTCTTTCTGTTCTTCTTGGGTATGTGCATGTTTTCTTTACACCCGAATACTCTACGGTGTGCAACAGATGGCTTCCACTTCGACCATGCTTCATGTAGTGTCACTCCACCAAGAGCAACTATGGGTACTTTGTTCAACAAATATATTATTGTCTTTGTTACTTCTTCCCAAAATGTCCTCGCTAGTCCAGAATCATCAATCATGCAATGCACCATTTCCATGATATTACAGTTTCTTCTCTCAACAACACCATTATGTTACGGTGTGTGTGGAGGAGGCATCTATCGAAAAATATTGTGAGCTTGAAGGTGGGATTTGAACTCATTATTGGTGAACTCCCCCCTTGATCTGAGTAGAGAGATCTGATATGATGACCAATCTCATTCTCTACAGCCACTTTGAACTTTTTGAAGTTCTCAAAAGCTTCACTTTTCTTAAGAAGACAAAATATCCACATTTTCCTTGAATAGTCATCAACACAAAGCATGAAGTACTAAAATCCAGAATGACTTGGTTACATCAAACCACAAAGATCGATATGAACCAGATCAAGCTTACCATGAGCTCAATAAATACTCTTCTGGAATGAAGCTCTGTGTTGTTTTCCTACTAGGTAGTGAGGAAGCTTATTTGTATCCTTCTGGAGAGATGGCAAGCCTCTCACCATGTTGTACTGGAAAATTGTTTCAAGATATTTGAAATTAATGTGACCAAGTCTCTATGCCACAACTTTGTAGATGAATAATTCTTAGCCACAAGTGCTTGATCATCCCTATGGACAAAGTCAAGATGGAACATACGTCCCACATTGGAGGATTTTTCAACAATTTTCGAGCCTCTTGATTTCTCTCAAATCAAACACACTTTCTTACCAGAATGACTATTGAAATAAATCTTCAGATTGTGATCTACAAGATGACTCACTGATATAAGATTCTTTGTTAAGCCAGGGACATATAATACATCTGATAGTCTACAATTTTTTAAACCAATAGGTAGAGAAATGTTCCCAATCCCCTATACTGTGTATGAAGAATCATCACCTAATGAAACATGAGTTTTTTGAAGGTGTGTCCCTCATCGTAGTAAACTAGTCTATGTGCCCAGTCATGTGTTGAGTGGATCCCGAATAAACATACCAAATAACACTAGATGACGTGGATGGTTCACTAGAATGAGCAATGTACAAGAAGTCCTCATTTTTTGAATGCTCTTCTTGCTCAGCTATATTTCCTTGCTGATGGGGTTTTCTTTGCCAGTTCCCCTTTTTCTACCCTTGATTGTAGTGTGAATGTCCCTTATGAGATTGTTGATTTTGAGGTCCAGAATTACTTGATGAACCTTTCTTGTATGTATTGTACCAACAATCTTTCACATCATGTCCTCTGTTACAGATAGGACACTTCTTCTTATTCTTGTCCCCATGCTAATTTTGATGTTATTTTTGGGACTTTTGAAAAGAATGAAAATTTCTTTTCCTTTTCCTTTTTGATGAGAAGATAGTGTTTTCTCCTCTTCATCATCTTTATTGTACATTTCTTCTTCTTGTTGCAGTAGATTCACTAACTTGTCAAAAGAAAATATCTTTCTGACAAGTTTATTACTATCACAAAAATGTGGTATGAAGGAGGGAGTGCTCATAGAACAATGGGAATGAGAGCTGTATCAGTGGCCTCCTCTCCCAGGGCTAGAAGTGGAGCCTTCAATTCTGTCAAGTCTTCTTAAGAAAGTTTCCACTTTCTCATTATGTTTGAATTTCAGTGTGTGTAACTGAGTCTGAAATTTAGATATTGTGTTCTTGTTTTTGGCCTCATACACTTGTGCTCAACTTATCCCACACTTCTTTGGCTATTTTGGCATCTCAAATGTGGGGGTGCACTTCATCAGATACTGCTAACAAGATTATGACTTTGGCCTTCTAATTGGCCCTATCAAATTATATCTGTTGACCTGGATCATCTGTTGATATGGTTAAAACCATTCACAATAGGAAAATCTCCTCAAACTCAAGTTGTGTTCTGATCTTAGTCTTCCATGCAACATAATTATCTCCTCTTAGGAGCTGTGAGTCTGGAAGAAAGAACTTGTGGGGCATTGATGCCCATTTTCTGAATTCACCCACAAAGGGTAAGGCTCTTATCACTAGGTATAAGTATCCCAATCTATATACAGTCAGAAAGTGATATACTGAACCTTTCTATATACAGCGCCCTTCAGCGATATACCCATCGGTACATGGAAGAAGCTCATCCCTTTCGTATATATCCCACTTTGTACTTGATGAAAGAGGTGTTAACGTATGTGAAAGAATTCTGATACATGGTACCAAGATAGTACTGAAAGGGGTCTGTGTGAATTATTGACACCTAAGAGGAAATATCCTCATAGGTGCACGCGTAACTTTGTTATATACTCAAATAATTTCAGTGTCTGGATTTATGTCCTTGTCTTATCATTCACAGATCGGATGGGATGGCTCAAAGTGTGTAACACTGTGTCCTTATTACTCCCCATCAATTTATAGGGACAATTCTCAGAGCATAGTTGTTACAGCAAAATATTAGGCATTAATGCAGTAGTAGTCATACAAATTACTTGTAAGTGCTTCATGAATTCGGCACTGTATATACCAAATGCTGTGAAAGAGATCTCATGAAAGATCTCGTGAGTGTTACAGAACCAAATTTTTGACTGATTTTGTTTACAAATTCTCTATTTTGACATCAGTTAAAAGTTTACAACCTTGAATATGGCAACCTACAAATTAGTACAATCCACTGAAAATATATAATTACATCCAATTTGCAGAAAAATTGAATGACAATGCTATTCCTTGTCTTGTTAGTGTTTTGTACGAGGCCTTGGTGGCCTCCGGAGCTGAATATGGCTCAAGTGTGCCCAAATTGCAAAAAAAGCTAAAAACATTCAGTTTAAGATCCCCTCCTTTGGCAAAAGAAAATTGAATTTTATGAGAATGGGAGATTTGTTTTTTTGTACTGCATTAGGGTTTCTATTGCTAAATTAGTAGGGGTTTAGCTGTCTTCAGACTGGTTTAGTGGGGTTTTATGTGGCTATGGGGGGATGAGTGCTAAATCACTTGATCCAAATGTTGGAAATAGTTTATTAAAATTAAAAGCTTTGGGGGGGGGTCAAACCCAACAGCTCCCCACAGCCCAATGCAAGTTAATTTGCACTGTCCACAAAGCAATTGTTATAACACAGAATGAAATGAAACAAATCAATTTAAGTACTTTATTTAAAATCTGACTAACCTTTTTAAAAGTTGACGTGTCATTTTATTGTTGTAGTCCACGTGGTTGCGTATGCTACAGGTGGGGGCAATCAACAGGAAATCTGGCTCTAGAGATCTTTAAAGAATGATTTTCTTTTGAGTTCCAAAAGATTGTTATGCTAAATTGCATTGTTTAATCCGTTGACAGACTTTTGACCTCGTATGACTCCTTTGTTTTGAAGTGTAAGGTCAAGAACCACGCATGTGCATGGTTGGAACTCTACCACTTGTTCATCTGTTTTGACACAGGGTCTTTTTGTAGGAGAACGTCTATCAGAAGATTAATTAGCCCACAGGACAACTTTTATTATGCAGCTTGAGAATGGCTCGGTTCAATTGTTTCAAATTTGAACTTGGATTGCTCAAATGTAACACAGTCTTAGAAGTCAATCGACGTAGGATGGTCAACAGGTTTAGAACTGGGTGAGCAAGACTTTTTGAATGCAAAGGGGTGGCTCACTTGACAATCAGGATAACGACCTCAACTCAACAGGTAATGTGTTTCAGTATATTACAAAAACCATTTGACAAGCAATGAACATTAAGATCTCTAAGAAAGTTATCCCTATCTCGGTATTAGAAACGAGAGATCAGGTTACATGGATGAAATCAGGGGAAAATACCAATCTTTACAAAAAACTACTATCCAGCTACTGAATTTGGAATGTCCATTTGGTGAAAGACTCACTTCAAGATGTGTTTGTCCAACTCGATTCAGGGATGTGAAGATGCTCAACTAAAACAAAAACGCTTTTTTGTATTTAATTTTTTTCTGTAATATGATTTAATTTTTTTCACTTGAGAATTGGCTCTAGGAAGCAAATTTTTTTACCTGGTGCAGGGGGAACATTTGCAAAAAAAATTATCAAACTTTCTAAACACCTGGAGATTGAACATGAGGTTGTGGGGATGCAGGGATGGGGCTGGGAAGTTACAGGAGGCTACACAAATCTCTCCAACTATTGCAAATGCTTCTCCAAGCTCTAACTCTCTCTAAACACCTTCTCTACAGGGGCTCTAACCTAGATCTTATACCAAATATGGAAGAGGGACGAAAGCTTCTCACAATTATATTCATATGCAATCAAATCAGATACATGAGGAGATGGTTGTAATCATTTCATAGAAGATTGGACAATCCTTGATACAAACTTTGAAAAGAATGTTTAGGTGCAACATTATACACAATTATAGTAGCTTCCAAAATATCATCAGGCAAGCATAGAAGTTATAAAATGCAAACAAATATAATTGTTACAACTTCCTAACAATTAAAGTGCAAGAATATAATAAAACAATACAAATGGACTTATAATCTCATTCAATATAATAACATAAGATCAAACTACCTAGTTACCATAGTAAATGCTAAATTAACTTCTAGGTAAACTATGTTTCTACCTTAATACAACCAAACATTTCCTGAATGTGAAGTGAAATAGACCATCTGTGAAATTTTAGGATCTGACATCAAGCCATGAGGACAATATCCAAAATGAAAGGTTCTACTCCATGTATTCCTGCGCTTATGTTTGTGGCAGGACTGCGACCATAAGCCTTTTGGATACCTCTCGATTGCATATCAGATCCATGGGTCTATGCTAGTCATAGATGTTTCCTAGAACCATCATTAACCACAGTTGATGGAGACATTGACTTGGTGTAGTTTATTAATTATGATTATTGAAGAGTTGTGTCTATAAAAACATTGGCTGTCAATGTTCCCAGTGCATTCACCCATCCCCACACACAACAACATTCCAAGTTGATTTAGGGTGTAAACTGCACCTCTTGGCATAAAATATATTTCATGGCCCAGATCCACTTTTCCCTTGCTTGAAGAGGTTAACAATATTGTTGTAATTACACAAATCTTTTGCCAAGGGAGTGTTGAAAGATACGTATCCACATATTTTGTAGCACTTTGCCACCACATTTGATAGCATGTTTATATTGAACCAATTTTGTCTTTCATTAATCTCATCTAGCGGAATGTATTGTTTTGGTAAGACCAAATTATTCGATGATTGATTACATATTTATAGGGAGGATGTTTCCTATAAAATAGGAAACAACTTTCCTAAATACAAGAGTGATTTTCACCACTATATAACAACTAACAACTTGTTATGGACCAACCGTATCAACCATACGGTAATTACAAATAGTGAATAATATTGACCCTAGGGTAAATATCCAAACAATATAATTAATACTGTAATGTGAACACTATAATAGGATATTCGTAACATTCCCCCTTTAGTGTGAACATGGGAGAAAGTGCCACCTTTAACTAAGCAACATGTTGCTCTGTAGTTTGCACATGGTCTCGATCCTCAACACTGTGGGAACTACATCATCCAAGCCATGGAAGAAGAAGAAGGAACTTGGGATGGATACACACAACCCCAAGTTTATTTTATTTTTTTGTTTGCCATTTTATTCTACTCTCCTAGGATTTGTTTAAAACAAATCATTTCTTGTTAATCTATATCAATGTTTTTGCCCTTCTTGGGTATTTGGGTATTTTACCCTTTTTAATAAATTTGGTTCATGATTAGTGTGAAATATACTTGTTGTTGGGTATATATGTATGTGTATATACTCTTCCCAACCAACCAATAATGAAATTTATGGCCCCTTTTTTATATAAAGTTTAAATCATTAAATTTAATAATGGGACACACACACACACATTTTGATATTATTTAATTCATTTTATTGTTAGTAATAAAAATTAACAATTATGATTTCTTCATCTAAAATCATTGGTTTATATACTTGTAATATTTTTATTATATATACAAAATAAAAGTATGTAATTACATATAATCTAAACTTAATAAATAGCTATATATGTTTTTATTGTGTATTTACAAGATCAAAATTTATAGGGTAAGTAAAACTACAAGTCAAGAAGTTTTGGAGCTCTCACCATGTTCACTTAAAAGTAAACTTGGGGAAAGATTAATAAAAAAAATTCATTCAACATGCTATAGCTAGTAAGGAGGAGATTATTCTTCTTATTGGAATTTTCATCAATTACTTATTTTGCATAAAATTCTATAAAATGTAAATATTTCATTTCATCGATAAGATATAAGTGACAACCATTCCCAACAACAATAAATTTTAACAAGCTTCTCAATATTTTTGAGAATATGAAAACATATCACATTTGGAAATAGTGAAACAAATTAAATTAAAGAAAATGCATATCCATTTCAACTTATTTCAAAATATCCACTTCACCAAGACAATTTAAAACTCGGTAATTTCTTTTCACAAAACTAGCACATTGTAAGATGTAAAACTCCTCATTTAACACTCTTAGAAGGATTTACAAGATATGGGGATTTCCAAGTAATAAAATAACTTCTCTTCAAGATTACAAATTTGCAATCATCCTCTTAAAGTGGGAATAATTAAATGAACAATTTACAACATAAAGGGATTTCAACAAGGCCAAAATACAAGTCTCCAATTCGCAAGTCTTCTCCCAAATGTAGTTCCAATCTAGCTCACTTCAATCTTTCAAAATAAGGATCATAATACAAAGTAAGGGGGAATAGGCAATGCTCTCCACCAAACCTTTAATCCATTAAGATGAGAAGCCATCCCCTTAATGTCTCTCCAGCCCAAACCAAAGAACCATGAGGGATCTTGAGCAACATTTGACAACTTTTCAACACACATGCCTTCTACAAACAACATACATTTCAAAATATTAAACACAACTAAAATGACATATTTAACAAGTTTTATAACTTCTCAAACAATACAAAGGTTTGATACCTAACCAAATAGAGCAAGGAGTATGGGAAACCAACTTCTTTTGTCTCCCAAGTGAAGTGGGAGTTTCACCCTAAGCCTCCAAGTGAATAAAACAAACAACACAATATCCTTATCTCTCCCTTGCAAATAATGACCAATGATTATTGATTTGGATCAGACTGCAAGCATTTTACAAATGATATTCAATACACAGAAAAATATTCTATTCAACATACTGATTACAAATAATACTGAGGCTAATAAATAGCCATGAAAATAGAAAACTGCCTTCCTACAAACTAGGAAGTCACACAAAAAAACACCTGTTAATATCATCACGGGTACAACAAAATTATATTGTTGAAACAATATAACAAACATATATTATTAATAATGAGTTATAATATAACTCATATTAATAATATTACAATAATAATGAGAGCACTTTGATATTGCCCTTTGTATTTCAAACTTCTAAAGAAGATTTAGGAAGGTTAAATCCATGCCAAATTTGAGTTTCCCTATGATATTATAGGGTTGTAGGTATTGTAGTGGAAATATTGATGAATGGATTTGTCCAAGAGCTATATTTTTGCTTTAAGTTAAAATTTTAAAATTAAAACTTAAATTTCACATTTATAGATTCAAATTTGTAAAATAAAAGTTGTTTATTTTCATAAAAAATTTGACTAAGTGTTGAGCATTTAGACCAAATCAAAATTTCAAATTTTCCAAGAAATTTTGCAAGCAAGTTGCAAAATATCTCTGAAGTCGTGGTTCCAGATTTGGGGTTTTATTTTTTTTTCAGACTTTTTAAGCAAGTTTGTAATTTGCATTCAGAAATCCAAATTTTTCTTCGATATTGCCCTTTATATTTCAAACTTCTAAAGAAGATTTATGACTTAGTTACAAAATTCTCGTAGAGTTTTGAAACATGATTTTTAGTTTCCCTTTTGTCAATTTGACTTTCGAAGGTTTGATGCACATTTGCAATTTGCATGCAAACTGAAACTTGAACTTTGAAATATGAATGATCTTGGCTTAGTATAAGTCAAACTTTTAGCTGTTTCGAGTACGTCTGCTTAAGTCATGTAAAATGAGTGTCAACCTCTAGGTCCCGACCTATTCTTGATTGAGGTTTCAAAAATTTTGCACACTTATATAATTTACATGTAAATTACATCTCGATCCTAAGATCCTAAAATGCTCTTCACATAGTGTATGTCAGGATTTTGGATCCCTTGTGCACTTTTAAATATTTATTGAAAGTTTCTGATTAAGCTCTGAACCCTAGGTCAACACTAACCTTTGACTGCTAACATGTGTCAAATTCCCACCAAGTAGTGGGCAAATGTATAACATGTAAAAACATTTCAAATTTTTCCAAGGTGAAGGGAAAAGATTTAAGATGTAAAAACAACATGGAACTTCGCTTAAGTGTAAGAAAAACATGAGAAAACATGAGAAAACTCCAAAAACATCTTTGTAGGGATTCCAAGGTGTAAAGATAATCCAAAACCCCACTCAGGTCTCATCGGAATTTTAGTTGCAGATGGTCAAATTTCCACTAGACTCTTCATCATACTTTGAGTTGCAAAAGAAAGCCAAAAAATTGCCAAAGTGTATAGTGGATTGTGGAAGGGTTTGATCATGAGATTTTATGGTTTTTTACAAGGATCCTCCCTTATCTATGTATGAGAATTTCATTATATATATTGTACATTTTGGAAATGTTTATAAAGGAAAATGCAAATATGTCTATATCATGTATTGCATTTGCTACTATTAGGTATTTTTGTATTTTGCAAATGAATGTTGTACTAAGCTGAATCAACCTTGTTTTAAGGAATTGAGTATCGCGATCATGATTGTCGCTCTCATGGAGAAATCTATTAATAGTTTGTGTGTAATGGAACACCAGTCTTATTGTAATTGAAATTAGTTTTCTAAACCTTATCATTATGGTATTTGCTTCTCTTGGTTGAGATGCAATCTACATGAACCCTCAACATTGTATGAAATGACTTAATGCAATAACATAGGTTGATAATCACATATATATGTATAACGAGGCTAACTATCCTTTTTGTGCTACCTACTTAATATAATTGAGTGATTCATGTTGAAACCACGTCTCTACCTTGCGCTGTCTACTTGGACTTGATTATTTTCTTGGATAGTCAATAATTGGACAAGATGGATAGGAGTTAGAATTTACTCTTTTCTTATTAATGATATAGGAATCCATCCCCTTACATATTTTCCTTAATTTCTTAAATGTCATGTTTTGTTTACTCATTTGAGTTTGTTCTAATTTGAATGAGTGTTGTGATTCTTGCATTACACCCATTGCAGGACATGTAGGCGTAAATGTGTGTATAGGGGTGAGATGTAGTGATATGTGTAAATGGGAGAAAAAATGATGTAGATAATGGATGAAAAGATGAAGTTTTATGTGTTGTTTCACTTAAAGGAACCAAGGGAGTGCACAATTTTCCTTCATTAAAGGTAAAATGAGAAAATATTTGAGATTTTTATTTTTATGAGATACAAGAAATATGATGTGTTGTGTTGATCCACCTGAAGGGACCAAGGGATTACTGTGTTTCCTTCATGTTACACCCTTAATTATATATCTTACATGGGATGGATATAAGCCGACTTGTGGTTGTCATAACTTCTTATCATGATGTATCTCTTTCATATATGATCTATTATCATTGGTTGATCAGCCTTGTTGATGGCCATATCATAGGAATAGTATAAATAGGGGTTATAGGTAGTGGATGA
Source organism: Taxus chinensis (assembly GCA_019776745.2). Lineage (NCBI taxonomy): Eukaryota > Viridiplantae > Streptophyta > Pinopsida > Cupressales > Taxaceae > Taxus > Taxus chinensis. The sequence continues at coordinate 571,100,274 of CM034156.1, read as the reverse complement.
TCATTATATTAAGTATTTGAGTCTTATTGTATGTTTTGGAGGTTGCCCCCTCGAAGTGGCCAAGCTATTCTACTTTCATATTGAGAGAACTTATCTACAATATTGTGCTATTTGGTGTTCTATTGCTGGTGATAATCATAATTAATAAAGTAATTTCATTACAAGTGGTATCAGAGCTTGATTTCGGCTAGGATGATGTCAAACCCTAATTTTGAAGGTTCGGCTATATCTCAAGATTGATAGTAAATTTTTCTACAATTTTTTTTGTAGTGTGGTGAAATGAGTCAAGTAAAAATCTCTCCAAATTTCAATTAGTTTTGACTTGTTTTGCAAAATTTAATCACGGTTCTATATTTATTCATAATTTGGCTCCCTAGGGTGTAAGTTTTGGAAAATTTTCAAATTTCTTATATTTTCGGAAACCCCTCAAAAACAATAGCTAGGGTTTCTTTTTTATAAATTCCTATATTTGGCCAAAAAAATTATGAAACCCTAAACCCTAAAATTATGCCCTATTAAGTCTACCCCTAGGCCCAAACCCTTCATTATGGCTGGTAGATCTAGCCGAGGCCAAGGAGAAGGACAAGAAACTATAGGAATGACCCCAAATAAGGAAGATATTGCTTCAGAGTCTACTAGTTTGGGGGTATTTGAGGTGGTCATCCCAACTTCAGAAAAGGGTAAACAATATCGTGAGTAAGGATGACCTTAATGTTGAGCTTCATCAACTGAAAGGTAGCCTTAGGAGTGACATTCAAAAGGATTTTTACGCAATACAGCAAGAATTTTTGCATATTATTTCAAATAAAAATTCTAATGTCAATCATATGGGTTCCACTAGAAATGGTCACATAGATACAAATCACTCCAATCAGGGAGGATCCTTTAATCATTCAAGTGGATCTTCTCACCAATGGAGGGGCATGATTCCAAAAGTTGAAATGCGTAAATTCGATGGAAAGGATCCACTCAATTGGATTACCCAAATGGAAAATTTCTTTGATCTCCATCAAATCCCAAGAGGACAAAAGGTAACTATGGCATCCTTATACCTATAACCTGATCAATTTGTTTGGTATCGTTGGTTTTGTGCTCAAAGGCATAAGAATGGCCTAAATGTCACCTAGATAGTTTTCACTGAAGAGCTTCAATTACACTATAGTTCTAGTGTTTCTGAGAATTACTTTAGCCAATTAGCAAAGTTATGCCAAACTGGTTTACTTAAGGATTATGTCAATCAATTCTAAACTTTGTCCTTGCGTGCATGGAGGATATTACAGAAGATTATTTGAATGACCTATTTCTAGGGGGTCTTAAGGACCACATTGAACATGCGGTATGCATGTTTAACCCACTCAAGATTACTGATTCTATTATCATGGCACGTCGAGTAGAGGAAAAATTTCTTTCTAGTAGAAGGTAGTCCTTTTCTAGCATAAAAGATTGTAACACCTTGTCTCCTTCTTACCCTCAGCCAATTCGTTTGACACCTCAACAAATTGAAGAAAAAAGTCTTATATTTAGTATAGATTTGCACAAAAATAAATAAATATTGATTACTAAATAAAATAACACCGAATATAAAAATGTATAATTTCAATTCATTCGGGATATATCATCTATGTATGAGATTACAATATATAGAGTTTGATCTCCTTGATTCTAGGAGTCAATAGTCATCCCTCATATCTCTCAACCTCTTCCTAGAATCTCTCAAATCTATCCCAAGGATATCTCTTTAATCCCTTTATTATCTCACACCACCAAAATAGCTATGTGATTTGTTCTCATAAACTCACCCAAATACTAATACTAACTATTACAATTATATTATCAATATGAGTTCTATTAACTCATAATTAATAATATTACAATTTATTAATAATGTCACAATATATTTGTAACAAAAAGAGCCAAAGGGTTATGCTTTAACTGTGATAGAAAATATGGACCAAATCATAAATGTTCTGAGAAAAAAATGTTCTACATTGAAGGATCTGGTGATGAGGAGGAATATGAGGCAACATTAACAGAGGAAGTGGAAAAATTAAAGGAAGAATCTAGATATCCTTAGCCCACTATTTCATGTCATGCTCTATCAGGTACTAGTACTTCATAAACCCTTCAAGTTGTGGGTTATATTAAGGAGAAGAAGGTAACAGTCTTGATTGATTTAGGGAGCACACATAATTTCATCAATCATACGTTGGCAACAAGACTAAATTGTTTCATCTACCCAGCACCTGAATTTCAAGTAATGATTGCAGATGGTGTCACAATCCAATGTTAAAGTAAATGCCATAAAGTGAAAATCATGATAGGTGATTACACATTAGAATCTACGATGTTTGATATTCCCATGGGAGGAGCTGATATTGTCTTAGGTGTTCAGTGGCTCACTACTTTGGGCACCATAGAGATAAATTTCTAGGAATTGTTCATAGTGCTTTCATTCTGAGGGTGAAAAATTTTTAACTTCGAGGTCTACAAGCTAAAGATCCTCTAGTGTTAAGTTCTCCCCAAATGCAGAAGATTCTTAAAAAGGGGTCTGAAGGTTTTGTAGCTTGATTATTCTCTATAGAAGTCCAACCGAAAATGAAGGTATTGCATCCTGATCTTCAAAAGGTTATTAATCAACATGTAGTTGTCTTCAAGGAACCAAGAGGATTTCCACCTGAAAGAGAGCATGATCATGCTATTCAGTTGATTCCAGGAAGCCAATCCCCCAACATCAAGCCTTATAGATATCCATATGTACAAAAGAGTGAGATCAAGAAGATGGTGGAGGAAATGTTGGAAATGGGTATTATTCATCACAGTCAGAGTGCCTATTCCACTCCCATGGTGATGGTGTGTCACAAGGATGGAAGATGGCACATGTGTCCAGATTATAGAGAGCTTAACAAGTTCACTATCATCATTGATGATTTATTAGATGAGTTGCATGGTTCCATTTATTTTACAAAACTAGATTTGTGTTCTGGGTATCATCAAATTAGATTCAAGCAAGAAGATATTCATAAGACAGCCTTCAGAACTCATCAAGGCCATTATGAATTCCTAGTGATGCCATTTGGTCTTACCAATGCTCCCTCCACATTCCAAAGCTTGATGAATTCAATATTTAGACCATTCCTAAGAAAGTTTGTCTTGGTATTTTTCGATGATATACTCATCTACAACAAATCGTGGGAGAAACACTTACATCACGTCAATACTGTCTTAGAAGTCTTAGAGCAACATCAAATTTATGCCAAGCCTTCGAAGTATTATTTTGGGGGACAAGAAGTGGAATACTTGGGCCATATTATTTCTCATGAAGGTGTTAAGGTGGACCCTCACAAGATCCAGGCCATGGTGGAATGGGAAACCCCAAGAACCCTCAAACAATTACGAGGTTTCTTAGGTCTCATAGGGTATTATCACAGATTTGTCAAAAAATATGGCAATATAGCAGCACCACTCAAAAAATTATTGAAGGAATCCTTTCAGTGGAATGAGGAAGCATCTAGGGCATTTGAAAAATTAAAGGCAGCTATGTGCACCACTCCAGTATTGGCAACCCCATATTTCTCCAAAAATTTCATAGTTGAGTGCGATGCTTCAGGAAAAGGAATCGGAGCAGTACTAATGCAAGAAGGACACCCCATTGCTTTTGAGAGCCGACAACTAAAAGGAAAGATTTTTTTAAAGACCACCTATGAAAAGGAAATGATGGCAATACTACATGCAGTCAAACAATGGAGACCATACTTGATGGGTAGACATTTTAAGGTAAAAACTGATCATGATAGTTTGAAATATTTCTTAGAGCAATGTCTATCTTCAGAAGAACAACAAAAATGGGTCACTAAGATGTTGGGATATGACTTTGAGATTGTTTATAAGGAAGGAAAGGAAAATTTGGTCGCTGATGCTCTGTCTAGGAGGGATGAGTCTGCCAAAGCATTGTTATGTGCCATATATATACTAAATGTAGATTGGGTAGATCAAGCATGTGAAGAATGGAAGAAAGATGCAACCACACATACTCTCATTCAAAATATCTAGGTAGATCCGTCCATATTAGCTCAATTTATATGGAAGGGGGATACATTGTGGTACAAAGATTGGTTATATCTATTTAATAAATCTATAGTTAAAAAACATGTTCTTTCAGATCTACATTCTTCTCCAATAGGTGGCCATGCTGGGGTCCTGAAAACATATCATAGAGCTAAGAAGGATTTATTTTGGGATGGGTTGAAAGGATATGTTCAAAAATTTTTGGCAGAATGTTTGGTTTGCCAAAAAAATAAGGGCAAGACCATTAAGACACCTGGTCTTCTCCAACCTCTGTCTATTCCTAGTGAGAGATGGGAAGAGGTATCAATGGATTTGATCACAAGATTACCTAAATTAGAAGGGAAAAGTGTCATCATGGTCGTGGTAGACAGACTTACCAAATATGCTCATTTTTGTGCCATGGCTCATCCTTTCACATATACTACAGTTGCCATCTCTTTTATGGATACAGTTCAAAAGCTCCATGGCACGCCAAAAATTATAGTAAGTGATTGTGATCCAATATTTACAAGTAAATTTTGGACTGATTTGTTCTCCTGTCTAGGTACCCAACTAGCCCAGAGTTCCTCTTATCATCCCCAAACAGATGGGCAAACTGAGGTGGTAAATAAATGTTTAGAGGGGTATATTCGATGTTTTACTTTAGATAAACAAGAACGTTGGGTGCAATGGTTACCACTGGCAGAATGGTGGTAAAATAATTCATTTCATACCTCCTCCAAAATGTCTCCATTTCTAGCACTTTATGGGTACCATCCTCCATCACTCATATCTAGCTTGAAGGTCAAACCAAAGGTGAGAGCAGTCGAAGATCACATTCAACATCAGCATGAGGTACTCTCTAGTCTTAGAGAAAATTTGGCACGTGCACAAAACTGTATGAAGCAATAGGTTGATCAACATAGAAGTGAGTGACACTTTGAAGAGGGAGACTTTATTTTTGTAAGGTTATAGCCATATAAGTAGTTATACTTAAAACAACATCAAAAGGATAATAAGCTTGCTCCTAAATATTATGGTCCTTACCGAGTTTTGCAGAAAATTGGTAGTGTGGCATATAAGCTAGAGCTCCCTCCAGGAAGTAGAATACATCCAGTCTTCCATGTTTCTTGCTTAAAGAAAGTTATTGGGCAACACATTTCCACCCAATCAGTGCTTATGGAACTGGACAAGGAAGGAAGGATCATATTGGAACCTGAAGGCATTCTTCAGACATGCACCAAAAGATTACAGACCAAAGTCATTACCGAGTACCTGATCAAGTGGAAGAATATGAATATTGAGGATGCATCATGGGAAGATGAAGCATTCATGCAGCAACATCCAGGGCTTCCCAACATTGGGGACGATGTTGCTTTGAAGGGGAGGGGCATGTTACACCCTTAATTATATATCTTACATGGGATGGATATAGCTAACTTATGGCTATCATAACTTCTTATCATGATGTATCTCTTTCATATATGATCTATTATCATTGGTTGGTCGGCCTTGTTGATGGCCATATCATAGGAATAGTATAAATAGGGGTTATAGGTAGTGGATGATCATTATGTTGAGTATTTGAGTGTTATTATATGTTTTGGAGGTTGCCCCCTCGAAGTGGCCAAGCTATTCTACTTTCATATTGAGATAACTTATCTGCAATATTGTGTTATTAGGTGTTCTATTGCTGGTGATAATCATAATTAATCAAGTAATTTCATTACACTTCATTACATATAAAAGTGTGTTGTTCTTGGAGTTGCTCCCCTCTTGCAAGTCTTATTAGTATACTTGGTTATGTGTGTTAGTTTTAGATTATTGTCCTTCTCCTTCTCAAGTTCCAAGAAAAATTTATTTTGTTGTATGCGTGTGTTTGTGAATGCAAAAACAAATCAATCATTGTTACATGTTAAGTGTTGCAAATGTATGCACTATATCTAATTTTTTTACCTTGGTTTTGGCAGTGTTCTCGGTTGTAAATTGTGAGCATGTCTTATGGTATCAGAGTTGAGGTTCAAACTCTAGAACCTTTGGGACACACTTGTGACTTGATAATTTAGTATGAGATGATGGCAAAAATGGAAGAGTTGTGTCGTGATGTTAATAGATTAGTATCTATGATGTTGTAAATGTACCTATAGTGTTGTATTCCTTGGTGTGTTATTGTGTTCTATCAATATGTTATGTGACAAGAATATTCCCATGTTAATTTATATACATGTTGTACATGTTTTGTCAATGTGTTATGTAAAAAATATGCTTCCTAGTGAATTTTGGGTGTATGGTGATGTTACACCCCTCTTAAATTGTATATGTGCTACTAGTATGTTATATGATAAATGTGTTCCCTTGTTAATTATGGAAATTTTGTACATGTTCTATCAATATGTTATGTGACAATGTATTCCTTGTGGATTATGGATATATGATGATGATATATCTCCCCGTTATATTATACTTGGGCTATCATTACATTATGTCAAAAATGTGTCATTTTGTGAATCATATACATATTATGATGTTGTATCACCATGTTATATTGTACATGTGCATATAAAAATCTTGTTATGATGTCGTGCATTAAATATTTGTTACATTGATGTAATTTTGCATTGTGTCACCATACATTGTCGATCCCTATGGGTATTATCAAGGTGTAAGTGTGGGGTGAGGAAAAATTAAACAGTTGACCATGATTTCTTAATTCAAGTATTAGATATGAAGTGGATCCTTTCATACACTAAAAACCTACTTTTTTTTGTTTGGGATTGTTGTCATGCAAATGTGCAACATGAAAATTCAAACTTTCAAGCATGCCAACTAGACCCAAATTCAAAACATTTGCTCCCACGTTTTCCCAAAACCCTCTCTTGGTCAATTTGTCATCTGTGTCATGTCCATATTGATATTTTAGGTAATTAAAAGATAATGAAAAAGAAAGTGTTTGAAATGATGTGACAAGGTCTGAAATCTCATTCAGTGAAATGCTTCCAATGGCTAGTTTTTTAATAGGCCTAGAAAGGCTAATTCTGGCCTTTACAAGAATGATATGCATACTCCGAGAAAAAAATAAAGGCTCAAACTCATCCATATATGGTATTGAAGATCTAGGAACACATTGGAACTAATTTAGGAAATGTTTGGAGGTTTAGGGACAAACAATGCAACATTGGGTTTCTAAGGTGATCTTCTATGGATGATTTAGGGAGCTCCGTAAGGAGTTAGGAACCAATAAAATACTTATTGGAAATCTAGAAGAATGATCTACATGATAATTTTTTTAAACTTTCACAAGACTCAAGTATCTCTCAAGGAAACTCAAACTGTGCAGACCCACCCCATTGTCCCGAGAAAAATGGATCTATTTCAAGGAGTTTTAGAAAACATTAAAGGATGAGACCCATCCCATTAAGCTTGGAAGGATCTTGGGAGTAAAAATAATAGATGAATTCACACAAAAATACTTCCTGGAGCTTCAGAAACATTGTCGTTAAGTTCTCTCTTGTAGGTATGCTCTCGTAGTTAGTCAATTTTGCAAGAGGACACTTGTCACCTCTAGATTGAGGTGAATTTTTTTGTTCCTCTCCCAAAGGGATAGAGGGAATAAAAAAATGTGAACCTCCTCAATATTTTCCCCTCAGTTCTCCATACGACCAACTTGCAGCACTCCGAAGGGCTTATATGGCCTATTTTTAGCTCCCGCATCGTGCAATCATGTAACGAAACTTGATAACACCATGTGAGGGAGAATTTTTATGTCCCTCTTGTCCCTATGTCAAGGGGATAGAGGGAAAAACAATGTGCCCCTCTTTATCCCCTTTCAAGGTTCTTCATATGCCCAAAACCAGCTCCTAGGTGCTATAATTAAACCCTCTCCACCTCCCTCCTCATCCAATCACAAAGCGAAACTTGTCAAGCCCACATGAGGGAAAAGTTTTATTCCCCTATTGTACCTATCCCAAGGGAAAAAATGGGAAAATAAAACTTACCCCATACCAAGAAGTTGAAAAATATAGCTTTTCCCTAGCTGCTTCTACTTTGCCATATATAAATTTGACTGTCAGATGACTATCAAAGCTTAAAAATGAATAAATGTTAAGGATCTTCTCACCTGGTTCAACCAATAATCCATTTTTGAAGCCATGAAGAATTCAAGCACCTATAAATATATCCATCACTCTACCCATCATGTTTTGAAGACATCCGTGGTTGTAATAAATGAAGTTTTCCTCATTGTTCTTCATCCAGAAATCGAAGCATGAGATCCCTGTATGAGGCGGAACACAACTTGAACTAATTATTTGAAATTATATTTTTTATTTCTGTAAAATATTCAAGCCAAAATTAATGGATACCATGATGCAATAGAAAAATGAAAATGGGCACCTCTTCACTTTCCGAGGATCCGACAAGTAGAATCATCCGAAAATTGGAGGAAACAATCCCTGAAAAAATCTAGTCTCACGTGAACTAGTTTTCATGCCATGAAGACCCTATTTTATAGGTATACGGAGGACTATTTTTTTCATTAGTATTATTCCCTCCTCAAATAAAAATTCAAATTCTCAAAGATCTAGCAGGCAAAATCATCCAAAAATTGGAGGGAAGGGTCTTCAAAAAATCTAATTTTATTGAAACTAATTTTTGCATGATGAAGTTATTGATTTTTTGAGATATGAAGGACCAAATTTTTCTTAGTATTATAACCCCTCAGATGAAAAATTTATTTTACCACTTGTTTGGATGAATGAATCATCCAAAACTTGGAGCGGGGAATCCTAGAATTAAACCTAGAATTTCAAGACCTTTTTCGTCATATTCTGATACTCACAATGCACTTACTAAAAATAACATGTGTCCATGACGAGGCATGTATAAAAATAGAAAGTGGTAAAATAAGGATAATTATCAACATTATTGATGCTCTTGATAGGAAAGAAACATTAGGGACTGTAAACATAGCAAAATTGCCAAAAATAACAGTCATGGCTAGGATATGCTAAAAACAAAAAGTCTCAGTTTTGGATGCAGAAAGTTGCAGTTGACTATGATTTGACTCATCTTATTTATTTTTGAAATATTAAAAAGGTTATAAGGTGGTTTCATATCTAAAATAAATAAATTTATTCTTCACAAATGTCTTGAAGCATCATCCTAGCCGAGTTAAGTTGAACTAGGTGAATTCATCGAGCTAGTTGAATTGAGCTCAATAATCTGATTGAGTTAATCTAGTTGAAATAGTAGATTTGTTTGAGTTGAGTTGAGTTGAGTTAGGTGAGTTGAGAGAGATAGTCAAAATCTCATTCTTCTATTAGTGTGAGTGGTATTTTCCATCTTTTACTTAATTATTAGGTGTATTACCACCTCACTAGGTGAGTCATATCACTTAGGTGAGATCATAGGTCATAGGTGTCATATGAGTTATGAAATATTACTTCATGGAATCTATCATAGGTGTAAGTGTGTGTCATATAGGAGTTACATTACATTTCTAGAAAATAACTCCTCTTCTCAATCATGGAGGTATGACGAGATATGCACGGAGTTACACAACACTCCTTTATACATACCTATTTATTCTTGATCTATGAGTATGGAGACCTATTTTCCTTAATGCATGCACATTTTCTCATGGTTGAGTTATTTCTTTGATATTGGAGCTACTTCAATTACTAGTTTGAGTACAACTCCTTGATGTGCACAGATTCCTTCTAGATCTTCGTGCTTCCTCACCTTGTCATGGTATTAAGCTGGGGCAAATTTGGACCTTTGCTCATTTAAAAAATCGCTACATTGACCAACTTAGTTTTTACCCTTGAGATTGAGCTTGTGTTTTGGTTTTGCATTGGATCTCACTTGACTCAAATGTGCCAACTCATCATGTTCTTGTTCACTACCTGCACTCATCTTTGGGTATGCTGGGCCAAGTTGGGCCCTGCTCATTTAACAACTCGTAATATTGACCAACTCAGTTTGTACCCTTGAGCTTATGTTTTGGTTTTGCATTCTCGGTTTTGCATTGGATCTCATTTAAATCAATTGTTTAAAATCATTATGTGCTTGTTCACTACCTTCACTCATCTTTGGCTACATTGAAGTTTTTTTGTCCTTCATCTTCCAACCCTACGTTGCTTTGGCTCCTCAGTCCTAGTTACTTATGTATAACTCAGCGTGGAGCCAAGTTGCCTTGTGCACTATATTCCCATCTCTTCCTTTGCCATTGGCTTGGAATCACATTACATTGCACCCCCATTTATGCCCTGTCTTTGTGCTACGCCTCATGGTGGTGTTGCTCGGCCCTTTGCATCTCCGTACCCACAATTTGGGTTGTCTCTTTTCGTATGCCCGTGTAGAATCTTTTCCATTGTCATTTATTGTCAACTTGTGAGTGAACCAAACACAACCACTAGCTACTTAAATTTTTCCAACCCCATTCGATAGTGGATGCTACCTCTGATACTGCTCAATGTTTAAATCTTGACAGCTCGGCTTGACACGTGATCCATTTCAACTGAGACAATGCTCCAACATAACTCACCAGCATCAACTCGTGCTTTCTCAACACGTGGCTTCAACCTGTCAAATTGGCTTGACAGACCATAATTCCTCAACTCGATTGGACCCAACACCTCAACTCAGAAGGTCATTCTAGGAGATCTCTTTTGTAGTCTTCCAGCTCATCCAGGATCCATCTTGTTAGTCAACTCACTGAGCTGAGCTAGCCCCTTCACACTTCTCTAAGGAAAAATTTTCCCCTTGTCCTTTCTTACTGCCTTTAATTTTAAATTAATTATTTTAAATTAATCTCATCATTAAATAAGGGAGCATTAAAATTTTAAGGGGAATATCTATATTTTTTGAGCTTGAATATAGGCTTATTGGCCCTTTTTCATGCCCCCTTACGCCTTATTGTAAGTGATCTTCTTTGCTTGCGGGTTAGTGAGCACGTATGCCATAACCTTGCGGAAGGAGAGCCCCATTCCATGATCAGGGGGGTGTTTATTTTGTGTGGTTCTTTTCCTTCCACTATCTTATTTGTTCACTTTTATCTGCCATGGATCCCAATACGGTTCCCTTACTCACCCCATTTAACTATCATGAATGGAAAGATACTATATTTTTTGCCTTGAAAAAGAAACACCTCTACTGGATAACTATGTGATTACAAGATGAACCTAAATATGCCATAGAAAAAGAAAAATGGTTTGACAAATGTGATGAATCCTTTGGTTTTTTATGTTTTTCCGTGTCTCCAGAATTGCACTTCCATATTAACAGAGCCAAATCACCCAATGAAGTTTTGTATGCCTTAGATATACTTTTTGGGAAACATGATGAAATGAGAGGGAATTAACTGGAAAAATATTTTATTAGTCTCAAGCAGGTAGTAGTTTTGAAACCCTTGAGGACTTCTTCACCAAATTAAAATCTCTTAGGTTGCAATTGGCAAATTGTGGAATAGACAAAAATGACCCACAACTAATACTTTCCATCCTTACAAAATTTGGTCCCGGCTATTTTGTTTTTGTCTCTACCTTCCATGCAAAAAAATGCCACTTGGATCAAGCTGGAATATTCCCTCCCTTGATGAGTTTATTTCTAATTTGATTAGGGAACATGATAAGTTGATTTAGATGGGTGCTCTAAAATCCACAAAATCCCATGCTCTCATTGCTAGTCATGAAAAACCCAAGGCTTCAAAGGAGAAGAAAAAAAACAAGGATCATGAGAACAAAAAGGACCAATCCACCACCAAATCAAACTCTTCCACTTCCTCTTCTAGTTCTAAACCTCCTAAATAATAGATAAAATGTGGATACTGTAATGGTAGGCATGATGAAGAAAAAAATTTGAAGAAAAAAAATGACCTCCTCACAAGTCTTCTTGAGAAGCAAAAAATAGGAGTTCATGAATCTCTCAAATCATCTTCATCATCTCAAAAATGCTCTAAGGAAAAAGAAAATGGAAAGGGGAAAGTGAAAGAGAAATAAAAAGAAAAAGAATCAACAAAAGAGAAACCAAATGGAAGAGCTTTAGTTGCAGTTATGTTACCTACTCTTATATGGGTTATTGATTCTGGTGCATCTCATCATATGGCCTCATCAGACATTGAGTTTGAATCATTAGAGACATGTGACATATCTTCTATATAGCTTGGTGACAACATTTCTAAATAGGTTTTCTAGAGAGGGTCTATTAAAGTGAGTGGTGGTAGTTTCAAAAATGTGCTTAGTATCCCTTCACTTATAACTAATATCCTTTTAGTTTCTCAGATCATTCACCTTGGACAAGACATGTGGGTTGAGTTCACTCCAAATTCTATTTATGTCAGAGAGTTACACAGTGACATTATTATTACATTTGGGTTGAGTTCACTTTGTTCATCCTTTAGATTCTTCATCCAAATCACCTAGACTTGATTATATTTTTGATCCCACTTCTGATGTTGATGACTTCTCTTCTAGCATAGTTGATTTCCATGGTGATGGGGACCCACCTCCACCTTAAACTTATCACCCACCACATCTTGAGGAGTTATCTTTTGATCCACCCACTTCTAGTCCACTACAAACATTTCATGAAGTAGGCACTATGATTTAGGATTCATTAGACATCAGGTACTCTTCTTCACTGTTCCAGGACATTCCACCTTCCTTCTTCACTGTTGCATCTTATTCTTCATTTCTTCATGGAGTAGCTGAGACTTCTACCTCATTTATGGAGTATTTTTCCTTGGATGGGAACAATAACTTATCACTTCGAGGATCTTCTTCTTCACTTGGAACAGGGTGGCTTGTGACAAGATCATCTTCTTGGGAGGCTGGATAGTACTTCTTCTTAGTTGTTTAGGGGATTTTTTCTATCTCTTTTAAGTGGATTTTTTTCCCATTGGGTTTTCCTTCACTAATTGATATTATTATTGTATATGGGTACCTCATTAGGCGTAGCAGCTGGGAGCCATTTTTCTATGTGTTTTTTTGACTTGCCTTGTCTCATCGAAAGTTATGATGAAGGGGGGGGTGTTAGTGTGAGTGGTTTTTTCCATTATTTATTTATTAGGTGTATTACCATCTCACTAGGTGAGTTATCTCACTTAGGTGAGATCTCTCACTTAGGTGAGATCATAGGTCATATGTGTCATTGGAGTTATGAAATATTCCATCATGGAATCTATCATATGTGTATGTTTGTGTCATATAGAAGTTACATTCCATTTCCAGAAAGTAACTACTCTTCTCCATCATGGAGGTATGATTAGCTATGCATGGGAGTTACACAACACTCTTTTATATGTACCCCCATTTTCTTGATATATGAGTATGGAGACCTATTTTCCTTAATGCATGCACATTTTCTCATGGTTGAGTTCTTGCTTTGATATTAGAGCTAATTCACTTCTTTGTTCGAGTGAAACTCCTTGATGTGCATAAATTCCTTCTAAATCCTCATACTTCCTCACTCTGTCATCTTCTTCCTTTAGGAAATCACATGTCACAGGTAAGTAAAGGAAAAGTTTACAATGTTGTAGTACAGTGTGCGGGACAAGATCACAAGCATCAAAAGGTTTGTACATCGTGAATGAAAATTGTGAAATCCTAAGGAATAAGAGAGTGATCTTCACTCTCATTATAAGATCAATAATGCATCATCATGGGTGATGTATTTGTTCATCTCAAGCTCACATCATAAGGTCTTGCAATAGTTTTTTCTTAACACTCATTCGACAGCCTAAGGTTCCCATGCATTTGGCATGAGGAAGAAAGTGAGATCATCTTGCCTCAAATCAAAATTTTATGCATCAGAGGGATATTTTTCAAAAGATTAGTCAATCCCTTTCCATTCTCTTATTTTCTCCCTTTCTTCTAATTATTCGTTGTACATAATCATGAGAATTTGTCTCATTCACTTAAGTGATTTTCTAAGGTTGAATTATAAAAGTTCCTTTGATTTTTTAAAATGGAACTTATTTCTCGTTTCTTAGGAAGATGTAAAGTCACAAGTTGAATGAGAGCATGAAGATTCATGTGGGGCATAAATGAAATGCCAATTCACAAGGCTATAAATTGGGATGGATTTTCCATTATAAAGGATCCCAAAATCGTGAAATATTGAAAATTTTAGCAATTGTGGATTTTTGTAGATTGATTGAGCTTTGTATTCATAACTACACAAAAAATAAAAAGCTGCATTTCTTCCATTTGTTTTTCATATGTTTTCCCTATACTCTCTCTCTCTTGCAAATTTTTAAGATGGTGATTAAGAAGGAACTTGGTGTCCTTGATAGATGAACCTAAAGAACTATATGTCTCTAGTTTGTCAGTCTCACTAATTGCACCATTATCTTCCTTTAATTGAATGATGAACTACTTCAGTTGTTGTGTGTGAACTCTGCTATTGCCTACTCATAACAATAACCTTCATTTACTAATTTCTCTCCTTCACCACTCACCATTGAAAATTCATCCCTTGTACCCCGTGTAAACACTTTGTCATAGGTTCAGTGAAGTGTTCCTATGCGATCCTCGACCTATTGGACACCCCCACAACATTAGATAAAATTAGGATAGTTTCACATTCAATATTGGGAGCCTCCCCATACACAATAATGAGGGGCATAACCCCGTGAGCGTTGGTGGAAACACTTAATTTTCCATATGATAAATTATTTCACCAAAAATTTTTTACAACTCCACGAGGGAGAGATATACCCTTGTGCACTTGTATAGATCTATACACACACACACACACATATATATATACACATACTTATATATATATATATATATACATATATATATATATATATATATATATATATATATACTATATATACTCAAAAAACCTTTTTACAAATCTGTTGAGAAATACCCACTTTTCAATTTTCATCCTTTTCTAAGCACTTGAGAAAATTTGGTAGAAAGAAGGTACACCCAGGCCGACCATGAAGGTGGTGTTGTTGACTCCGCATTTGAGGAAGAACAAAGAGGTGATTTCAAACTTCCCATCATACTAGCAAGAAGGAAATTTCCTGAAAACCCTCTTGAAGGTCATATTGAAGAGCCAATTGTTAAGCTGGGAGTCCTCATTCCCTCTTGAAGGAGACATAGAAGAGGAAATGACAACACAAGTACCTGTACCATTGGGAAAAACACTGGTCCATTGGATTTGTATCTACCACTCCATGAACTTCTAAAAGGATTGAGAAAGAACTTTCGAAATTCTATGTAGATGGCAAAGAACATCCTGAAGATCATATCACAACCTTCATCACAACTTGTGGCATCCTTGGAGTGCAACATGAAGATGTTGAAGTGTGGTTATTTGTGGAAACATTGTAAGATGCCATGACACATTGGTTCTACTATTTTCCTTCACTCTTAATTGCTGACTGGGGTGGTATGAAAAAAAAGTTTGAATAAATATTCAAGACCACCAAATATGCTCATGCCTTGTTGATCAAATAATACTTGTCTTAGATCACACAAGGAGTCCGCACGGGATAGAAGGCTTGAAACCAAGGGCGTGGAAGGATAGGAAGGACCCGTGCGCGGAAGGCAAGTTCAGATTTCAGGTCTTAGATGATTTTGAGCATGAAGACCTATTTTTGGAAGATGGCATGCAGAACACATCAACGAAGCAAAGACGTGCGCACCATGCATTGTCTATCTTTGGAGAAGCGGATCAAATAATTTTTGCATGGAGATGAGCTGAGAATAGAATTGGCACTTCAGTTAACTACAAAGGACTATAGGTAGCACACTTGCATGTGTGGCTATGATTGTAAATGGCATGTGGCTATTAATAGCATGTGACCTATTTATGGAATAGATAAGTGGTGAAGGACAAGTCCCCACCCTATATATATGATGTTAGGTCCATAGTACATGGGGGATAGAGAGCTGGATGTATGAATGTGTGAGATGTATGTGTGTGTAGTAAAGAATATACGCATATGACTGAATCAATGTATCAATTCCATACACGCATTGGTATAGAGTTAAAATACTGTAAGGAGCTTCTGTATTTAATAATAGATGCAAGATATTGGCTGAATCTAAGTGTCATTCTGTGTGTAGTTGAATAGTGCATGTTATTAATTCAATCACGATTATTGTTTAAGCTTGTTCTTTCATAGATCTGAGGGTAGCATGCATTATAGAATGATGGATTAGTTATGGATCTATATGTTTCTTCCTTCATCATGTTAACATCCTATTACAACAACCCTAAAGAGGGATTTGCTACCTTTACGTGCTTCAGGTGAGCGCTCAGTCTAGGCTGAGTGATGTGTCAGTGTGACTAGGTTGTTATCTAGTAAATTGTAGGTTGCATCATTGGTTCCATTGCTAGGACCTCTTTTTCAGTTATTTTTAGGATGGTTCACGTGATGAAGACGTACCGGTTAACTCTAGCAAGTATTGAGGAATGGATACACGATCTAGAGGAAGAATATGCACGACGGTTCAGTAGTGGATTTGAGTTTAACGCACACACTTGGGTAGAACATAACCTGTATGACAACTTATATGAGAGATTTTTCACTATCTTTCCAGTAGAACTATATGAGTGGCTTACTGTTTATGCATCTCAGTGGAATTGGAGGTATCACACACTTGTTTGGACACAGGAAGAATTTCAGGCCCTCTATGATGCTAATCTGATCTGGACTCGCGCGGTGGATACATGGTTTTGCGGTGTTCTAAACAATTATATTATGGAATATTCAATTTCGAGGTACTCTTGCCTAGAGGTAGTTGAATTCCAATTTTTGTGGTATCCAAGAGGAACATATTTGCAAGGTATTCCACTGGCGATCAAGATCTTAATGGTAACTTTGAACCTGGAGAGTTAACTGATGGCTAACTAAACTTTTCCACACGCAAGGGCAGGAACAGGTTTTGTTTAAGATGGCAGACCTAGTGGCAGAGAAGAAGAGAGAGGAAAGGAAACATAAGTATAATGAGGTGCATGAGAGGGAGATAGAGAAGCAAAATTTCGTTGTAGAGAGTATGGTATGGAGGAGAGAGATGGCTCGTGAAGGATTTACAACTCACGTAAAAGACGTGGAGCCAGAACATCAGGAACTCCCCCATCTTGGAAAGCATGGTAGAGACTCCCCCCTTATCCTCACATGGAAGTGTGCTAGCAGAGACTACTTGGGCCGCAGGCAGCGTATCTTAATCCACCTAGTGACCTAGCCTTTGTGCTTGGTTTTTCAGTATCTAGTACGACAAGTAACCATCAAACTAACTTGGGAAGCAGGAGAACATGAGTAAATCAGGGGTCAAGTACATCAATGGAAGGATAGAAAACTTCAATGTCATTTGGAGGAGCATTATTAGGTTCATCATCTACAAAAAATGCATGTAGGAATTTTGGACCTCTAGAAGTGGAACTACCTCTCAGAATGGAGGGGTGCAGTATAGTACTACTGTCGGAGCACAAGGGAGTACATCTACATGCCTTATTCCAACTACAAGTGTCGGATCAGGAGGTATAGGTGGTTCTAGTTCTGGTGGATCTAGTGGTTCTGGAGGTAGAGGGAACACATGAGGTTTCAGATCAGGTGGTCAAGGTCCGCAACAGCCACAAAATATCTATATGGAGATGTCTCTTCGTCTTCTAAAATATAGAGGTATAGAGGATGCTACCGAACATGTGCATATGTGTGAAATCTTGTGGCACGCTAAAGGGATCATAGATGTTGAGTGAAAGGCAAGTCAATTTTCCACTACATTACAGGGGCACACACACAACTGGTATATGAAGTTTGAACCTGATCAAACTTGTGTGGATTATGTAACATTGAGAGATGATTTCTTAAAAGAGTTCCATATCCCTGAGTTTGAGCAAAAGAGTATAAGTGCACTAAAGGATATCAAGCAAGGCACTACTGAGAGTGTACGTGAGTATGATGCTCATTTTAAGACACTTCTATCTAAGCTATCTTATGATATTCATGCTAGCCAACATGCACAGTGGTTCATTGGAGGATTGATTACACCTTTTAGAAGGGCACTATCACATAAGACATACACTGATTTGTGCGAAGCACTGAAAATGACTTTACATGTTGAGGCAGTTAGAAGCATTGACACTGGAGTTAGTCCATTCCTAGAGGCACAGATTACAACTATGGCAAAGAAGTTAGAGAAGCTATCAGCAAATTCATCCCATGAAACGCGCTTAGGAATTTGGTGTATAGATTGTGAAGTGGAAGGTCACACCAAGGATAGTTTCCCTTGCAGATCTATACGCTCATTACTGTTAGACTATGAAATTTGTCATTTGAATCATTATGCCAGTCACTGTCCTTTGTTATAACGCATGATAAGGAAGAATGTATCTTGCTTTTACAAAATTTACAGGTCCATGACACATGATACTGAGGATTATCTGCTGATTGGTCAGATCCAGGATGCCATAGACCTTGGGGTACGACAGACAAGTATAACAGATAGTTCTAAGGGTAAGAATGAGCACTAAGATTGGGATCATAATAAAACATGCTATATAGGAATGATGGGTGTTTTGAAGGATGCCGTGGAAGGGGACATGGATATCATGGTGGATATGGAGGATGAGGCCATGGTGGAGGAAGAGGAGAGTTCCTTTTGGAACATGTTATACGTGTAGATATCCTACCACTATAGGTGTGAATGTCCTCAAAATATTGCATGTTCTTTCTACAGAAAGAACCATAGCCATGAAGAGTGCCAAGACTTATATGAGAATCTGAGTAAGCAACATAAGTAAGAAAAAAAAGGTGCCAGGGTGGTTAGAATCCAGCGTGCGGTAGAAGATCAGTGGATTCCCAAGATAGCAGAAGGACCTGAGGCATTGACAATGAAGATTACTACACGTGCTGAAGCAGCATGCGTGAGAGAGGCATTGCACCAAGGAGGAGGTTTTGCATGCGAGGTACCTAGATCCTACTCATCAGAAAGAAGTTAACCAGGATACCATGGAAGTGCTAAGGAATCTTCAGGGTAAGATACAATACTTAAAAGAGAAAAATAAAGCATCATAGATAGTACAAATTGATATCGATGATCTGCGAGAGGTGTGTAAGATGTTGCGCTAAGAGAACATTATTCCACTATTAGGAAGTTGGTTAAAAGGGAACACTCTGTACGCAAGTCTTGAGACCAGACGATAGATTCTGCATGTAAATAGCCCCCTTGATAGCATTGACTATGATAAAGAAATTACTCTGAATGTTGTTGTGGATGGGTCGCTGTTGAGAAACATATTGATCAATACAAGTGCGGAGGTAAATGTGCTTACATTAGATGCATGGGTACAAATGGGGAGGCCTCCATTACAGCCATCATCTAATGTGTTATTTATGGCAAACCGGACTAAGGCCACTCTTATAGGGGTTTTGAAAGATGCATCTATAACTATACAAGGGGCCAAGTTCACTGGGGATTTTGAGGTACTAGCACTTACAGAAGCAGATGATTTTCCAGCCCTACTTGGATGCCCTTGGTGTTATGTGAATAATGTTGACTTAAGATTCAATAAGGGGTATATCAGATTTGAAAACAAGGATGAAAGGGTTGTGATACCTTTGAAAGATGGGAATTCTACACCCTATGTTGAGCCTATAAGTGAGAAGGACTTAAACAAAGTCTATGTATGCGCTATTCAATACTTAGAGGTCAATGAGCCATCAAAAGAAGGCATATTACAATGGAAGGATTCTCATTCTATTAGTGATACTATGAGTATTTCTTGTGACAATTGGGCTCATGGTACATATGAATTAGTAGGATGTGAGGTGAAAAGTGTGGTTGCGCGGAAGAATGGATTTTGTTTAATTCGACGGATAGGTAACACAATACCTTGGTATACAGGGACATAAGATCTTCCTGCATTTCTGAAGGCCATGGAAACATAGTGGACAGATAAAGTTAAAAGGAGAGATATGTTAGTATATACACTACGTGGGATAGCAGTGCGCTAGTGGGTAGTCCACAGGGATAATCTTATAAACTGGAAGAGATTAGAGTTGTTTTGTCTACCAGGTTTATAAGGAACAATGCACCTACTGCAAATCTACACTTATCATGGTAATCAACCTGTTCAGCATCACATTCAGTAGTGTGAGAGACTCTGGATAGTAGGACAGGAAGCATTTACCACCTTCACTTTGGGTGCATAGATTGTATTCCACTTTACAAGGATGCACACGTGCTTGGTATGTATATGCAGAACTACATCGAGTAACTGGAAACTAGAAAGATTTGATTGCATGAATGATCCAGACTTTTGACTACTTCTCAACTAAACCTCCTGTAGAAGAGGCATTAAAATTTGTCAAGTGCTTAACTATGGGAGATAGTGCAAAAGAAAAGATAGCATATTCAGGAATTGTTTGGTGAGGAAGAGTTTGGAGCATGTTTTGAAAAGGAAGAATAAATAGACTCCAAACTACTTGAACGCGCTAGCCTTGAGAAAGAGAAAGGAAATATGGTTTACGTCGTGGATGACGAGGAAGTTGAGAACTTGGATATTGAACATTCACACAGGGTGGGCAAGGTCTTTGGATAGTGCAGACAAGGATACACGCACCTATCATGAACCTATGAAGACAAAGAAGGTGAATATAGGTTCAGAGGCTGAGCCTAAGGAGGCCATAATTGGAGATTACTGGTCAGATTCAGAGGTAGTAAAGATCATCGAGTTACTTAGGGATTATCAAGACTTATTCCCTCGGGGATACCATGAAATTAAAGGTGTGCATGAATCATTAGGGAGATGAAGATCAAGCTTAAGGAAGGTGTGTGCCTAGTTAGAAAGAGACCTTACAGGATGAACCCTAACCTTGTGTGAAAAGTTAAAAGAAGAAATTGATAAAATGTTGAAATATGGAATCATCAAGCCCCTTGAACGAGTTAGAATGGGTTAGCCCAATGGTGATCAGTATCAAGAAGGATATGGACAGATTAGGATATGTGTGGACTACAGGGAGCTGAATGTTGCATGTGTCACTGATCCATTCCCTATGCCATTTCACCGAGGAAATAATAGAAGGCGTTGTAGGGTGCATGAAATATATTCCTTTACAGATGGATTTTCTGGGTATCACCAGGTTAGGATTGCTCAGGAGGATCAAGAAAAACAACATTTACTACTGAATGGGGAAGTTTTACCTATACTGTGATGCCCTTTGGATTGAAAAATGTGCCTGATGTATTTTCGCACATAGTTGTTCAAGCATTTAAAGATTTTATTCACAAATTCTTACAGGTTTACTTAGATGATTGGACAGTATATGGACTTGTTAAGGATCATTGTGACAATCTTGTGCTTAATGTTTGAAAGATGCAGACAATTGAGTATCTCTTTGAACATCAAGAAGTGCATATTTTCTATACCATTTGGGATACTATTAGGGCATATAATCTGTAAGGAAGGTTTGTGCTAGTTGATCCAGCTAAGGTTGCAGTCATTTTAGGCCTGGAGGCAACCTACCAATCAAAGTGAGGTGCATGGATTCTTGGGTCACACAAGGTATTATAGAAAATTCATAAAAGGGTATGCCAAAATTATCCGCACCCTTAGAGGAGTTACTGAAGAGGGAAAAGGTACATTCTATTAGGGAGAACCACAACAATGCACATTTGAGACATTAAAGGAGAAACTTACTACTGCGCCCATTCTGCATGCTTTCCCTCATGGGATAAACCATTTCACGTACATGTGGACACCTCTGGCATGGCCATTGGCGTTGTGTTAGCTCAACCTGGAGAGGTATTATAGATCATCCTATCTATTTTGCTAGTAGAAAGTTGACTCCTACTGAACAGAATTATACAACTATAGAGTGTGAAGCTTTGTCAATGATCTATGCATTGTATAAGTTTCGACAGTACTTACTAGCAACACCATTTGTATTTTATATGATCACATGGCATTGAAGTACTTGGTAAACAATCCCATTTTACAGGGGTGCATATGCAGATGGGTGCTCTTATTTCAAGAATTTGACTTCACAATTGTGGTAAAACCAGGGAAAAGTAATTCTGGACCAGATCATTTATCTAGAATCAGTTCAGGAGAGGATGCACGCAGACAATTGAAGATACAATGCCCTGATGCACAGTTATATAGGTTACAATGTGTGCCCATTGGAATTAGAGGACATTGTTGTCTTTCTACGAACAGGTATGGCACCAGAAGGAATGAAAGCTTTAGAGAAGAAGCAACTTTCTATTCACACACGACACCATTTATGTTGATCAGTGGTGACCTCTACAAGCTAGGACAGAGATGAAGTATTGCATCGTTATGTACTAGAGCATGAGCGTATAGGATATCATGGAAGAAGCTCATGGTGGTATTACAGGTGGCCACTATGACAGGTGATGCCACCATGCCATGGAAGATTCTACTAGCTTGGATTATGGTGGGAGACCCTGTATAAGGATTGTAAAGAATATTGTAAGGCGTTTGATCACTTTCAGTGCCTTAGGAAAACCTAGGGCAAAGAGATGAAATGCCTTTGAGACCTATTACTAGTGCCGAACCATTTGAGAAATGGGCCATATGATTTTGTGGGTCCTATTTCACCATCCGTGCACAGGAACTAGATCACGCTATATCATTACTTGCATAGATTATCTGATGCGGTGGGTAGAAGCAACACCTACAAAGGATTGTACAATAGCTACAACCAGCCAGGTTTCTTATGGGAAAATATTATTACATAGATATGGATGTCCCGTTAAGTTTGACAAGTGATAGGGGCACACACTTTTTGAATGAGACAATCAGGATCTATTGGATGAATTTATGGTTGCACACCATAAGACTACACCTTATCATCCTCAAGAAAATGGGACTGTTGAAGCCTTCAACAAGATTTTGAGCCAGACTTTGACAAAAATTTGTGATGTTGGAAGAAAGGATTAGGATGATAAAGTTTTCTGCAGTATACTTTGGGCATATAGAACAACCTACAAAAGGTTGAACAAAGCCACACTGTTTCAGTTGGTGTTTGGCACAGAAAGCAGTTCTTCCCTATGGAATTCATGTTACCATCTTTACGTATTACGCGCGCTAGGAGGTATTGCTGATGAGCAAGATTTAGAAGAGCATATCAATAATATGATCCAGTTGGATGAGTGGTGTGCCATAGCACGTTCGAGTCTGAAGTAAGAAAATGCTAGGTAGAAGGCATGGCATGACAGAAACATAAGGGATAAGAAGTTTGAGATTGGACTTCTTGAATGAGACAATCAGGATCCTATTATCTGAAAATAATCAGATTATTACTACCTGATCTCAAACCCTTATAGGCTTTAATTATTTGTCGATAATTTGTGCCTTTTAAGTAATCAATTTAAAATAAAATGCAAGACATTTAAGACAATTACACACAGATTGATTACAGAGTTCGGAAATTGCCTACGTCTCCGGGTTTGTGGTCGAACCGTTCCACTAGTCAAAACTTGTAAGTTACAGTAGTACTTTCACAAGAAAACCTAATGGAATTTTACTTGCCTATCAGTACACCAGTTCTTCGAAAAATTCTGATGACAGTTGAATTGTTCTTCACTTTCCTGATGCACAATCTCCTTCGGCTTCGATCGGCCTTCCCGATGCTATCAATGTGATGCTAGCACTCCGGTTGACAATCCAAGATTTGCAAGTAATTGGTGTGGCTCAATGGGCCTATTGGGTAGTTTATAATTTACTCCCAATCACAAATATTTCATCTACTATTGCCTAAAATAATAGGCCAATAAACAATATTTGTTGACACATCTCACACAATAAGCTTAAATAATAATAAGCTTCTCCATTGCACCAATGTGTGTCCCCACAATAAGCTTAACAAATAATAAGCTTGGGTTGTGTGTGTACAATGCAAATGGGTTCCCTATTTATACAAAATTAGGGCCCTTAAAAAATGCAATTACATATTATCTTAGGTTATCTTTAAACCTTAGCCTCACCCATAGCAAAATTAATGGGATTACATACTCATATAGGGCGGTTTGCATTTTTAATGGGATGAACAATCCCAATTTGGAGCATTTGCATATGAAATGGGATTAACATCCCCATGTTAGCGGCTCCTCCACCATTTTCCACGCAAGGTAAGTGGATGTATATCCCACATTTTGTGGGTTGATAATACCTTAGGATTTATTAAGCCTTTCCACGTAGGTTTATGTGGTCATGGGACCACTTTGAGACTAACCGCCCCACCTTGTTCACCACGTGGATTTCCATGCATGGCTTAAGCTCCCAAACAACCGCTTCATCACCTCCCTTCCACGTGGACACTTCCACCACTTACCACTACGTGCTCATAGCATTGAGTTTGGCGGTTTAATACTAATGTATAAACATTAATATGTATAGTTTGTGGCATAATGTGTGGTATGTGGAATTTGGGAATAATGCATGGTAAATAATTACAAGGTAATTTGAAATTCGACCCACATGAACCACCTGTCAACCCGTGATGGGAAAATCAAACCAACCATTTCACGATTGTCAAAGACCGGTGGATAAAACCCCTTTAATTTTGCCAAATCATTTTGCCACGTGTCACAATGTGATTGGTCCAATATTGACCAGTTGACTAGAGTTGACTTTCCCGTTGACCGAACTTTGACAGGACATAACTAGAACTCCTGATGTCCATTTTTCGCGTTCTGATAGTCGTTGGAAAGCTCTCGAGATGATCTTCTGCACTAACACCATTTAGGGATGTTTAGGGAACTTTCAAAAAAGATCCCTTCATCACACCTCCCCACTGAGAAAGGCTTTTTGTCCTAAAAAAGCTTCCATACTGTCTTGAATCTGAAAAACTCTGTTGCCACCTCGGAAGTGCTGCTGTAGTAGACCCTTGGGTCTTCTCCTCCAACCTTCTCACTTCAAAAACTTTTCTCCGATCCTAGGACCTGTGGGTTATGGGCCCATGATGCTTCTGTTGCACCACTCTGATATCTGAAGAAGACCTCCACGCCTCCACTTTATGGTGCTAAGTTTCTAAATGAAACCTCAATGCTCCTTCTATGCGGTGCTAAGCTTCTTGATATCTGACAACAAGGATCTTCTTTGACTCTATAACACAGCTCCTAGCTCCAAGTTGATTCCGCAGAATCTGAACTGGTTTGAAGGAACTCCATGTTACGTAGAGCTTTGATTGATCCAATGTCAATGATGGACAATGACTTGTCCCTTTTCAGACCTCAACACCTCCGATGCACGATGCTAAGCCTCTTTGAAGACCTCAAGCCTCCAATGCATGATGCTAAGTCTATTACAGACCTCAATGCCTCTGATGCATGATGCTAAGCCTCTTGCAAGACCTCGAGCCTCCAATGCACAATGCTAAGTTTGTTGATCAGCTACCATTCATATGTGTGGTCGTAATGCCTTAACACCAAATGACGTTCTGAGCTGATCCTTTTAGAGCTCCTCTTGTTGACATACTAATATCAGGTACCACTCTGCTATATGGTCACAATGCCTCTACACAGAATGAAGTTCTGACCCGACGTCAATGCCAGCGGTGATTCAGCTACCATTCTGTTGCACGGTCATAATGCCTCTACACAAAATGAAGTTTCGAGCTGATCTTTGTGAACTCTATTGTCTGCACAAATGGCAGATCAATCTCCGAGCTTTGTGTGAGTTAATTCTTGTATCCAAGCTGTAACAGGTACTCACAAGCTGATTAGGAGACATGTTTGGAGCATTAATCAAATTTTCTAAGTAAGGAAATCCACTGAGTATTGTAAACCTTTCTCTCAGCATTTTCTCACAAAATTTGATCTCCAAACGTAATACTGCATACGATTCATCAATCTGAATTATGCAATATATAATTGAAAAACTGTTGACTTACCCATTTTAAAGGACTTTCACTTTCATGTATTACCTGGTCTTGGGTTGACTTGTCAACTGGTGGTGGAGTAGAAACTTCCTTTGCCTTTGCAATAGGCCTCCATTCCATCTTTGGCTTGCCATTACTCTGATGGCGAGATGGATGCAGTTTCCAGCAATTTTCCACCTGATGCCCATTCCTTTGGCAATGAGCACAAAAATTCCTCTTAATCTCCTTCTTCTGGGATGAGGAAATCTTTCTGCCATTTCTCGACTCTGCATGACGATATTGGTCTTTCTGATTTGCCTTGTTCCTGATGAACGGCATCGACTTCTTCATCAGTGTCCTTCTCTTCCAGCATCTGGCCACTGGATGATTATGCAATCCACAAAAAGTACATGGAAATGAATTCCACATCTTCTGAAAATCATAACCATACTTCTTAAGCTGAAAAAGTGGATCAGAAGTTTTACTGTGCTTATGATTATGGTAAGAAACTGGAGGTGGAATCTCATTACCTCTTAGCTGATTTATCTTACCACATCTTGCCTGTGACGACGAAGCACAACTTTCCTGCTCAGAATCTTCTTACAGGACTAGTGGGGTATTCTCTTTGCTTTCAAAAGCTTGTCTCCCGTCAGCGTTCTTGGAGCATTCTCTAATTTCCATTCCCGCACTAGGATAACCCAAACCTATAAAATGAGGACGATCCTCGACCTGTATTGGGTTAGAAATACCTTGGCCATTTTTACCAAGGCCTCTTCCATCAAATCCCATTTTATCTAGTAACTTGGATCCAATTCCTCTAGTATGCTTTTCAAACAAACCAAAGACTTCATTACCTGAATCCAAAACTGAATGGGAGGAAGAAGAATATTCCAGTGGTGAACAACTTACAGTGCAGTCATTTTCCATGGTCACTACATCTGAAGTTGAAGGTATTTCCTTCCTTTGATCACCACACTGCAACCTTGCCAAGAGCTCATCCTTGGTTTACAGTTCTGATTTCAAATGAGCATACTCCTCTTCCAAGGAGTAATACATGGATCGCATGAGAGAGTTCTCTTCCTGGATCTGGTGATTATAAGCTTCAATTTCCTCGAGCTTTGCCTGTTTAGACATCTTGCCCATAGTGCACTTGTACCCTGTTCACACAAATTGAACCAACTACACCAACTTGAAGAAATCAGTCTGTTAATCAGATTTACTAGCTCTGATACCAAACTTGCTCAGAGATTAGCAAGTTTGCAGGTGTCGATTACCAGCTTTGATACCAAACATGATCTGAAAATAATTAGATTATTACTACCTGATCTCGGACCCTTATAGGCTTTAATTATTTGTCGATAATTTACTCCTTTTAAGTAATCAATTTAAAATAAAATGTAAGACATTTAAGACAATTGCACACAGATTGATTATGGAGTTCGGCAATTGCCTACGTCTCCGAGTTCATGGTCGAACCATTCCACTAGTCAAAACTTGTAAGTTACAATAGTACTTTCACAAGAAAACCTAATGGAATTTTACTTGCCTATCAGTACACCATTTCTTCAAATACTTCCAATGATCAGTCGAATTGTTCTTCACTTTCCTGATGCACAATCTCCTTCGGCTTCGATCGGCCTTCCCGACGCTATCAATGTGACACTAGCACTCCGGTCGACAATCCAAGATTTGCAAGTAATTGGTGTGGCTCAATGGGCCTATTGGGTAGTTTATAATTTACTCCCAATCACAAATATTTCATCTACTATTGCCTAAAATAATAGGCCAATAAACAATATTTGTTGACACATCTCACAAATAAGCTTAAAAAATAATAAGCTTCTCCGTTGCACCGGTGTGTGTCCCCACAATAAGCTTAACAAATAATAAGGTTGGGTTGTGTGTGTACAATGCAAATGGGTTCCCTATTTATACAAAATTAGGGCCCTTAAAAAATGCAATTACATATTATCTTAAGGTTATCTTTAAACCTTAGCCTCACCCGTAGCAAAATTAATGGGATTACATACTCATATAGGGCGGTTTGCATTTTTAATGGGATGAACAATCCCAATTTGGAGCATTTGCATATGAAATGGGATTAACATCCCCATGTTAGCGGCTCCTCCACCATTTTCCACGCAAGGTAAGTGGATGTATATACCACATTTTGTGGGTTAATAATACCTTAGGCTTTATTAAGCCTTTCCACGCAGGTTTATGTGGTCATGGGACCACTTTGAGACTAACTTGCCCCACCTTGTTCACCACGTGGATTTCCACGCATGGCTTAAGCCCCCAAACAACCGCTTCATCACCTCCCTTCCATGTGGACACTTCCACCGCTTACCACTACGTGGTCATAGCATTGAGTTTGGTGGTTTAATACTAATGTATAAACACTAATATGTATAGTTTGTGGCATAATGTGTGGTATGTGGAATTTGGGAATAATGCATGGCAAATAATTACAAGGTAATTTGAAATTTGACCCACATGAACCACCTGTCGACCCGTGATTGGAAAATCGAACCAACCATTTCACGATTATTTGAAGACCGGTGGATAAAACC
Organism: Taxus chinensis; assembly: GCA_019776745.2. Lineage (NCBI taxonomy): Eukaryota > Viridiplantae > Streptophyta > Pinopsida > Cupressales > Taxaceae > Taxus > Taxus chinensis. The sequence goes on along the minus strand of CM034156.1, from coordinate 571,071,810 downwards.
CCTTTAATTTTGCCAAAGCCTTTTGCCACGTGTCGTAATGCGATTGGTCCAATATTGACCAGTTGGCCAGAGTTGACTTTCTCGTTGACCAAACTTTGACCGGACATAACTAGAACTCCCGATGTCTGTTTGCCGTGTTCTCATAGTCGTTGGAAAGATCTCGAGATAATATTCATCACTGACACCATTTAGGGATGTTTAGGGAACTTTCAAAAATGATCCCCTGATCATACCATTATCTACTGTGCTTCCTAGTTAGAAGCACTTGATGGAACACGGTTACCCAGTTACTTTAACGAGAGTAGGATGAAGCCCTACTATAAATAAGTATTCTTGGTGCATGTAATAAGGTAGTATTTCCATTTAGTTTAGGTTTTCAATTATGTATTTCCTTAATGTATTCCCTTCATTGTCAGTATGCTTCGTCAATTTAGTTGTTTTTCTCTTGTAATAAGTGCACTTGCGCTCATGAAGCTAATTACTGTATGAAGAATGTTTATGCACAGAGGAATGCACATAATTTTCATGCGGGGGCACCTGGTTGTAATTTTCCAAGAAAAATACCGGGGGAATTAAAAGGTGAAAGGAATAAGTTGCTACAAGGTGTGCTTTAAGTCAAAAGAAGATTGCTGTCTCAAAAAGTGACCAAGGATGGAGATGAATGAAAGAATAGTATAACACGAGGTAAGTGGAGGCCATGATAGCTACCAAGAGAAGGTACAGTGAAAAGGTACTCAGGCACTTGAGTGCACGTTGAAGAGAAGTTTGTGACCAGAGGGTAGGAAGGTGTGCTAGAGGGTTATAGTTGGGTGTGAAGATGTACCGTGCGGATATGAACGGATTTGGTCAATGAATGAGGGGGATATTTGGTAGGTGAAGGAGAAATAAATGCATCAAAATTTGAAAAATTTATAGAAGGATGGGATGAGGATTCATTTTTACCATTGCGACTAAAATTATTTGAGAGAAGAGCCAAGTGCGAAGAGATGAGTGATCAAGTTAAGGTGCGAAGGGTGTGAAACCAAGAGTGAAAACTAGATCTATGTGACAAGAAGCTTGCATCCTCGGTGGAGAGGGTTTGAGTGAATTAGGGAGATATAAAAGAGTTAGGTTATGAAGTTTCCACCTAGGGAATAATTGAATCAAGCTAGGGTTTGATTCGTAGAGTTGCAGAGTTGAAGAGGAGACATTTGTAAGGTAAGAATGGCACCGAAGAAGGCATCTGTAGCAGCAGTAAAAGGAAAGAAGAAGGTAGTCGTTGAGGAGGAAGAGATGGCACCCAAAAGCCATTTTTCAGAGATGCAATATCCAGAAGGAGTTATTGTTGGCCAATAATGGGATTCACCCATCATAAAGAGAAAAGTAAGTGAATATAATCATAGGACTTCAGAGAACAAGAAGGAGCTCAATTTCTTGCTCACTGCTAGAAGTAAAACAAGCGCACGGTGGATGATATGCTAGTGTAATGACTATACATGTGAGAATATCCTAAAGAGAATTGGGGTCTACCTGTTATATGAACTTCCATATTTCAGGAAGTATGAGCCCTTGTATCAGTGGCTCATGAGTAGGGTACACGGAGACTTCTTCTACTTTGCAGGATGCAGAGTTAGAATCTCATATGCACTTGTCTCATCAGTTATAGGTCTGAAGGCCATGGGAGAAGACATAAAAGGTGACCTTGTAGATAAAGCCATGATTGTAAAGACAAAACATGAGTTGGGGTACCTGAAGGGCCTGCACAAAATGGACATAGACAAATTGAAGAACTGTCCAGTTGTACAAGCCACAACACTCCTTGTTACCAAGTTGAATGATCAAGAGTGGTGGTCATAGGTGAATATTATGTGGTTACATGTGGCATGTAAGATGTCAGAAGGGACAAACTACAACATTACATGCTATATTGTAGATCAAATAGTCAAAGAAGTGCACACAATAGGGAAGATCAGCTTTGGGGCTTTTCTACTATCACTGGTATTTATGGAGATCGGAGTACTAGATGGACCAAAGGAGAAAGTATGGGAATACCCCACAGAGAAAAAGTCCCTAGCTAAAATATTCAACAAATACCTATGCAAGGGGGCCATGACAGATGATGTAAAGAAAAGGTTGGAGAAGTGGTATGACAGGCTCCACACAACATTTGGGGAAGAGTGGCACATCCCAAAGGACCTACCAACAGTGGTAGGGAAACAAGTTCAATTTGTTGTATATCAACATTTCTGCATTGTGTGCTTCCCAATGAAAGATGGAGTCTTGAGACCTTGGTGCAAGTTTCCTTACACATTCACTGCAATGTATTTTCAAGCATCTATTCATAGATTTATAGACACACAATGACTGGTATTCAATACAGATAAGGTAGACTGTGACTACCATACATTGAGGAAGATGTATGTGTATCCTGATAGAAGCACTTATATAGATAGGATCATTTCAGAGGTACTGAATATCAAACCAATAAGCTTGTCTGTAGTAGATGTGGGGACAACATTGGTGTATCTCTACCTGAAGCCAAAAATGGAGAATAACAAATATGTGGAAGGTGAGTTCGTACTTCCAGCACCACCAAAGGGAAATCATATAGTGTAGAACATCCCAATGCGTAAGCCCACAGAGCCAATTGAAGTGCAGGATGAGGAGGAGGAGTGAAAAGATAATGGTGGTTTAGAGCATAGGGGTAGGAGACATCCTACAAGTAAGGGTGAAGATGAGCGCACCATTACCCCACCTCAGCCACAAGAGGGGGATGAAGAGGACTTGAATTTAGTCCAAGGGGAGCACATGTTTAAAAGGGTATTTAGGAGAATAAGGACCCGAGGTGCTACTCCAACCACTGTGCATAAATCACCTAGATTCTCCCCACAGAAGGAGACTACTGCCAAGAGAAGGAGGAAAATAAATTTGAATGAGGAGGCAGAAGAGTTAGAGGAAAGTGCACCTAATTTTCCTACAATTCCAGAGGACATAGAAGAATAGGGCAAGGCATCAAAGGAAAAAGAAGAGGAAGAGAAAATACCAAAGGAGACAACTGCAGAGGATGTTCAGGACGTGGAGACACAAGACCCAAATTTGGAGGCTAAATTTCCTAAGCAGCAAAGGTCTAGAAGGACAAGTGGAGAGCACATTCCACCAGCCATGGGGTATGCAAAGGACATAGGAAAAATTGTCCATGCCCACTTCCAGAGCACGATAGCACATAAGGATTTATTCGGCTGGGAGTTAATGGAGGAGGATATGGTAACTGTGCGCAATAGAAAGCAACTGTCGTGGTCGATGCACACCCACATGGATGAGCCTAACTTTGATGTGTACGAAGAGTCATACATTTCAAGATGACTGAAGAAGGCACCTCAGGCTAGACACATGACATTAAAGTCTACTGTCATGGTAGATGAGCAGGTCAACAATGCATTGGTTAAAGTTTCTGCTGAGGTGGCTAGGAGAAACATGGATAAAGTTGCCATGATCAGAGCACTACATGAAGAGTTGAAGAAAAAGGACATAGAGATAACATGCATAACATAGTAGATGGAATTTTCACAGAAGAAGAATGAGGTGTTCATAACCATCGCATAGGAGATTGGGGACAATGTAATCAAAGCAAGGCCACAGTTAGAGGCCAAGGTACCACAAACATTTCCATCAGCGATACACTATGTGGGAAAGTTGGTGGACTTGGTACTCAAAGACGAAACTCTGGGTATGCAAGCGCCATAAAACTGTAAACAAGATGTCAATCGAGAGAAAGCATCTATGATGAGAAAAGATTACATCTTATGAAGGGCTGTTGCAAGCATTACATGACGTATTGAAGAAAGAATACCAAGATTTAAATGTATGCACAGCTCTAAAGGTGCTTATCAACATCAAGATTCTCAAAGAGAACAATGAGGTCTAGAAAGTAATGAAATATGAGACATTGGGCCATGCAGAATAGGTTTTTCAATGGTTAAACAGAAGTGCAAGGCCCTGACAGCAGCACAAGAACTACAGAAGACTCGGCTGGAAGAGCTTAGAAATCTGATTACGTAGAAGATGTAACTTTTAGAATAAAGAATGACATGAATGTCCAGTGTTGTGTTGGTTATGTAAAATGAGAGAGGAGAGATTGCGAGGGATGAGTTGGAATCCATTACTATGGACATCCCTGAAAAAGTAGAGCAAGCACTCACTGAATTACAGGTTTTGGAGGCCGAAATAAGGAGGAGTATCTAGAGTTGATACTGCAAACAGATACAAAAGAGGTTTCCTAATAACCTCATAAAATGCTTTATTTATCCACATTCTTTCATTCTTATTCTTTCCATTCCTCTATTCTTTCCTTTAATTTTTGTAGATACCCATTGTCGGGACAACAATGAGATTAGTGTGGGTAATGTTGATCAAATAATACTTGTCTAAGATCACATAAGGAGTCCACGTGGGATAGAAGACCCAGAACCAAGGGCGTGGAAGGATAGGAAGGACCCACATGCGGAAGGAAAGTTAAGATTTTAGGACTTAGCTGATTTTGAGCATGAATACCTATTTTTGGAATATGGTGTGTGGAACACATCAACAATGCAGAGACGTGTGTGCCATGCATTTTCTATCTTTGGAGAAGTGGATCAAAGTGTTTTTGCATGGAGATGAGATGAGAATAAAATTGACACTTCAGTTAACTGCAAGAGGACTATAGATAGTGCACTTGCATGTGTGACTATGATTCTAAATGGCATGTGGCTATTAATAACATGTGGCCTATTTCTGGAATAGATAAGCAGCGAAGGGAAAGTGCCCACCCTATATATATGATGTTAGGTGCATAGTAGATGGGGGATAGAGAGCTGGATGTATGAATGTGTGAGATGTATGTGTGTGTAACAGAGAATATATGCATATGACTGAATCACTGTATCAGTTCCATACACGCATTGGTATAGATTGACAATACTATAAAGAGCTTCTATATTTATTAATAGATGGAAGATATTGGCTGAATCTAAGTGTCATTTTGTGTGTAGTTGTATAGTGCATGTTATTAATTCAATCATGATTTGTGTTTAAATTTGTTCTTCCATAGATCTGAGGATAACATGCATTTTAGAATGATGGATTAGTTATGAATCTATATGTTTATTCCTTCATCATGTTAACATCCTATTATAACAACCCTAAAGAGGGACCTGGCACCTTTGCACGCTTCGGGTGAGCACTCAGTCTAGGCTGTGTGATGTGCCAGCGTGACTAGGGTGTTATCTGGTAAATTCTAGGCTACATCATGCCTCCTCACTCAACTTAATTAGATGAAGAAATATCTGTAGTAGTCTATGAGAGACTTCGTGTAAAAATTCAACAAGCTGGTAAAAATGATTCCCCCTATTGCCCTTCTAAGTACATATAATTTGAAGATGTTCTTCATGAATGCTCAATTTCTTGAAGTAAGTTTCTTTCTACGAAGACTTCAACCAAGAGATTTGGACAATGCTCAAGAAATTTCTACTGAGGTATAAGATGACCTCATATTTTTAGGTAAGATCAAGAATCCTTCAAAGAAGGATAAGGCCTAGGGTTCTAAAGATGATAGAGATGATCAATTGTTGTAAAAGTTGACAAATGACTTGACAATGTTGAAGAAATAAGTTTCTTAATGAGCACCTTATACAAAATAGATTACATGAACATCCTGAAGGATTTCCTTAAAGGATCTACTAGTCCATGCAATATGTGATATCAATGAAGAACAATATTTTTTTTTGAATTAGAATTTGGAGATGAAGGAGAAGAGGAATGTGCTCAGACAAGGTTTTATGAATGCACACTTGATGAAGAGATTGAAGATTCTACATAAATATACTCCTATGTGGTGTTCACTCAGTCATAAAAGGAGAAACAAGGATCTTCCTCTACTACCCAAGCTAAGAAATTTAATCCTCAAATGGTGACTCCATGAAAAACAATAACCAAATGAGGATCATTGAAGCCTTCTTCAACAGGCTCAACCAAGAAGAAGCATGATACCACTTCAACTAAAATCCTTTTTCCTCTTTAACTAAGTATCCTTCAATTTCCTTTCAAAAATTAGTTTATGTTGATACTAAGAACACTCATGTAAAGACCACCACAATCCATAATGTTCTTACCACTTCCTCATCCTTTGATATCATTGACAATTTCAAAAAATCCGAAGTCCAAAATTTTGAATATGAGTACTTGAGAACTCATCCCAAATAACTTGAGAAACTCATTCAACATATCAAAGGAAGTAGTTCTATTTTATGTCCTAAATATGTCACCACCAAAGAACTACCTCATGTGTCTCAACCCACTCCATCTCTGAACTGCTTCGCTTCCACACCGTCCACCTCTAGGAAGGTAGAGCCTTTCTAGATAGCCTTGTTGGTCAATGGGTACAAATTGAACAATTGCATCATTGAATCTGGTGATTCAGAAAATGCCAAGTTGACAAAAGTTGCTAAAGATATCAACCTCTCCCTTTCTCCTACCTCTGACCATTTCCTCTCCATGGAAATGAAAGAATTTCCCCTTATGGGATAGATCAAGGATGCTGAGGTTGTGTTGGTGGACTTTCTTGACAAGAAAATGACAATGAGAATAATTGTAGAAGACATTCCCATCCCATATGGAATGTTGTTGGGAAAATTTTCTGTTGAGACGTTAGTGGAGATATGTAGTTGGATTAGTCACATGTCATAATCCCAGTCAATGGTAAAGAAAAGAAAGTTCTTCCCATCATAAAGATAAAGTATACTGTCTAAAGACCATATGACCCGATGACAAATATCCCATGTAAAAATTCCAAATCTTGTAGCTTTTTAATGGCTTTCAAGGATGATCTTGAGCTACCCATGTTGGTGGAAGAATTTATAAACATCATAGAGATGATCTAAGAACATCATGCTGGTTTGATGAAATATGAGTATGAGAGTATATACTTCCCATGGGATGAGAGAATGAATAAAGTTTTCCCACTGGATGTTGACGATGATCATGAGAATATTGAAATAAAACAAGGATATATTAAAGTGACAAACATTACAGATCAAGGAGGAGTGATGCTCAACAAACCCTTGACAGGTAAATTCAATGTTTCCAATCATGTTCTCGATGATCAGTATGAGGTTCCATGAAATGAGTGTGCTTGTGAATATGAAGAATTCTCTTTCTCACTGAAATAAGATAAGAAGTAATACGAGAATGATATCATGTTTCCACATATTGAACGTTAACCTATTCAAGGAGATGATGATTTTATCATGGAAATGTATTTCCTGGTTCTTGGTGATCAAGAATGGGAAAACGATAATGAAGACATTTCAGCTCCAATGTTGTGGTCATTCCCTTTTCATGAAGATGGAAAAATTCCCAATGAAAAATGGAGAAATGAAAAGGTGTTTGATCCTAAGGATAAATTTTTTCAAGATGGAAATATTCTCAATAGACTTCAACATTTCAGTGTTCCCTTTTCTCAAGAGAAGAATGACCTCAACATGAAAATTGATGTCAAATCTCAAAATGGACAAAACAAAGAAAATGATAGTTTCCATGTTGCATGGCTGACCTTAAGCTCATTATGTTTCCAAGAGGATGATGTAATGCACATGTAATAATATGCAAGGAAACACATTCCAAAAGAGCTGAAGTATGAGAAAGATGATTTCTTGGTCCAATTGAGAAATAGAGAAAATCAAAGGGTTGGTGATAATATCAAAGTTTTTGAAGTATCTACCAAGAATCAAATCATGAAGATAATCGTCATGAAGAAGATGATAGGTGAAAAAAAAATGTCTATAAAATTGTGGAAGATGTCTTATGAAAATGATAAATCAAGTATGAGAAAATATCATCTTGACAGTAGAAATGAAAAATCAACAATCAGAAAAACTTGGGAATCAATGAGAAAATGGAAAGTAAATGTAAAATAAATAGAGGCAATGAAATGAATCAGCAGATCATTAATTTCACTATAAATCATGCTATATTTATCAATAAGTCAAGGATAGGTTCACCTTTTAGTGAGCTTGTCAATGGATTTGTGGAAGAAAGGAATTCAGTGATACCTGTTTACAGGTAAGCACTTAGTTCAAATTAGTGCTTCAATGAAAGAGAGATGTCCCTTGCATGTACATAGGAGATTTATGTTGTTTCCCATTTTATTTTTGTGTGTGTTTCCTTTCTCATTTTGTGTTTCCCTTCTGCTTTTTTCCTTTTCCTATCATGTGTTTGTTTCTTTTTGTGTGCGTGTTCAATAAAGGAAGTTATGTTGTGTATTTCTATGGTGAATCTGTATAGCCCAATGGATAAGGCACCGGTCCATGTAGTGTCTTGAGATTATGGATTTAATACTTATCCTGTCTCTATTACACTTGATCAAGAACAAATCCCTAAGCCAGAGCCAAATTTTGTCATGTAAATGTGCAACGTAAAAATTCAAACTTTCAAGCATGACAATTAGACCCAAATTCAAAATGTTATCTCTCGAGTCTTCCCGAAACCCTCTCTTGGTCAAAATTTCAGTTGTGTCATGTCCATAATGATATTTTAGGCACATCTAAGATGATGAAAAATCAAGTACAAGTGTTTTAAATAATGTGACAAGGTGAAAAATATCATTCAATGAAATTCTTCCAATGGCTATTTTTTTAATAGGCCTGGAAATGCTAATTCTGACCTTTCCAAGATTGATATACATCCTCTGGGATGGAATGAAAGGATAAAAATAATCCAGAGATAATATTAAATATATAGTAACATGTTGGAACTGATTTAGGATAGTTTAAGAAAGTTTTATAAGATTAGGGACAAACAATGCAACATCGGGTTTATAAGGTGCAAGGAGCAAGAAGTAAAAATAAATACCCGATCTTCCACTGATGATTCCAAGAGCTCCGTAAGAAGTTAGGAGACAATAAAATACTCATTGGAAATATATAATAATGATATAAATGATGAATTTTTCAAATCTTTCACAAGACTCAATTATCTCCTAGGGAAACTCAAACTGTGTAGACACACCTTGTTGTCATGAGAAAAAAAGAGCTATTTGAGGGAGTTGCAGGAAAAATTAAAGGATGAAACCATAAATTTAATCTTGGAAGGATCTTGGGATTGAAAATCATATAATAATTCACCCAAAAATACCTCATGGAGCTTCAGAAACATCATTGTCAAGTTACGCTCTCTCGTAGGTATGCTCTCGTAGTTAGTCAATTTTGCAAGAGGACACTTGTCACCTCTAGGTTGAGGTGAATTTTTGTGTCCCTATTTTCCCTATCCCAAGGGGATAAAAGGGTAAAAAAAATTTCACCCATCCTCAATTTTTTCCCCTTGGTTATCCATGCGACCAACTTGCAACACTCCAAAGGGCTTATCTGGCCTATTTATAGCTCCCACATCATGCAATCACACAATGAAACTTGGAAAAACCAAGCGGGGGCACATTTTTGTGTCCCTCTTGTCCCTCTTCTAAGGGTACACAAAAATTCATACCTATTTTTCCCCTTTCAAGGCTCTTCATATGCCCAAAAGTTGATCTCAGGTGTTAGAATCAAACCCTTTCCACCTCCATCCTCATCCAATGACAAAGTGAAACTTGTCAAACCCACATGAGGGTGAATTTTAATGCCCCTCTTGTCCCTGTACCAAGGGGCAAAAGGGTAAAATAAAATTAACCCCATACCAACAAGTTTAAAACCCTAATTTTTTCCTTACTTCTTCTACTCTGTCATGTATAGATTTGACTGTTAGATGACCGTCAAAGCTTGAAAATGAATAACTGTTAAGGGTTTTATCACCTGGTTCAACCAAGAATCCATTGTTGAAGCCATGAAGCATTAAAGAACATGAAAATATATCCATTAATCTACCCATAATGTTCCATAGACATCCGTGGTTGCAAGAAATGAAGCTTTCCTCATTGTTCTTTATCCAAAAACCGAAGCACGAGATCCCTATATGAGGTGGAACACAACTTGAACTCATTATTTGCACTTGTATCATTTTTATTACTGTAAAAGATTCAATCCAACATTAATTTCTTCCATGAAATATAAGTACAAGGACAATGAGGAACCCCTTCACTTCTTGAGGATCCGACATGAAAAATCATACGAAAATTGGAGGAAACAATCCCTGAAAAATCTAGTTTCGCGTGAACTAGTTTTCGTGCTTAGAAGACCTTATTTTATAGGGATATGAAGGACTATTTTTTTCATCATATTTATGCCATACTTAAATAAATTTTTAAATTCCCAAATATTCAACATGTGAAATCATCCGAAATCCAGAGGGAAGGGTATTCAAAAAATCTAGTTTCATTGAAATTAGTGTTTGTACGACGAAGTTGATGATTTTTTGAGATATGGAATGCATTTTCTTAGTATTCTACCCCCTATGATGAAAAATTAATTTTTCTACTTGTTCAGATGAAATCATCCAAAATTTTGAGTGGGGAATCTTGGAATAAAATCCATAATTTCAAGACCTTTTTCGTCACATTCTGACACCCGCAATACACTTAATAAAAATAACATGTGTCCATGCTGAGGCATATCTAAAAATAACAGGTGGTAAAATAAGGATAATTCCCTACATTCATGATCCTGAAGACATGAAAGAATCATCAGGGAGTGTAAATAGAGAAAAATACTAAAAATAATAGTCTTGGCTAAGATTTGCTAAAAATAGAAAGTCTCAGTTTTGGATTTGGAAGTTTTAGTTGGATCTAATTTGACTCATGTCATTACTTTTTGACATATTCATAGTGTTGCAATCTAGTTTCATAAATCAAACAATTAAATTCATCCTTCACGAATGTCTTCAAGCATCATTCTAGCTGAGTTGAGTTGAGTTAGGTGAACTCAATGAGTTGGGTGAACTCTACGATCTGGTTGAATTGAGCTCAGTGAGTTGATTGAGTTAAGATAGTTTAAATGAGAGAGTTGTTTGAGTTGAGTTGGGTGAGTTGAGAGATCTAGTCAAGAGATCATTCTTCTTCCTTCAGGAGCTCACATCTTGCAGTTCAGTAAGGAATTTTTTTGTAATGTTGTAGTGTAGTGCCTGAGACAAGATCACAAGCATCAAAAGGTATTTGCATTGTGAATGACAATTTTGAAATCCTAAGTAGCAAGAGAGTGATATTCACTCTCATTGTAAGATCAAGAATTCATCATCATGGGTGATGTCCATGTTTGTCTCAATATCACATCAAAAGGTCATGCAGCAGTGTCAAGGTCATTTTAAGACCCCCCTGTAAAAAAATATTATAGAATGAGTAGCAAATATCTGAAATTAATTTTTAAAAAATGGGGAATATCCAAAAAATGATTAGCAGAAAAGGTGATTTCACATGCCAATTTTTCCTAAACTTTTGTAAAGTTGGACGACTATTAGATGAACACCTATGTAGCATAAGATGACTTGAGTTGGATGTCTGTCTATGTAGAATTAGACAGCCTGAGTTGGATGAGCATTTATGTAGAATCAAATGATGTCAGTTGGATGGTCATATATATAACATCAATCGAATGGAGTTGAACAATTGTCTATGTATAATCAACCAGACTGTGTTGGATGGTAAAGTGTTAGACGCTCATATTTTTATTGTCATCTCATCCATGTATAGATGTACATCTATATACATGGACTTCTCTTAGCTGGCCATCTCTTTAGTAATAGATGGGCATCTCCACTAGAAATAGACATTCGTCTCTTAGTTGGACGTCTTACCTAGAAACAAGCCAGGCTTGGACGGTCATTTATGTGTCAAAAAAAGGAAACACTCATCTTTTTTTTGATAGCCCAAATTTTACAATGAATAAATACATATAAAATGTGGCTTTCGGGGGTACTACCCCCAAACCCCCACCAAGGCACACAGTCCTTGGACCCTGTAAGGGGGTACCCCCCTTGTAACCCCCCAGGTTATGTATTATAACTCGGTGAATATGAGCGTAGTTTGATTCAAAACGTTGGTGATACACATTCATAAGTTCATTTTTAAGTGTAAATATTAGGTGAAATAATCCATATAAATGAAATTTTCCCCGAAATTTTAGGTGAACTGGGTGGAAGCTGACTTCTAAAAATTTTCCATTTCTAATTTCCAAAACCCCTTACATTCATGAGTTTATGAAAATTTGCCACTAAAAATTTCCTTGAGTTGTGTTTCTAAACACTCATTTGGAAGCCCTAGGTGCGAATACATCTGACAAGAGGAAGAAAGTGAGATCATCATGCCTCAAATCAGAAAATTATACATTAGAGGGAAATTCTTCAATAGATTAGTTAATCCATTTCCCTTTTCCTCTTCTCTCCCTTTCTTTTAATTCTTTTTTGTATGCGATCATGATAATTTGTCTCATTTACTTAAGTGACTTTCTAAGGTTGAATTATAAAAGTACCTTTGATTTCTAAAAAGGGAACTCATTTCTCGTTTTCTAAGAAGAAATAAAGTTATAAGTTGAATGAGATCATGAAGAGTCATGTGGGGGGTAGATGAAAGGTCACTTCACAAGGATATAAATTGGAATGGCTTCTCCATTCCAAATGATCCCAAAATCCCAAAATATTAATAATTTTAATTCTTGGTAGCAACTGTAGATTGTTGTAGATTGATTGAGGTTTATATTCATCACTACAAAAGAAACAAAAATATATATTTCTTCCATTTCTTTTTCTCATATTTTACCTCTACTCTCTCTCTCTCTCTCTTGCAAATTTGCAAGTATGGTGATCAAGAGGGAACTTGGTGTCCTTAATAGATGAACCTAAAGAACTATGTGTCTCTAGTTTGTCAGTCTCGATAATTGCATCATTGTCTTCCTATAATTGAATGATGAACTACTCTAGTTTTTGCGTGTGAACTTTTCTATTTCCTGCTCACAACAATAGCCTTCCTTTTCCTAATTTCTCTCCTTTACCCCTCAACATTGCAAATTCCTCCCTTGTACCCCATACAAACACTTTATCACATCTTCAGTGAAGTGTTCCTTTGTGATCCCCGACCCACTAGACACCCCCACAATAGATAGAATTAAAATAGTTTTAAATTCAATAATGGGAGTCTCCCCATACACAAGAAGGAGGGGCGTATCCTCGTGAGTGTTGATGGAAACACTTAATTTACCATACAAAAATTTACTTTTCTAACATGTATGCAAAATATTTTCTCAATGGGTGTAATTTATATTGTGAAATACACACCTTAGAGTCTGCAACAAAAACTTGTGCCTCATTTTCTCACTCCTTAACTAGTTGTCTTAGGGAAAAAATTTGTGTGGATGTTGATCATGTTGAGATTTATGGGAGATTGTAGATGATCACTCTAGAAGTATATCAAATAGTCTTATTATTATTTTGTTTATTATGCCAGGTTGTATGCACCCCAAAAATCACCCCATCCCAAAAGAAACCCATAAGTAGCCATAAGAGGATACATAGTACTCGTAATGCAAATATTTTCATCTATATTTTATTCTTAAGATTCATTACATTCAAAACCAACACTTTTTAAAATTAATTTTCATACTTGAACCCTTTTGTCCCTCGACATATAAGCACCCTTTATTACATTTACCTAGCCATGACCCCCCCTTCACCCCACTAATATTAATTTAATTAAATTAATGCATTATCCTCACTATATTTATTATTTAAATATCTTATTTAAATAATATCCCCACATACAGTTCACTTAGACACCTCACCAAGCCAACTCAACCTAAGACCTATTCTTAGCAAGTTCCCATAACTAACTAAGACTTACCCAAACCCTAAAAATCAATGCCTACATTCCCTCTAACCACATTCCCGCATGCTCACAAGAAGCTCCCAGTCTAATCCGTGGGATAATGACATGAGATCCAAGGAAATCAGGAGGATCTCCCTAGTTTAGTAAACCTAGGAAATCCCACCTTGACCGACGTCGGTTACCCCTAACCGTCGCCGGTTAAGCCAGACCGCCATCGGTTACCCCTTTTAACCCCAAAACAACCTTATTCTCAAGGTTGGAAAGAAAACATTGGGAGAAATTTGACGAGCAAGAACACATCTCAGAGAGATAACACATCTTCAGAGAGCCAATTCCAGTGAAAACTCACATCCAAGGAAGGAGATTGAGCATCTTCTCCTGCACAGCCATCCCAGCCATGATCTGATCTATCCAAGCAAAGAGGAGTGTACATGCAGCCCATGCAGAAGATTTTCTTCAGTTGGTGATCACTTGTAACCTTCAAACCCATCATCAGCACCTCCATCCCTCACACACAGACATTCAGGAATGAAATCCAAGTAAGTACAACATCATACTTTCCTGGTTATTTCATTTCATCATCATTTTATCATCCATTGTTTATCTTGCTCCCTATTGACCTTCTCCACATTTTCACCTCCATATACCCATTAAAACCTCACAAAATCCTACTCCAGTCACCCAATACCTCATCCCCAACCAACCAAAGTCCTTTGTGCAATCACAAAGGAGACCCCAGCTTGTTCTGTGACATTTCCAGATCTGACAGTAACCGGCACCGTTACACCTAACCGCCGTCGGTCACCCCTGACCGACACCGGTCTCTGTGTTTTCCCACACAGCCCTGAACAGAGACCTACCCACCTAATTTTATCTCACCCTCATTCACCTGTGATCTACCCGAGACCTTTATCAGACCTGCAGAGACCCAGAACCAATCATTTGACCTTTGGATTCTATTCTAGCTTAGCCTGTTAGATTAGATCTATTTCTTATTGTGTTTTTAAGTGAGATACCTAAATCATTTTAAAATAACAATAGGATTTACTTTGTTTACAACATTGAATTGTTTAAAATAGTGGACTGACAGCCATCTAGGAAGTATCATACTTCCTGGATCTAGCTTACGCTAGGCAGTTCACTGCCCATATTGTTTAATTCCTTCTGGTGGTCTTGTTTTCATTACAGGTAGTTCCTCCTAGCCAAAAGGAAGCTCTCACGATCAGCTGTGGATTCAGAAGTCATACGCACACAACAACCCATCAACCAACATTTGAACAGGTATTCCTCCTACTGCCCGTTACCCTATCTGTTTCGTCAACACTTCAAAGAAACAATCTAAGAAAAAGGTGAAACATTTTGGCACGCCCGGTGGGACCCATCCGGGGTTCCTTGCATTTCATTCATTCCTAGGAAAAAATTGTGTGTTTGTTTCCCTTCTGAAAAGTGTACACACTAATTTTCTTCCCTGGTAATCCACCTCTTCTTTCTATTTGCTCTAAAGGAAACTTTTCTTTTGGTGTAATTAAAAAGAATCATTTCTTCATGTTTTCTGCATTGTAGTGAAAGAGCATCCCTCTTCCTCTTCATCTTATTGTGTCATCCAATTTCACATTTTCGATTTGGGTTTAAAAACAAGTGCATTCCATTCTGATTTATTGCATTAGCTCACATTAATTGAGGGCAACCTATACGCTGGAAGTCATGACCAGCTGATGGTTGACAAACGAATCGTAGAAAAGCACTTCTATCCTTTTCTCTTTCTCTGAGTCTTACCAAACCACACAAAAATTCAAAATACATACATTCTTAAACAACATCCTACCTGGAAGAAGCTGTAGGTGATCACACGATCACGACACAGTGGGCACCCAGCTCACTGCTCTGTCGAGTCATACTTCAGAGCGAAGCCCACCCCCACCATAACATACCTGAAACCTCACCTTTTAGATCTCCTTCTTTGTAGGAAGCCATCCTCACCAAAAAATCTATTTCACAATTCATGTGTCAGTCCCTAAATAGCATAAGCTAAACAAACATAATAGAAAAGGCACTCCTAGGATCACATTTTCTTAGTGTTTTTGCTTGGCTTGCGTTTTGAGGTGAGAGATCACGTTCATCACTTTTTTTTTGTTCATCCTTGCATGCTCCTCATCATAGCTGGTGTATTCCAGGCTTCACCTGAGTGTGCCTGGGCCATATCATCATCATTCCAGAATTCTGGGTCTGATTCTACATCAGATTTTAATTCACAACCACTTTCTTTCATCACTGTTTCAATTTCACAGTAACCGTCGTCGGTTACCTCTGACCGCCATCGGTTATACCCAACCGACATCGGTTCCAAGTCCTTTTGCTAACCTACTCAAAAGGACATTTTACTTCACTTTCTTCCACTTTTCACAGTCTCTGTCACTGTCATTATTCCCATTGACATTTTAAACATCCTCAGATTTGGCATACCTGTCAGATTTTACCTTCTGCCTCGCTGTTTACTCACTGTCCATTTTCTACAGTGACCGGCAGCGGTTACCCCTGACCGACGTCGGTTTTCCCTAACCGGCATCGGTTAGCCTGTTTCACATTCCAGCCACCATTTGGTACTTCATCCACTTTTTATCACCAGATTCACCTGTTCCTGTTGTTCTCTGTATCATTTACAGAGAAGCAGCCCTACCTGATCAGTACTGGTTCACATGGTGCTGACCCGAAGACAAGCAAGCACCCTCGTATTTCACGCCAGTTGTCAACCACTCCCACCTAGTCCTTCACCACCTTCTATTTTATCACCAGCCATGGATCCCATCCAGCCTACTACTATCACTACCGGAGATGAGGAGTTCGCACGACTCCTTGACCAGAACCCTGCCGCCTTGCAGTTTTACCTTTCCCACTCATCCACTCGAGATGCCTCGGGTCAGTTGATATACGACATGCCCGTATCTATCCCCCTGACTCTCGCACCCACTTCCACATCGGCCCCATCTAGCTCCGTGCTACCCACATCCACCTTACCCCCAGTCATTTCACAGTTAGGTTCTATACCCGCTATGACTGTCGCATCTGTTACCTCTGTGGCACCCATTACATCCACCATACCCTCGACGACTACCCCAAACACAACCTCATCCACCCCTAATGTCTCATACATACCTGTAGCTACATTCCCACCTCCAGTGTCGGTGACCCCTACCCCATTTCAGAACGTGGTTCTTTCCATTCCACAATCATTAGCCCCTATTGCCACTAGGGTTACCACGACCCTTCCACCCCCATATACATACTACCAACAACCTCATGTTTCATCCATTATTCATTCCAGGTACGTACCCCCTATTTCACTACCTTCTTCTCCACCACCCTACATGGCAGCCCCATACACTGGAGTGCCACCCCTGTTATATGCCCAAAACCAACCTCCTCATGCTACAGGAGGCATCCAATCATCACAACCCACCAATGACCTAATTAAATTGATGTTGGACAAGATGCAGACATTGGAGGCATCGGTTTCCAGCTCCCACAACACTCTCACCTATGACGAGATTTGCAACGAGCCTATTCACCCATCCATTCCTATCCGTTCATACCCTGTGCATTGGGAAATGCCTAAATTCAATCACTTCAATAGCAAAGAAGACCCACAACAACATTTGTGGTCGTTCAAACATGGGTGTTATCTGATCGCTCATGATGATGCCTTGCTTTTGAGAACTTTTCCCATGTCCCTCACTAGACCTGCATTAGATTGGTATAGTGGGTTACCTAAACACTCTATATTCTCATTCAATCAGGTAGCCCAAGCCTTCTTGGATCATTTCTCTATCAATATCATCAAGAAGGTTACCATGACCGATCTATATTCCACACGTCAGTATGAGGACGAATCTATCACAGATTTTGTCACTCGCTGGCGCAGCCTGATCAATCAACTTACCTTCCAACTGCCACAAACTGAACTCATCGAGCTCTTCACACGAGCTTGTGCTAGACATATCTCCCCGAGACCTTGCAGGTCCAAACCTTCCAAACATTCGATGAGGCATTCACTATGGCACGAAAGTTAGAGATTCGGGCCATCGAAGAGAAGAAAATCCAATTACGCAATAAGAATTCAGCATTCAAGTCGAATGATACCTCTTCCTCTTCCAAACCACAAACCAATTATTCAAAAGCTAAGGGCACCGCTAACGCAGTGGTACTCAAGGCCGGCCCAGCTCATCCATCGAATCAGGCTACACCCTCATCTAATCTCTCACCTGTCCAGACTTTTCAATTCAGACGAGAGCAATGAAAATATACCCCAATTGGGGAACCTTACTCTTCTATCTTAGAAAATCTTATCAAAGCTGGAGCCATCACCCTTCCACCCATAAAACCACACACTAGTTTTGACCCTGCTCACCCCATGCCCGCATGGTATAAAGAACATGATTTCTGTAACTATCATCGAGTAAAGGGTCATAGTGATGAAACTGCATCACTTTCAAGAATATTGTCCAAGAAATGCTCGAGAAAGGTGAGTTAACTGTGGATAATCCCAACGCCACCCCCAACCAAAATCTACAAATCTTCAAAAAACCATTTCCCAACCATGCCCCTTCATCCAATCAAACCGGTGAGACATCAACTCATGATACCCATACCCGTGAGGTTCACGCTATCTTTAACAAGGTACCTGTCACCTCTCAATTACCTCACATCCCTTCCATAGAGGAAATCCTAGCCCGAAATCCTCCTTCCACATTGGAACCAACCTCCCCTGTTCCTTCACCAATAGAGGAACACCTTTCATCTCCTTCATCACCTACGGAGGGGTCTTCCACTAACATTGAGACCATCTCACCCCTGGCTTCTCCACTTAGAGAACCTTTACCTACAGTACCTCCTCCACCCATAGAGGAGCTCCCATTACCTCCTCCACCCACAGAGGAGCACCCATTACCCTCCAGAGAGAGCACCCATTACCTCCTCCACCCAGAGGAGCACCTATCCATTCCTCCACTTATAGAGGAGCTCCCATCATCTCCTCCACCCATCATAGACCCAGTTGAGATACCTTTTCCTCTTGGCGAGCATTCTCCATCAGCTACCCAAAATCCAACAGACCTACTTTCGGCTCTCTTACCCACGGAAGCTGAAGCTGGCCAATTCCCCATCTCTAAGACACATTTTACGGGAATTCCCATTAGGTCCTCACCAACTCCACCCACAGACATGTCATTCTCACGTTTGGCCGATCACTTAGATTATGTGGATAGGGCTTTACTATGGGGGTGCCTCTTACTCCCTGTCTCAACACAGATGCAGAGATCCCTCGCTGATACCTCCACTATCTACCCAAACACATTTCGACCCATCAAACCAAATACAACCACTGCTGTCGCAACCCCTTCCACGATACCCATTAGCACTCAAACCACACCCTTACCCATAACCCGACCTACATCTAAACCCAAACCCACACCCACAACATTTTCCTCAACTAAACCTATTACCACTTTAGGGGTCACCCCGACCACCAGCCTTACTCATCCACCTATTAAACTGGATTTAGCTACATCCTCCAACATCAATACCACACCTACTCTGACACCCAAACTAAAGAAACAAACTCATCGACCTCATACCCCAACCGCACCAATCACACCCACACTTGTCCCATCTGTCTTAAGACCTCAGCTGCCCAACATGGTCAAGCAACCTTCACCCATCCATAAACCAATAACACAACAACCCATTCCTTCCTCACAAACCTCTAACCTACCCAGGCACACAACATGACTTACACCCGCACCTGCAGTCTCTTTACCACCAATACCTCCA
This sequence comes from Taxus chinensis, assembly GCA_019776745.2. Taxonomy (NCBI): domain Eukaryota; kingdom Viridiplantae; phylum Streptophyta; class Pinopsida; order Cupressales; family Taxaceae; genus Taxus; species Taxus chinensis. Next base: position 571,052,228 of record CM034156.1, on the reverse strand, counting down.
ATACCTCCAGCAAAGAAAAGTAATACCTTCAGCTATTGCTTCACTACCCACTACACTTCAGTCATTGTCCCTCACACCCCAAGTATGACCCACGTCATCTACCTTCACAGCACCCCCATTATCCCCGTGGGTAACTCGCCCTCTTCCTCCATCTACTTTTCCTTCTAGACCTCATACACCCACATCACCTTTACCCAAGAAGGTGCAACCCAAAAACAAAACCCCACTACCCCACAACAAGGTAGTCAAAACAACCCCACACCCTCCTACCCATCCATCTACTGTACCCCTACCCAAACAAACATGACCGATACCTCAAACCACACCGGAACCTAAACCCATAGCTCAACCCGTTCCTACTCTTCCAAAAATAGTTCCTCGACAATCAACCACACCTACACCCAAACCCACATTCACTTCCCATTGTGATCCACTAGCAGGGTCCTATGCCAAAATTTTAACCAACCTCCTCGAGACTTCTGTTATCACATTACCGCCACTCCGACCTTATGACCCCCTCAAACCCAAGCCAAAAGGGTTTGATGATACTAAAATTTGTGCATACCATCATGTGCCAGGGCATGATGTGGAGAACTGCAAGGCCTTGAAAACCATCCTTATCCAATTGTGTCCACCAGAAACCAACTTTGATGACGATGACCTTCTCGACGAGGATCCTACTTCACCAACACCCATTCCCACACTGCCCACTCAACAACCACAACCTCCACCCTCACAGCTTCCTAGAGCCACACCCAAGATTTGAAATTAACATGGTTCACATCAGAGAACTTGCCATGCCACCACCCAAATGTCATTGCACCCAACTGACCTCACAGGGTTTTTCTCCTCCAGTAGGTTTTTTCCCTTCATGTCATTATACCACTCACCCTACACCTTCTCCATTTTCCAACTTCCCTCAAATCAACATGATACATGTCACTACACATGCGCAGAAGGGCAAAGAAAAGGCAACTGACCCACCAACCAATCCTATACCCAACATACCATCTGCACCCATACCTAAAATAACTATCTGCGGCCCCACGTACCCCATTTCTAATGGCGTCACACATCGCACCATGCTCAAACAATTACACCAATCTCCTCTCAAAATGTCCTTATATGACCTCATCCAAACCTCAGAATCCCATCGTCAAGCCCTCATGGAGGTTCTTCAATCTATTGAGGTTTTACCCAATGACCCTACACCCATAGCCTCCATTATCACACCCCATCATGTAGCCTCTCTCACCAAATTACCACCTTCATCCTCACCTCACCTTGTTCACCAAGTGGCCTCCCTTAGCTTCTCAGAGGAGGAGATCGCGCCACACCAAAATGATGACCCGGACCTAGCCCTCTTCATCTCTGTCCACATTGATGACATATGGGTACGCCATGTGATGATTGATGGAGGTGCTAGCATTAACATCATTTCATCCCATGCATTTTCTCAAATGCGCATACCTGAAAATTGCATGCATAAACATCCAGTCATGTTGCGTTCATTCAATGATGCTATCACCTCCACACTAGGCACTGTCATCCTTCACATTCATGCGTAGGCCCCCGCACTGTTCCAGAATTGTTTTATGTTTTGGAGGGGGAATTCCAATATAACTTGTTGCTTGGTAGACCCTAGATCCATGTCATGGGTTGTGTTCCTTCCACTTTGCATCATTGTGTAAAGTTTGAACACGAAGGACACACTTATACCATTCCAGCTGACCCATCACCTTTCAAAACATGCAACATGCTTTACCGACCCAATGATGTGCTCATACCTGTCAAGCCATCTACCTCCGCAACCAATACCGCTTCACCTACACCTCCACCTACCAGTACAACCACTACTTTCACCACACATACCTCCTCCATTCCTACCACTGCTATAACCTCCACAACTAACCCATTAGCTTCCCAATCCATTAACTCCACCTCCGCATTGACCTCTGACACATTATCCATACCAGCTACCTACATACCAACCACTGATCCCTTGGAAGGTGTTTTTCAATGCCTCACTCTGGGGGAGTACCGCCTATATAGTGTCAACACATTCCTTACTCCGCACGAGTATGGAAGCCTTCACCAACACCCTCGCTATGATCACCGTATAGGAGAATGCCTCCTTTATGGTCCTCCTCATCTTCGTACTAGTCTCACCTATGGGGGACTTGATACTACCACTTACACACCTGAACCACCATCACAACCCCACCCATTTTCCGCTGACTTCCAATCACTTACCAATCACCATTTCACCCACACCTTCCTTGCACCGCTGTGCATGGAAGGGTTTTGGTTTTGGCTTTTATGAGCAAGGCTGCCATACCGTTATTCCATGTACCACCCACAAACATAATGACCATAGTGGTATCAGCTTCCCCAAACCTCCTACCAAACAGGCCCGCATTGAACTCATTGAAGACCCTAGCCCTCCTCCACCTTCATCTTCATCACTACCTTCACCCGCTCCACCTTCATCACCACCCTCACCGACAGAGTCGATGGATCCTGAATCTATCCCCCCTAACTTTTTTTTTCATAAACACCATTTCCTTGGGGCCTTTGACTTATCAACGCGAAGGCGAGGCCCCTTCCACTCTTCCATTCCTGTATCCTGAGATGATCGATGATGACACACCTACAATTAACATCATTCAATGTCAGGATGATGAATCCATACTCACCTACCTTGGTGTAGAAGACTCATATATTCATCAGGTCATTACCATCTGAGATGCAAACCATGTTGAATGAATCAACTATCGAGATCAACATTCATACTCAGGATGACCCACACATCCTAAAGATCGGACAATCTTTAGATGCTGCTGAACAGGAAGCCATCACTTCTTTTCTCTGAGATCATAACCACACTTTCGCTTGGTCTTACACAGACATGCCCGGTATTGACCCCACCATAGTGGTCCACAATATCGTAACCATTCCCGATGCCAAACCTATCAAACAAAAGCTGAGGAAAATGCACCCTCGCATTGCTCTTCTCGTCAAAGAAGAACTTCAGCGCCTTCTTTCTGTTTCCTTCATCTTACCCATTGATTATCCTCGTTGGATTTCTAACATTGTCCCTATTACTAAAGCAATAGGGGGACTCCACATTTGCACAGACTTCCGTGACCTCAACCTTGCCTGCCCAAAAGATGACTTTCCCTTGCCCGGTATTGATCAACTGGTTGACCTCACCACTGGTCATGAGATGCTCTCACTCATGGATGGCTTCTCAGGTTATAACCAAATTTTGCTTGCCCCAGAAGATCAACACAAGACCGCATTCATTACCCCTTGGGGAACCTTTTGCTATCGAGTCATGCCTTTTGGCCTTAAAAATGCTGGTGCTACATATCAACGTGCTATGACTTACATCTTCCATGATATCATGCATCACATATTGGAAGATTACATGGATGATCTCTTGGCCAAATCTAAATGTCACGCCGAGCACCTCACCATCCTCGAAACCATATTTGACCGCCTCATTAAATATTACGTCCACCTTCAACCTAAAAAGTGCGTCTTCGCGGTTCTCTCAGGAAAGCTCCTGGGATTTATTGTTTCCCTCCATGGTATAGAAGTTGACCCTGCTAAAGTCAAGGCCATTCTGGAAATGCCTCCACCCACTAACCTTAAACAACTCCGTAGCCTGCAAGGTAAATTACAGTCCATTCACCATTTCATTTCACAATTATCTGATCGGTGTCAACCATTTCATCATCTGCTTAGGAAGGATGTCTCCTTTAAATGGGATGATGACTGTCACAAAGCTTTTGAGGCCCTAAAACAATACCTTCTCCAACCACCCGTACTCATTCCACCTAAAGATGATCAACCTTTTTACCTATACATATCAGCTACCGATCATTCCTTGGGAGCCATGCTCACTCATCATGATGAACAACACAGGGAGCAGGTGGTTTATTACATAAGCCATACTCTTTTGGACTATGAAACCTGATACAACCATCCAGAAAAGCTTTGCTTAGCCTTAGTTTTCATTGCCACCAAACTCCGCCATTACCTACTCAACCACAAAACCTATGTCATGACCAACACCGATCCCTTACACTTCATGTACGCCAAACCTTATCAAAATCAGTGCACCGCATGATGGCTTATGCTTTTAGCTGATCTTGACCTCGAATTCATTCACCAAAATTCCATCAAGGGCCAAGCTATCACCAACCAACTGGCTGACGCACCTATTTCTGGGGATCAACCCTCTAATTTTGACTTTCTCGATGAGTCAATTGCTACTCTTTCCCTGGACGAACCCCCTTACCAAATGACACTGTTCTTCGATGGTTCCAAGTGTCAGCGTGGGGGTAGGGCTGGTGTTATCCTCATTCCTCTAGATGGAGAACCCATGCCTTTGTCTTTCAAACTAGACTTTGAATGCACCAACAATATTTCCGAGTACGAAGCACTCGTACTAGGTCTCCAGGCCACATATGCCCTAGATGTCAAATCAATCCACATCTTTGGTGATTCACAATTGGTCATAAACCAAGTCAATGGTATGTACCAATGTCGTAACGAGATACTTCAAAAGTATAAACATCATGTAGACATACTTTTGACCACCTTTGATCATTACACCCTTCAAACCATCCCATGTTCAACCAAAAAATTTACAGATACCATGGCCTTCTTAGCTTCCCAAATACCCGCTTCCCCTGCCGATTCCAAAATATTTGTCACCATACAAATCCTCCATTCACCTTCTTATTTACCTCATGATGTTTACTCAATTGGAACTGACACCCCTGACCCGAGTGACCTTTGGTATAAACAATACTCCGACTACCTTTCCCTCTCCATCTTACCTCCTGATCTCACCCGTAATGGACAACGTGCCTTCCTTAAAAAGGTCTCTCATTTCATCATTCTGGGGGGACTCCTCTATAAGCGTGGCTTTGATGGTATTCTCTTACGATGCCTCACAAGTTCTGAAATTCCTTATACCATTAAGGAGGTTCATGATGGCATATGTGGAGGTCACTTTAGTGGCCTTGCTGTTGCTAAGCGTATTCTTTGCCTAGGCTATTACTGGCCGACCCTTAACCATGATTGTTGTGACTATGTCAAATGTTGTGTGAAATGCCAACAACATTCCAACCTTCATCATACACCCAGTCATGCCTTACAGGTCACTCGTGACCTTTGGCCCTTCTCTCAATGGGGTTTGGATCTTGTCAGAGAAATCAATCCTCATTCTTCCCAATGCCATCAATGGATCATAACTGCTACCGAATACTACACAAAATGGGTGGAAGCCATACCACTCATCTCCACGAAAGCCAAGAAGATATGTGAGTTCATTAACCATCACATCATTTGTTTACTTTGGTGTTCCTCATCACCTCATCACTGACAATGGAAAACAATTCAAAAACAAAACATTGTAAAAACTTTGTGACACCTTCGACATTCAACTTAGTTTCTCATCACCTTATTACCCACAAACCAATGGCCAAGCCAAATCCACTAACAAAACCCTCAACAAAATTCTCATGAAAGTGGTTGACGATACTGGGAAGGATTGGCATACGCACATTCCTTTTTCCCTATGGGCATACCGTACTAGTATTCACACTTCCACTGCGGCCACACCCTTTTCGCTAGTCTACGGTATAGAGGCTGTTCTACCTCTCGAAGTCCAGATCCCCTCACTCCGCATTTCTCTCCATAACATGCTTACTGATGATGAATTTCGTCAGGACCGCTTAGCACAACTAGAGTTATTAGATGAATGTTGTCTTAACACTCTGGATCACCTTCAAGTTTACCAACAACGTATCAAATGTGCTTATGACAAACGTGTTCATGAACGAACCTTCCAAGTCAGTGACCTTGTCTTGAAAGAAAATCAACACGTAACCAAAGCAGAAAAAAGTAAACGGGGAAAATTTGCTCCTAATTGGCTGGGACCATACATCGTAACTCATACCTATGGATCAGGTGCCTATCGTTTATCCTCACTTGATGGTAAACCTGAACCTGAGCCCCTTAACGCATTACATCTTCGACCATTCTATTGTTGACTCGTTGTCCTACCTCACCCTTTGTCTCTTTACAGGCTCATCCCTTGAGCGCTATCCACTCCATACACCTCCCTAACGATTAAACAAGAATCATGTGAGTACCCATCACTTGTTATCTTCTCTTGAATATGTGTACCACGACACTGTACATAGCATGATTCTCATGGATACTTTTCCTCTACCTTTAGATGAGATCCCATGGTCGTTCCACCTTGCCTTTTGAACAAGAGTCCTATCCTCCACCTTGGTCTTGTCCATGATTTCAAAGACCTCACATTGGACCAAACTCCTTGAGTCAAACTTCTAATAAAAATATGACTCCCTCAAAAGGACATCTTCCTCTCGACAAAATTGCTACTATAAATAGACTGCTCCCTCGAAGGACTGCTATGTGAAGCTTAAAAAAAATGAGAGAAATCAAAGCTTCCTGCATCGATCAACTTCATGAAGACCTCAAGGAGTACCATATTATTTATCCCATATAGACTTCCCACATCGATCAGTCTATCACAACAACAAAAAATTTAGTCATGGACTTAGCCCATTATGACCTCGAACCTCTTACCCAAAAGCCATGTCACTCAAAACATATACAATTATTTACCTTTCACCCACCTTACCATTTTCCACTCTCATTTCCTCAATTGCCTCAAGGGACATCTTGGAATTTCAACATTTGGTGATCTTGTGACTACCTTCATCGTAGAACAGTTAATTGTCCAATGCCTTTCGGGTCTTGTGTTCATCACCCCCTCTAAGGTATGATCTACTCGGTATGATCCTACCCAATCAGGTGGCTTTATTGCCCCCCTCTTATCTTTTAACCATCTTTGTTTATGTTTTGATTACCTTATACAAGACTTGGTACTCAACGATTACCTTTGAGGTAGTCCTCCCCTTTCGCCATAATCACCTTCACCTACATCCTTTTACCTATAATCTACCCACACCTATTAAACCTAAACCCACAACATGCCCACAAACCTACTAACTCATTTTCATATTCTTCCCTAGTTCATGGGAGAACTACATCGGCCTGAGGTTCCTTTTCATCGGGACTATGTAGGCATCACTCTAAGGGCATGGGACCCTTGGAGGTTAGCTCAACCATTCTCTACCCTAAACCAATTCATCAACCATGCCTAACTCACCATTTATGTCACATTTCACTTAAGTTCCCCTTTTATAACAAAATTGGAAATTAAGCCACATACATAACAAGTTGCTTACTATAGTATACATTTATTACACCTACCATCTCTCTATCATCACTATGCATAGATTATAGAACATTTCACATATGACCCATAGTATCATTCATTTCCAAAATAATGAATCATAACCATGCCTACCAAACATGAATTAACCATGCCTACCAAACCTGACTCTATCCATGCCTATAACCTGACTCGATCCATGCATATAACCTAACTCGATCCATGCTTAAACCAGCCTAACTCCATCATGCATAACTCACTTAATTTGAAACCACATTAAAGTAACAACTCCATATCTCCTCTAACACAAGCCATACAACCACTATCTCATAAACATATTAACACATCAAAAAATACCATGAATCTCATCATATAAATCAATAAATGTGTATCTCAAAATACATGCCTATCTCATCATGTCCATCATCTCCAAAATTTCGGCACACAAGATGACCTATACAAACATTATGCCATCGGCATGGAGGCCGGTCTCATATGGCCTTACCCATGTTCGTGACCTAGATATTTGGACCTGGACCATCGCTAGTGACCTTTGACCTCATGTGTTCGCTATACCTTGCGGCACTGTTACCTGTGTTGATTGACCTAATGACCTTACCTAGCCTATTGTTGTGACCGTTTATCTTGACCCTACCTTTGGTGTACCGGAACATACCTAAAACATTCCTGCACCTAACCTACGTTGTGTTTCCTGACCATATCCTATACCTTGGATACCGATATTCACTTCAACCTTGTTTGGATAAACCTATCGACCTTAGACGATGTAGAGTTTTCCTTCTCTTCAACCTGGTAGTGTGCTGTAGTTTATACGTGTGCGTGCATTTGACTATTGCTACATGTGATCCTGACCCATTACCTAGATTTCCCGCGTAGACCTTTCACCCTTTTTCCCTATACCCACTTGCCTTTTCCTCACATTTACCTTTTATCAAACCACTCACCACTTCAGTTGCTACCTCGTTAGTTCCTAGTTTGAGGGGGATCACCTTCACCCACACATGGGGCAACCACATCTTATTTTAGTTAGCATCACTTACTAATACAAGCTACGCAAAAAAGGGCAAAATGTAGACACTAAAATTAGGTCACACTCCCCTTTTGTCCCTTGACATATAAGCACCCTTTATTACATTTACCTAGCCATGACCCCCCCTTCACCCCACTAATATTAATTTAAATTAAATTAATGCATTATCCTCACTATATTTATTATTTAAATATCTTATTTAAATAATATCCCCACATACAGTTCACTTAGACACCTCACCAAGCCAACTCAGCCTAAGACCTATTCTTAGCAAGTTCCCATAACTAACTAAGACTTACCCAAACCCTAAAAATCAATGCCTACATTCCCTCTAACCACATTCCCACATGCTCACAAGAAGCTCCCAGTCTAATCCATGGGATAATGACATGAGATCTAAGGAAATCAGGAGGATCTTCCTAGTTTAGTAAACATAGGAAATCCCACCTTGATCGACGTCGGTTACCCCTAACCGTCGCCGGTTAAGTCGGACCACTGTCGGTTACCCATTTTAACCCCAAAACAACCTTATTCTCAAGGTTGGAAGTTAACAAATATTGGGAGAAATTTGACGAGCAAGAACACATCTCAGAGAGATAACACATCTTCAGAGAGCCAATTCCAGTGAAAACTCACATCCAAGGAAGGAGATTGAGCATATTCTCCTGCACAACCATCCCAGCCATGATCTGATTTATCCAATCAAAGAGGAGTGTACATGCAGCCCATGCAGAAGATTTTCTTCAGTTGGCGATCACTTGCAACCTTCAAACCCATCATCAACACCCCCATACCTCACACACAGACAGTCAGGAATGAAATCCAAGTAAGTACAACATCATACTTTCTTGGTTATTTCATTTCATCATCATTTTATCATCCATTGTTTATCTTGCTCCCTATTGATCTTCTCCACATTTTCACCTCCGTATACCCATTGAAACCTCACAAAAGCCTACTCCAATCACCCAATACCTTTTCCCGACCAACCAAAGTCCTTTGTGTAATCACAAAGGAGACCCCAACTTGTTTTGTGACATTTCCAGATTTGACAGTAACCAGCACCGGTTACACCTAACTATCATCGGTCATCCTTGATCGACACTAATCTCTATGTTTTCCCACACAACCCTGAACAGAGACCTACCCACCTAATCTTATCTTACCCTCTTTCACCTGTGATCTACCTGAGACCCTTTATCGGACCTACAGAGACCCAGAACCAATCATTTGACCTTTGGATTCTATTCTAGCTTAGCTTGTTAGATTATATCTATTTCTTATTGTGTTTTTAAGTGAGATACCTAAATCATTTTAAAATAACAATAGGATTTAATTTGTTTATAGCATTGAATTGTTTAAAATAGTGGACTGACAGCCATCTAGGAAGTATCATACTTCCCGGATCTAGCTTACGCTAGGCAGTTCACTGCCCATATTGTTTAATTCCTTCTGGTGGTCTTGTTTTCATTACAGGTAGTTCCTCCTAGCCAAAAGGAATCTCTCATGATTAGTTGTGGATTCGAAAGTCATACGTGCGCAACAACTCATCAAATGACATTTCAATAGGTATTCCTCCTACGCCCGTTACCCTATTTGTTTCGTCAACACTTCAAAGAAACAATCTAAGAAAAAGGTGAAACATATGTTTCAAATATTTTTACATTTAGAGGCAAACGAAGATTAATATTTTGAGAGGAATTTAGAGATTTATACCTTACAAGTTCCTTTTTTATTCTATGATTTTGAAACTTGAGTCTCAATGCTCTTAATAGACGAGTTGTTATACTTGGATTCATAATTTTGACAATATTATTGAAGATTTTTTTTTTTTTCTAAGTCATGTGAAACATGCTGAAAAGGAATTACTATGATTCCTTATTACATGTTGGGAATGTTCCATTTATTTATCTCTATGTAACAATCCTGCGATATGAGAAACATGATAAGGAGATTGTAATTTTCCCTCTTTGATGTGTGGGTGGCCTTGTTATGAAAAACTATTGTGTTAAATATGATAGAGGATGTTATGTGGATTCATATTTGCATTATGTTGATGGATTATATATGATGTTGGAATGTCATATGTCATATAATCAGCCTATGGAATAAAGAAACCGATTTGTCTTAACTATGAAAAATATTAGGAGATATGCACTAAATAAGATTCAGTAAGAGAACTATCAATCTTCACAGAAAATGAATTTAGGAAAATTCTAACTTTTCTTTCCTTTTATTTGGAAGTGTTTTGGCAATTGGATTCCTCTCCATAGATAGGGTTGTAAGTGGATCATGTCCTATTTCCTTGTGTACTCCTCTAAGTTAACCTATATTTTGTGTCACATTGAGGATGGTGGTCTTATAAAAGGATGGAGATGTAGTTCCCCATGTTGCTTTACTTAGATAGTGTTCATCGTGGGCTCAAATTGTTGATTCAATTGATCCAAATTAGTGTCCCCATTGGTTATGACATGTTGATGTGGAGATAGCTTAAACATTTGCTAGAGTATATTTTTCATTTAGTCAAAATTTATAAGTGCTTTACTAAGTACCTTGGGTACATTGTAAAGTTTGGAAAATGATACACACATATACATTCATAGATAATGATAATAACAATGAATAAAATAAATTAATGATATGTAATAATCAAATTATAAATAGACTAAAATAAAATAAAATAAATGAGAAAAATAAGAAGGATAAATAAAATAATTTAGTGGTAGAAAAGAGTAGATGGCAGCGATTGGAAAAATTGAAGGCAATTTGTGAGAAAGCAACATGGCGAGTACATGGTAGGAGAAGTGTGGAAGGAAATTTACAAGGTTCAGTGGATTGATCTTTTCATTATAACTGCAGTGGTAAAGGTTTCACTTTGGATGGATCTACCCACACAGTCTATATTGCGGTTCCATATCCACCCTATTTTTGTAGACATGTTTGCATCAATCCCAAACTATGCTGAAATGAAAGTTTTTATTATGGAAATTTGTCAAAGCATAATGGAAAGGGAATTTTTTAGTTGTAGATGAAAGTGGATAGGTAGATATGTATGAAAATGTGGAAGCATGAACAAGGAATATGGAATTTTTGAAAAATTCTTGAAATAAATGTGATATCATTAAAATTTCATGGTGGAAAAATATGCACTAAAGGTGTCTATTAAAAAGGCCTTGGAAAATGTTGAGGCAGAATATGCACAAAAAGGGTCTGTTAAAAAGGCCTTGGAAAATCTTGTGCAATGCTAATGCTTGGGTACATATGTATGTAAAAGTGGAGCTTACACAAAGCACATGAATTATTTGATGAAACACCTTGACCGATTCTTTATTGTTAGGTATGAATTTATCTCATTCTTGCTTCTATTTTATTGTGCATTCCTTCTCACAATTGTAAAAATAAGTAGCCTTTATTTTTATGTGTGCAAGTCATATGAATGATAGCTTACATATTTCCATTTTCATTGTAGTAGTGTTTAAATGCTTCTTGGGTAATAGATAATGACCTATAGTAAACCCACCTAAAACTTACACTTACTACAAAATTAAATATAATGTGAAAATTGAGGCTTAACATCACAATCATGATAACAAACTCTATTTAACAAAATTAAAAAAATTCAGCTTCTCAGTGGTTCACATTGGACTTCTTGAGCACATTTTTAATTTAATTGTAAATCAATCTTGAAGTTATGAAACCCAAAATACAATCAACTGGGTGTAGAACATACTTTCTAGTTGCAAACACATCCTGAAGTCCTTTCCTAGTGTAGTGGAGATTTATCATGTAAACACATTTCAAAACTCCACCATAGTTTTAATGTTATTAATAATATTTTATGTCTCCTTACCTCTCTTCAAGTTTTGGAAATACAAAAGTAACATAAAATCGTGTGAAGCTATTATTATCTCTCTTAAATTCAAAAATGGAAATTATTTCTTTAAAAATTTGACATGTATCTGAATTATGAAAATGTGTAGAAATTTCGTGTTCCTCTCTTTGCACTCTGAATGTGCTAAATGTGTGAAACTCTAATAAGTGATTTTAATACCCTGCGTGTCTCTCACCTTCTTGAAAATTGTAACGTATATGATTTCATGGTTATTTAGGAAGGTTAAATAGAATCCATCTTTGAGATGAACCATGATATAATAGGGTTGTAGGTATCATAGTGGAAATCTTGATGAATGAAGTTATCCAAGAGCTGCATTTTTTCTTCAAGTCAAAATTGTGAAATTCAAACTTGTAAAATTTAAATTGAAATTTCAAATTCGTAGATTCAAATTTGTAAAATTAAACTTGTTTATTTTCATCAAGATTTGACTAAGTGTTTAGATTATAGAACAAATAGGAGTTTCATACTTTCCAACTAATTTTGCAAGCAAGTTATAAAATAACTTCAAAGTTCCAATTCCCAATTTGGTATTTTCTTTGTTTGTTATAATTTTAGAGTAAATTTGAAATTTGCATGAAAATTGCATTCAAAACTCAAAAATTTTGATTTTATATTTCCATTCATATTTCAAATTTTTATAATTTTCAAGTAGATTTGTAACTTAGTTGAAAATTTCTTCTATAGTTTTGAAACTTAATTTTCACTTGCTATTTTGTTGCTTGGAATTTAGAGGTTCTATGCAATTTTGTATTTCACATGAAAATTACATCTTTCACTCTGAAACTCGATATGGTATTATATTAGTATAAATTGGACTTTCAAATTTTTTATGCATGTCTACTTAATTTATACAATATGCTCACTGACCTCCATATATAAACTTAGTCTTGATTAGGGTTTCATATTTATTGTACACATTTACAATTTACCTATAAATTGCATCCCAAATCTTGGATCCCAAAATACTCTTGACATAGTGTATGTCAACATTTTTGATCCCTTGTGCAATTTTGTAGTTTGACTACAAGTTATACATTGACCTCCAAACCCTGGTTCAATGTTGACTTGACATAATCTAGGGACCGAGATGATTTGACAACATTTGTAGAGTCACACAATGGAACACAAAACAAAAAAAATTCTCTATTAATTTCAAAATTTTAATGAAATCTATAACATTTCACTTTCTAAGGGGACATTATAAACTAAAATAATGGTGGTGTGTACAATTTGTACTATTTTCAAGCTCACTTTTCCTCCTCTATCTTTAGCTCACTCCTTAGTGACTTCCAAAATAACCCCCAACACTGAAATGAACTTGCTTGTTCCCAATATTTTCTCATTTTAATTCCTTCAAGAGAATTCTCTCATGCCCATTCATATTAATATTTGAATTGCATACCATTAATGGTTTCAAACTACCCTAGTTTTGAATTCTTACATACATGTGCCATGTCAAGTTGGTAGTTGAGAAAAATTCATCTAGAATATCCTTCTCAGATGATTAGTCAGATGCTTTCTCTCTTGTATGAAATTTGTTCAGTATTCCAGTCATCGCCTACTTCATTTTTTAATTTTCTTTACATGTTCCATGTTAGTTCACTGTGCAATCCTTGCTTACTAAGTTTCACGCACCAACCCTCAAATGGATCCGTGTAACTATTTTTCTTTATTTTAAAATCACTACATGCCACCTCCATGAAATCACTGTGAATTTCCCTTTATGAGCTACACCTTCAACAAAATTTTATGCACTATTACACGCCTCACTTCAATAGTCACTGTGGGCAAACAACTCCCAAGTCACTTCAATAGTGCACTATTGCACTATTTTATGCACTATGGGCAAACAAATCCCAAGTCACTGTCTCTGAATCTACATGGAGCTTCTACTCCTCTGTCCTCCACCACACTCCTGCTCCATCCCTCAGTAGATGGATTGCAACATGAGCTTTCGTGTTGCTAGAACAAGGACAAAGCTTGAAGTAACTGATCAAGCTCACTAACTAGGCCTCTGCCTGAAATCCACCTATATCACCTGAGTAATGTGAGGGCCTAAGCTTCAGGATATCTTTGATGTGAGCCACTGCTATGGTCTGTCAGCCTCTAGGCCTCTCTGCAAGCTCATCCCTAAGCATAGGGCTCCGAGACCTCTCGCTATGCTCCAGAACTCTATCACCCTATCTCCTAGGTGGTGAATCCACTCTGACTGACTCCGCATGGGAGTTCTCTCCTCTATGATCCTTGCTAAGTTGAGAGGGTACCTGGCCCTCGATAGGAGGAGCTCTATCATGACTAGCTGTCTGCCCTCCACCTAATCCTCCATGTACAGTGGCATTAACATCTTGAAGGGTCTGTAGAATCCGAGGTAGAATGGCTGCTACACCCTGATCAAGTGGTGGTGGTGGTGGTGGTGGCAGCGGTGAGTCTAAGTCTTTATGAATGTTTCTCTCGCTTCTTCTGCACCTCCTGCATAGACCTAAGAGAGAGTCAGTTCATTTGCTAAGTTATACAACTTCCATGTTTACTAAAAACATACAAATTCTTGCTAAGTTGTTTTCTTGATTTATAGTGTGCTAGGTTTAGGTTTTCATGTCTCAAGTTTTCTAGTGTGCCCAATGGTCCAAGCCTTTGAACCACCACTCTGATACCATGTGTAATGCCCGCTTCAAACTACCACTTAAGACCAAGAAACAAACTAGGATTGGCTAAGAAAATTAAGGAATAATTTTTTTTTATTAGAGTGTTTGCAAAGAGGGTTACAAGATCACAGTTAGCACAAACCAGATAAGGGTTAACAAGTAAGATTGACTTGCAACAATTATAGTAAGAAACTAATATCAATGAGACATGGGGTCAAAACGAGAGGTTAAATTCATCACTTAGGTTAGGAGAGTGAAATCCCTCTCATCTTTGCCCAAACAGGCTTACAGGGTTCAACTTGATGTTTCACACACTTAGATTCATCAAAGCTTTCCTAAATCATTCCCATTGGATAGGAATTTCTCTCACCTTTCCAACCATATAAATAAGTCCTCGTAACTCCTTATAAAACACAAGTTATGGCCCGACGGAGTTTAGGGGAGAAATTTTCCCTTGAGGAGTCTGCGGGCTTAGGGAGAAGAATTTTCCCCTTGAGCGGGTCGGCGGAGAGGGGAGGACAATTGAGAATTTTTCCCTCCTTGAGCACAAGAGTGCAAAATGCCTCCGCAAGCTTGCGGGTTCGACAGGGAAGACCCATGTCGCTTCCCGATTGGCACGGGAAAATGTGGAGCGGCGGAGCACTTTAGGTTTTGAAGATTTTATACGAAATCCCAAAGGTGGAAATGGACACGCGCCTCCACCAAGGAGAAACCCATGCCATGTGTCAGCATGTGATTGGAAGGGGGCTGACAGGTTGTGGGGAAAATTGGAAATTTTTCCCAAGGACCAAAAACCAAATTTCCCGAAGGAAAATTTGCCTTCAAACCTTTGACATTGCTCAAAAGGCCACGTGGCATCTTGTGGTTGGACGCGGGTCAGCGGAGCAACGTAGAGATTTAAGGTTTTGTGCTAAAAGAGTTTTAAGGTAAAAAAGGCTTGCATGGGCCCGCGCATCCACTAGGACATGTGTCAACACCTCATTCACTACGGAGGTGCGGGGCCGTGGAGGAAAAAGTAAAATTTTTCCAAAGGATTTAAATGATTAAGTTTTCAATTTAATCCGAGGGCCCACCAAGCCACGTGTCAGCACGTGATTGGTTGCGGGGCCGTGGGGAAAAATGTGAAATTTTCCCAAGTCAAATTTTCATAAAGTTAAGTTTCAAAAAGAGTCCACCCTCCGAAGTGCCAGGTGGAAACATCTGATTGGTTGCGAGGGTGGCGAGGCCGCGGAATTTTTGAGGAAATTTTTCTAAAGGTTAAATTTTAATTTTTATATAGTTAGATTAATTTTTGGATGGCCATTTTGAAGTAAAACTTAAAATGGCCATAACTTTTGATAGAAAAGTCAGTTTTGAGAAAAAAAAGACTTTACGGAAAGCTCTTGGAGTCCTCTTTACACAAAAGTCATCAATTTTGGATTTTGATGAAGTTTCAAAGGTCATTTTTAAGGAATCGATCTGTAGGGTTTAAAATTCAAAACTGGCAATTTTCCAACTTCTCAATTTGATTAAATTTGGACTCCTCCTTCACTCCACATGTTAAACAGACATAGAGGATCAGTCTAAGGAGGGTCTAGAGTATTATAGTGAAGTTAATTTGTCCAATTATTCAAGTTTTCATTTTTCCGGCAATAGATGGGAAAAACAATCGTGCAAGCTCCGAATTGAATTCTATTAAGTTTTGGGGGTTCATTCTTGACTGTTAGAGTGAATTTGAGTTACTTAGGTTTTCCTAATGTGAATTTCAAAGTTTTATAGCTTCTTGTTGAGTAAAAGTCTGAACTACTCATTTTTAATAAAACATGGATTGCCAGAATGAAGTTTTAATTCAGTGAACTGTTTCTTTTAAGTCTACATGTCAATTTATCTTTTAAAAGTGTTTATAGTTTATAATTGGTGTCATATAATTGCTTATTAAGTCTTCCATTCAATTTTAGTTTAGATTACATTTCAGATTTCAATTTGAATAAACATCTTGCAAGGAATACAACAATGTCTATCATTTCCACACATTCTTTCTTTTATTTTTAACAGCAGTCAATTTTCAATAATAATTCAAATCAATTGTGCAATACACTTGTACAACTTTCCTTTCTATTTGATTTCAATAGCAACATTACATTCAATATGTAAAGTTAATTTTAATTTTTTAAACTTTCTGCAAAGGAACAAAGGATTGTCATTTATTTTCTACGTGTTCTTCTTCCCCAAACATAAATTAAAAACACAACAACAATCAAATTGCAATACAACAATGCAAGTTGAGAAAGGAATGTAATTCATTATTGATTTCCAACAATACTTAACAGATTATTTCTTCCTTTGAATTTCAATATGTAATTTACAAACTGTATGACATTCTTTTCCAAAACAGAGAATAGAATAATAAATATTTACATTTCCCAATGGATCTCAATCTTCCCTTTCCAATGCTAAGTGTCTTCTCATTACAAACAATAATACAATCATCCACTTCGAAGTGGGAAGGTTACAATGAAATTTCTCAAAGGATGGGACTATCAAACTGTATTTTCTCCAAGCTCCAAAACAATAGCATGCAAGTTTCTTCCTCATTTCATCTTGATCACAACAAGGAAGGGGGAAAGGTAATGCTCTCCACCCAACCAAGAAATCCAATGGAAAAGGAGAAGCCATCTTTCCCCATTCGCCCCCGAGCCCCAACCATATTGGAATAGAGGATGAACATCAACACATGGAAATAAGGCTTCTTTCACAACAAACATCATTCACATTACATACAACATTAATAAAATAAACAGTCCAACAAGACAATAGTTCCCAACTACATTTGCAAACATACACACAATACATAGGCTTGGTCCAAACAAGCCAACAAGAGCAAGAACTATGGGGAACTCCTTATGCCTCCCAATTTGGAATTGGGCATCCACCAAAATGCATACTACCAAAATACATGTCAAAACACATAAACCTTATATCTCCCAACCCCTCCTTATGCCCCCTCCAAAGTCTCTCCCTTATGCCCCCCCAATAGTAAGAAATGCAAGTAGTTTCTTTTCCTAGGTGGATCCCAATCCAAAACTCCCTCCAAAATAGAGTAAGCAGGGAAAATTTTAGTGGCGAATATTCGTAATATGGCGAATATTCCATTTTTTAAAATTTTGAAAAGGTGAATTTTTTGGCACGGGTCAGTGACCTGTTTGCCTAAAAATTACACTTTAATTTTTTTTAGGGGTTGGCTTCGCCTACCCTTGAAAATATCCCCTATATAAACCTAGATTATTTGCCAGGTAGAACACTTCTACTTCACATTTTTCAACAATATGATATATCCCATATTATAGACGTGCGACAAGGGGGTAAGTTATTGACGTGCGACAAGGAGGGTTTGTAGACAAGGAGATACTGTAGATATTAACGCATAGTAGACGCATGCCAAAGAGTTTGTTGATGAGCGACATGGAGTTTTTTTCGATGAGCAAGAAGAGGGCAGAGGTTGCAGACGCGCGACAGATATTTGCTGTCGCGCATCAAAAAAATGCAGTGACGCGCGTCAACAGGCCTTAGTGACGTGCGTCAACAGACCTTAGTGACGTGCGTCACTAAGGTCTGTTGACACGCGTCACTAAGGTTTGTTGACACGTGTCACTAAGGTCTGTTGACGCACGTCACTAAGGTCTGTTGATGCACGTCAACAGGCCTTAGTGACACACGTCAACAGGCCCTAGTGACGTGCGTCAACAGACCTTACTAACGCATGTCACTAAGGTCTGTTGACATGTGTCACTAAGGCCTGTTGACGCGCATCACTGCATTTTTTGACGCGCGACAAGGAGATACAACAGATATTGACGCATAGCAGACGCACGACAAAGAGTTTGTTGATGTGTGACACAGAGATTTTTTGATGAGAAAGCAGAGGTTGGAGGCTGCAGATGCGTGACAAGAGATCAGACAGCACCCTCAGTGACACGCGTCATTAGGTCTATTGACGTGCGTCACTAAGGTTTGTTGACGCGCGTCACTAAGGTCTTTTGACGTGCGTCACTGCATTTTTTTGACGTGCGACAGCAAAATCTCCCATCGCGCGTCTGAAGCCTTCTGTCGCAGTGCTTGATAATCAGGTGAAATTTTTTCATACAACCCCCAAAAAAATTTCCTTCCCGTGAAACCGGTTCCGGGGATATTCGCCAGGTATTCTCCACCTCCGATTTCCAGGAGGTCTCTTAAAATGAACCCTGAGAGTAAGTGTCATTGGCAATCCCTTATGCCCCCCATATGAAATCCCCATAGCCTTCTCCTACACCTTTCCCTAAGCATTCTACCCAACCAGCCAACAATACACAACACATTCACCATTTCATTCATGTAAGAAAAAGGGAAAAACAACATTTAAAAAGGACAAGATCCTACCTCTCCATTATGGAGATTGTTTCCAAAACAGCAAGCTCCTTCAATGTTCAAAAATGCAGTCCAAACAGCAACACTAAGCATGCAAATGAATTTCCAACTCCTTTCACAATGCAAGGCTCCAACAACAATAAAAATTCGACCCCAAAAGAAAGAGCAAAGTTTTAGCAACCTCCAAATGAGCAAGAAATTTCACTTTTATAGGAAAGGAAAGAGAGAGGATGATGTGGATCCAAGTGGGATGCCACATCATTCTTCGTCATCCCCCAAGAGGAAATCAACATCAACAAACAAATACCAATAAATTAAATATGACAAAATCACTTACATACTCCAATTCAACCCATACTCGAAAAAGGACTGCATTTAAAATATGTAAGGGAAGTGTAATTAAAGCTTACAAATGTCATTTCAAAATTCATTATAAATGCCTATATTTAACCTCCAAACTATAGGCATGGTTGGTGGATCATTTTAAGAGGTATGGGACAAGTTTAACTTGTCCCACAAGCCTCCAAATTTGGCCTCCAAGGTCAAATTCGAATTTCATAAAAGGTGGAGTGTTTGACCTTCCCAAAATTAGCCTTACATACTCTTACATATCTCTTACACATCCTTACAACATTAACTTACACATTCTTCCAACATTAATATTTAAAATAAACCACTTTATTAATTACATTCCACATCCCAATTAAATTTAAATAAAGTTTAACTATATGATTCTCACATTAAAACTATCACATTTAAATTAAATTACAAGAAGGAAAACTTTACTAAATAAAATACATACAACAACAATAATAAAGAACACATTAATAAAACACATATCCCATGGTCACATATAATGGAAACCCCCCCATGGGAATTCCTAGCAAAACACAACACACACAAACAATACAGTTACCATGGTGACTTTATTGAATTCACCCAGAATTTCAATATGGTTAGTCTCCAGTCCCCCGACATTGTTGTGATTTTTAACCTGCAAAATGCAAATACCTCCTTCAGCCTCGTGGCCACATCAAACATCCAAAATGATATAAACAATATTTCAAAATCATCTAAACACACAAATCACAACAATATCATTAATTCAACATTATCATTTTAAATTCAATTTACAAATATATCATCATCCAATGAATCTCTATACTAGAGCTACTCATAATGTCAAATGTCACATGTCTAAAATCAGCATCAATACTATATCCATGTCAACAGTATATCATCATCTGTATATAATATTGTCTCTAATAATAATCATGCATGCTAATTGAATCAAGGTCCATAATAATCCATGATCTAACATCTACACATCATACTAAATCAAAACATAATAATGTCCAAAATGAGATCAACAATATCAAGGTTAGTACATAAATAGTGTCAAAGGGAAGTGGGCACTACATCCCCCTAACCTGAGACTCGAATTCCTCCTGGAATTTACTAGAACAAATGTGGAAATTGTACTTGTAGCACCATAACATTCTCCCAAGTGGCTACAGTCTTGTCGAATCTGTCCCACTATATCCGTACCTAATCAATCTCTCTACCTCGAAGGCCCAGGGTCCTACGATCTATGATATGAATGGGATCCACCGTCACCTGCCCCTGATCCTGCAACTGTAATGATGTCCAATCCAACACATGAGAAGGATCTGCAATGTACCTCCTAAGGATAGAAACATGAAACACATCATGTACGCGAGACAAGCTGGGTGGCAATGCTAGATGGTAGGCCAAAGGGCCGATATGCTCCAAGATCTCAAAAGGACCAAAAAATCAAGGATCTAAATTAGAACCTTTTCCGTAATGGATCAGGCTCTTATGCGGTCTAACACGAAGGAACACCTTCATGCCCACATCAAAATTACGCTCGGTCCTATGCTGATCAGCATGCTTCTTCTACCTATCCTATGCCTCTTGCAATCTCTTCCTGATCAACACTACCTGCTGCTCCATGTCCTACAAAAGAGCTTGTCCAAGAGATACTTTGTCCTCTAACCTATCCCAACTAAGGGCTGCCCTGTATTCCCTACCATATAATGCCTGAAAAGGAGCCATGCCTATAGAACTTTGAAAACTATTATTGTAGGCAAAATCCACTAAGTACATGTACTCCTCCCACTTACACTATTGATCCATCACATACATCCTGAGCATATCCTCCAAAATCTGATTCACTCACTCGGTCTGTCCATCTGCCGCAGGGTGATATGTTGTACTGAAGTTAATCTTCATCCCGAGGACATACTGCATGGTAGTCTAGAAATGTGAGGTGTACAAAGGATCGCGGTCACAAATGATCTTCCGTGGGATCCCGTGTAACTTGACGATCTCATCTAAATAAACTCGTGCCACTGCTCTAGCCATATAAGTGGTCTTCACAAGAGAAAATTGATCCACTTTTGTCAATTTATCAACCATGACCATAATGACATCATGGTGATATCTCGACATAGGTAGTCCAACAATGAAATCCATGGAAATGGTGTCTCACTTTCATTCCGGTATGGCATGAGGATAAAGAAGACCTATTGGATGCTGATGCTTGGCATTAACCCTATGGCACTCTAAACACCATGACACAAATTAAGCCACGTCCCGATGAAGTCCTCTCCAGTGATACAACTGCCTCAACGTAGCGTGCATCTTGTTCACCCCGTGATGGGATGAATAGGGTGCACGATGTGCCTCTACCAAGATGCCCTGTCTCAAGCCTCCATCTCTGGGAACATATACCCTACCTCTGTGCCTGAGAAGACCATCTACCTCTAAGGAAAATCCATCAAATTTCCTCTCAAGGGGTCTCTGTGACTCGATCTCTGCTCATACTGTCATGTAGAAGCTGTCAAGAGGAAGCTGCTGAAGAATCCTGCTCTGCTAATCTTTGCTCACTGTATTGGTCATAGCCACATGCCTCCATCTAATGAGAGCATCTACTACCACATTCTCCTTCCCCTTCACATGCTCTATCTCCATGTCATACTAAGAAATCAACTCCATCCAACACCGCTGACGAGTGTTTAGATTGGACTGCGTGAAGAGGTGGCGAAGACTCAAATGATCTATCCTAAGTGTGAATCTCTGTCCAAGAAGAAAATGTCTCCATCTAACCAAAGCATGTACCACTGCCACAAGCTCAAGATCATGGGTAGGATAATTAAGCCCATGATCCTTGAGTTTTTGAGACTCAAACGCTACAACCCATCATCCTGCATCAACACACCTCCAAGCCCTACTAAAGAAGCATCTGTGCAAACAAAGAACTCACCCTGTGGATTCGGCACTACAAGAATGGGTGCTATAGTGAGGCACTCATTCAGTTTCTTGAAGGCCTACTTGCATATTTCCATCCAAACAAACTTCTTCCCTTTCCTCTGAAGGGAAGTGATATGGTGCGCAATCTGAGAAAAGTCCTAAAAAAATCTCCGGTAGTAACCTGCTAAACCCATGAAACTGTGCACCTCGGTCACTGTAGTGGGTGTTGGCCAATCCATAATGGCTATAATATTGGAAGGATCGACTATGATACCTTCCCAAGAAATGATATGACCCAAATACTGCACCTCTGTCTGGAAGAAAGCACACTTCTCCAAGTTTCCGTAAAGTTGCTGCTCACGAAGACACTAAAGAACCTGTCGAAGGTGCCCCTCATGCTCACGTGTACGTGAGTATATCAAGATGTAATCAAGGAAGATGAGCATGAAGCGATCTAAAAAGGTTCTGAATACCCCATTCATCAAACTCATAAACACTGCAGGGGCATTCGTCAACCCAAAAGGCACCACTGTGAACTCATAGTGCCCATATCTCGTATGGAAGGCAGTCTTATGAATGTCTGCCTCCAAAATACTTAACTTATGGTAGCCTGATTTGAGATCAATCTTAGAGAACACCATGGCTCCATTCATCTGATCAAACAAGTCATCAATGCGAGGAAGAGGATAACGATTCTTGATCGTTACCTTGTTCAATTAGTGATAATCAATACACAACCACAATGATCCATCCTTCTTCTTCACGAAGATCATCGGTGCACCCCAAGGGGATACACTAGGATGGATAAGGCCCTTCTCCAAAAGGCCCTCAAGCTGCTACTTGAGCTCACAGAGCTCCAGGGTGGTCATTCGATAAGGTGCCCGTGAGATAGGCTCTGCCCCTGGAACTAGGTCTATATGGAAATCAATCTCACACAGAGGTGGCATCCCCGGTAGCTCCCCTAAAAAAACATCGGTAAACTCTCTCAAGATGGGATGATCATCTCGTGATGTTCCACTAGACCCTTCCTCTGACTTGTCACTAACTATAACAACATACATCTAACAACCCCGTCACACACACTGCTTAAGCTGCATAGCGGAAATGGTGTGAATAGAAACGGGTCTCCTGACCCTTGTAATCACCGAATCAACTCCAAGATCATCTGCATAAGATATAGTCTTGTGATAGGAATCCATCTTAGCCCTATGTGTAGATACCCAATCCATACCTAAAATGACTCCATATGAGCCAAAAGGAAGAATACAGAGATCTGAGGTGGTGGTGAAAGGTCCCAAATCCACTACACACTCCTTAACTAAGGAGTCCATAGAGATCTTGGCTCCAGAAGCTATCTCGACATCCCAACTAAGACCCTGCCTAACTGCCACCAGCCTGCATCACTCTACTAAAGATGGTGCAATGAAAGAATCAAAAGAACCAGAATCAAACAATACAGAGGTAGGAATACCATCAATGCTACTTGTGGTCTCAATGAATGTGCTCTGGTGCTCTACCTGGTGGTTCTCAACCACTACATAGATCTTGTGGCTGCGTCCCATTGCACCAACTATCGGCTCAGAAACTAGTGCCTTACCCTTGTTAGGATTATGAGGGTAATCTCTCCAGAAATGTCCAGCTACTCCACATCTAAAGCAACCACCTGATCCTCTCCAAGGAGCAGCACCTCCAGTAGGTGCCCTAGAAGCCTATGGTGTGGATCCTAATGATCCAGCTGTGGTCTATTGTGGCCTCAACTGGCGAGCTCCAGTTGACTAAGCTCTAGGTCCACTCTGTGTCCTGATGGGACCCCTAGGAGGAGGCCGCATGCTCTAACCTCTCTGTGCATCATCTCTCTGTGGAGGTCTATATGGTGGGCGGGACTACTGATATTGCTGCTTCTACTATGGCCTAAAGGATGACTATGCTGAATGCTACCCACCATGAGGAAGAGGTACTGAACCTCTCAATCTACCATCCTGCACCTACTGAATGTGGCTCCTAACTCGGTCTCTAGCCTACTAGGTCTTACCCCAAGTCTCCTTTGTAATATAGGCCTTCTCGATGGCCTCCGCTAGAGTTTTTGGACAGTGAATCCGTACTACACCTCCAATGTCCAAGTTCAGGCCCCGGATGAACCTGTGAATCCATACCTACTCATCTTGCATATACTCTACATACTAAAGTATATTTAGAAATCTACTCTCATACTCTACTACGGAAAGGGTAGCCTGTCGGAGGTCATGGAACTCATCAATCCTCTGCTGGATGAACCTTCGTGATAGATATCTACTCCTAAATCTCTCCTTAAATAGCTCCCAAGTCACTGTCTCTGAATCTACATGGAGCTTCTACTCCTCTGTCCTCCACCACACTCCTGCTCCATCCCTCAGTAGATGGATTGCAAACATGAGCTTTCGTGTTGCTAGAACAAGGACAAAGCTTGAAGTAACCGCTCAAGCTCACTAGCCAGGCCTCTGCCTAAAATCCACCTATATCACCTGAGTAATGTGAGGGCCTAAGCTTTAGGATCTCCCCGATGTGATCTGCTGCTATGGTCTATCAGCCTCTAGGCTTCTCTGCAAGCTCATCCCTAAGCCTAGGGGCTCCGAGACCTCTCTCTATGCTCTGGAACTTTGTCACCCTATCTCCTAGGTAGTGAATCCACTATGACTGACTCCGTATGGGAGTTCTCTCCTCTATGCTTCTCGCTAAGTTGAGGGGGTACTTGACCCCCGATAGAAGGAGCTCTATCATGACTAGTTGTCTGCCCTCCACCTAATCCTCTGTATAGAGTGGCATTAACATCCTGAAGGGTCTGTAGAATCTAAGGTAGAATGGCTCTTACACCTTGATCCGGTAGTGGTGGTGGTGGCGACGGTGAGTCTAAGTCTCTATGAATGTTTCTCTTTCTTTGTCTGCACCTCCTACACAGACCCAAGTGAGAGTTATTTTATTTGCTAAGTTATACAACTTCCATGTTTACTAAAAACGTACAAATTATTGCTAAGTTGTTTTCTTGATTTACAGTGTGCTAGGTTTAAGTTTTCATGTCTCAAGTTTTCTAGTGTGCCCAATGGTCCAAGCCTTTGAACCCACCGCTCTGATACCAAGTGTAATGCTTGCTTCAAACTACCACTTGAGACCAAGAAACAAACTAGGATTGGCTAGGAAAATTACAGAATAAATTTTTTTATTAGAGTGTTTGCAAAGAGGGTTACAAGATCACAGTTAGCAAAAACCAGATAAGGGTTAACAAGTAAGATTGACTTACAACAATTATAGCAAGAAACTAATATCAACAAGACACGAGGTCAAAACGAGAGGTTAAATTCATCACTTAGGTTAGGAGAGTGAAATCCCTCTCATCTCTGCCCAAAGAGGCTTATAGGGTTCAACTTGATTTTTTACACACTTAGAGTCATAAAAAAATTCCTAAATCATGCCCATTGGATAGTAATTTCTCTCACCTTTCCAACCATATAAAGAAGTCCTACTTACTCCTTATAAAATGCAAGTTATGGCCTGATGGAGTTTAGGGGAGAAATTTTCCCTTGAGGAGTCCATGGGCTTAGGGAGAAGAATTTTCCCCTTGAGCGGGTTGGCGGAGCGGGGAGAAAAATTGAGAATTTTTCCCTCCTTGAGCGCAAGAGCGCAAAACACCTCCATGTGCCCGCAGGTCCGACAGGGAAGACACGTATCACTTCCCGATTGGTGTGGGAAAATGTGGAGCGGCGGAGCACTTTAGGTTTTGGAGATTTTAGACAAAAGCCCAAAGGTGGAAATGGACGTGCACCTCCACCAAGGAGAAACCCATGCCACGTGTCAGCACGTGATTGGACGGGGGCTGGGTGGGTTGTGGGGAAAAATTGGAAATTTTTCCCAAGGACCAAAAACCAAATTGCCCGAAGGAAAAATTTGCCTTCAAACCTTGGCGTCCTGTGGTTGGACGTGGGTCAGCAGAGTGATGGAGAGATTTAAGGTTTTGTGCCAAAAGAGTTTTAAGGTAAAAAAGGCTTGCGCGGGCCAGCGCATCCACTAGGACACGTGTCAGCACCTCATTTGCTGTGGAGGTGCGGGGCTGCGAAGGAAAAAATAAATTTTTTCCAAAGGAGTTAAATGATGAAGTTTTTAATTTAATCTGTGCGCTCACCAAGCCACGTGTCAGCACGTGATTGGCTGTGGGGCTGAGGGGAAAAATATGAAATTTTCCCAAATCAATTTTTCATAAAGTTAAATTTCAAAAAGAGTTCACCCTCCAAAGTGCCATGTGGCAACATCTGATTGGTTACGAGGGTGGCGAGGCCATGGACTTTTTGAGGAAATTTTTCTAAAGGTTAAATTTTAATTTTTATATAGTTAGATAAATTTTTGGATGGCCATTTTGAAGTAAAACTTAAAATGGCCATAACTTTTGATAGAAAAGTTAGTTTTGGGAAAAAAAAGGACTTTCTAGAAAGATCTTGGAGTCCTCTTTGCACAGCAATCATCAATTTTGGATTGTGATGATGTTTAAAAGGTCATTTTTAAGTAATCAATCTGCAGGGATTAAAATTCAAAACGAGCAATTTTCCAACTTCTCAATTTGATTAAATTTGAACTCATCCTTCACTCCACATGTCAAACAGACATGGAGGATCAGTTTAAGGAGGGTCTAGGGTATTTTAGTGAAGTCAATTTTTCCAATTATTCAAGTTTGTATTTTTCCAGCAATAGACAGGAAAAAATGACCATGTAAGCTCCAAATTGAATTCTATTAAGTTTTGGGGGTTCATTCTTGATTGTTAGAGTGAATTTGAGTTTCCTTAGGTCTTCCTAATGCAAATTTCAAAGTTTTATAACTTATTCTTGAGTAAAAATCTGAACTGCTCATTTTTTAATAAAACATGGATTGCCATAATGAAGTTTTAATTCGGTGGACTGTTTCTTTTAAGTCTGCATGTCAATTTATCTTTTAAAAGTGTGTATAGTTTCTAATTGGTGTCATATAATTGCTTATTAAGTCTTCTATTCAATTCTGGGTTAGATTACAATTCAGATTTCAATTTGAATAAGCATCTTGCAAGGAATACAACACTATCTAACATTTCCATGCATTCTTTCTTTTCTTTTTTAACAGCAGTCAATTTTCAATAATAATTCAAATCAATTGTGAAATACACTTGTACAACATTCCTTTCTATTTTATTTCAACAACAACATTACATTCAATATGTAAAAGTTAATTTCAATTTTTAAAACTTTCTTCAAAGGAACAAAGGACTGTCATTTCTTTCCTACGTGTTCTTCTTCCCCAAATAGAAATTAAAAACACAATAGAAATCAAATTGCAATACAAAAATGCAAGTTGAGAAAGGAATGTAATTCATTATTGATTTCCAATAATACTTAACAGATTATTTCTTCCTTTGAATTTCAATATGTAATTTACAAACTGTATGACATTTTTTTCTAAAACAGAGAATAGAATAATAAATCTTTACATTTCCCAATGGATATCAATCTTTCCTTTCCAATGCAAAGTGTCTTCTCATTACAAACAATAATACAATCATCCACTTTGAAGTGGGAAGGTTACAATGAAATTTCTCAAAGAATGGGACTGTCAAACTGTATTTTCCTCCAAGCTCCAAAACAGCAGCATGAAAATTTCTTCCTCATTTCATCTTGATCACAACAAGGAAGGGGGAAACGCAATGCTCTCCAACCAACCAATACATCCCATGGGAAAGGAGAAGCCATCTTCCCCCATTCGCCCCTGATCCCCAACCATATTGGAATAGAGGATGAACATCAACACATGGCAACAAGGCTTCTTTCACAACAAAAACATTCACATTGCGTACAACATTAATAAAATACACTGTCCAAAAAGACAACAATTCCCAACTACATTTGCAAACATACACACAATACATAGGCTTGGTCCAAACAAGCCAACAAGAGCAAGAACTATGGGGAACTCCTTATGCCTCCCAATTTGGAATTGGGCATCCACCAAAATGCATACCCCAATAGTAAGAAATGTAAGCATTTTCTTTTCCTAGGTGGATCCCAATCCAAAACTCCCTCCAAAATAGAGTAAGTGCCATTGGCAATCCCTTATGCCCCCCCCCCCCCCCCATATGAAATCCCCCATAGCCTTCTCCCTACACCTTGCCCTAAGCATTCTACCCAACCATCCAACAATACACAACACATTCACCATTTCATTCATGCAAGAAAAAGGGAAAAACAACATTTAAAAAGGACAAGATCCTACCTCTCCCATTATGGAGATTGTTTCCAAAATAGAAAGCTCCTTTAATGTTCAAAAATGCAGTCTAAACAGCAACACCAAGCATACAAATGCATTTCCAACTCCTTTCACAATGCAAGGCTCCAACAACAATAAAAATTCGACCCCCAAAAGAAAGAGCAAAGTTTCAACAACCTCCAAATGAGCAAGAAGCTTCACTTTTATAGGAAAGGAAAGAGAGAGGATGATGTGGATCCAAGTGGGATGCCACATCATTCTTCCTCATCCCCCAAGAGGAAATCAACATCAAAAAACAAATCACAATAAATTAAACATGACAAAATCACTTACATACTCCAATTCAACCCATAGTCCCAAAAAGGACTGCATTAAAAAATATGTAAGGGAAGTGCAATTAAAACTTACAAATTTCATTTCAAAATGCATTATAAATACCTATATTTAACCTCCAAACCATAGGAATGGTTGGTGGATCATTTTAAGAGGTGTGGGACAAGTTTAACTTGTCCCACAAGCCTCCAAATTTGGCCTCCAAGGACAAATTCGAATTTCATAAAAGGTGGAGTGTTTGACCTTCCCAAAATCAGCCTTACATACTCTTACATATCTCTTACACATCCTTACAACATTAACTTACACATTCTTTCAACATTAATATTTAAAATCAACCAATTTATTAATTACATTCCACATCCCAATTAAATTTAAATAAAGTTTAACTATATGACTCACACTTTAAAACTATCACATTTAAATTAAATTACAAGAAGGAACATTTTACTAAATAAAATAAATACAACAATAATAAAAAAGGAACACATTAATAAAACACATATCCCATGGTCACATATAATGGAAATCCCCCCCCATGGGAATTCCTAGCAAAACACAACACACACAAACAATATAGTTGCCATGGTGACCTTGTTGAATTCACCTGGAATTTCAATATGGTTAGTCTCCAGTCCCCCGACATTGTTGTGATTTTTAACGTGTAAAATTAAAATACCTCCTCCGGCCTCGTGGCCCGCATCAGACATCCAAAATGATATAAAAAATATTTCAAAATCATCTAAACACACAAATCACAACAATATCATTAATTCAACATTATCATTTTAAATTCAATTTACAAATATATCATCATCTAATGAATCTCTATACTAGATCTACTCATAATATCAAATGTCACATGTTTGAAAATCAACATCAATACTATATCCATGTCAACAGTATATCATCATCCATATATAATAATGTCCTCTAATAATCATCATGCATGCTAACTGAATCAAGGTCTGTAATAATCCATGATCTAACATATACACATCATACTAAATCAAAACATAATAATGTTCAAAATGAGATCAACAGTATCAAGGTCAGTATATAAACAGTGTCAAAGGGAAGTGGACACTATAATTTAACACTAAGTGTATGTCACTACAAAATGTGAGGGAGTGGTGATGTAACCTAAGGTGTATACCACTACAAGATGATAGAATAGGTGAAAAATTATCCTAAAGCGTATGTCACTACAAGATGAATAGTAGGGAGTGGTGATGTAACCTAAGGTGTAAACCACTACATGATGATTTAATAGGTGACAATTTAGCCTAAAACATATGCTATTAAGCTAGTAATGGCCCATGATGAAAGGTAAAATAGTAAATGTGTGATGAGTGTAGGGTCCATTTGATTTGTAACCCCTCAGTAGTCGAGTATGGTATGATGTACTAAAGTGTGTCATTGGGTAGTGAGTGTAGCATGTAGAAGATAATGTAATTTATGTAAGGATGAAAAAAGACCATGTGATGAGTAGAATGTGTAAAGACGTGATGTGTAGAATGTAATGAGTAGGGTGGTATGTAGAAATATGTAAAATGTAGTGTATAAGATGACATGTAATGTATGCAAATAGAATAATAATGTAGTGTTAGACTCCTAAATGATGAAGTCTAGTATAACATGGGTGATATGTGTGAAAATGTGTGGTGTAATATATATTATATGTAGACAAAGGTGTTTACTAAATGTAGAAAGTAGGGTGTATTACGCATAGATGTATGATGAGGTGTAATGTGTGATACCTATGGTGCGGTGTGTGGGGTTCAATGTAGTAGTAATCCCTCAACAGTAAAGTGTGAAACAAATCAAAAAAGTGTGTCATCAGGTAGTGACACTAGAATGTATGATGAATATGCCTAATGTGAGGAGATGAAAGTATAATCATGGAAAAGATAATTATTGTGACTATGTTGAGACTTGAATAGGGGGCAAGGTGAAGTGTTATGCCCCCCAAGTGTGTGTGCCTAAAAAATATCATGCGAAGTCATCAAGAAGACATATTTTTAGCTAGGGGAATTGAGTGTGTGAAGTAATGAAGGATACCAATGGTTTGCAAGGGCAAGAGGTGGTAATATATCTAAAGTTCTCAAAGAACATTGTCATTTGAGCAAGAACAATGGCAGTAAGGAGAGAAGTGACCAAGGATAAGGAACTTGTGATGAAAAAGGCACCAGATGAATGGTTTGCTGAGATGTAATCTTTGGAGGAGTTCATTGAGGGAAGGTCATGGACATCTCAAATAACCAAGTACAAGATCAGTGACATCAACCATCACATGGAGAATAGCCTAAAATATATCAAAGATGGTGTATTTCTTATGGACCAACCGAAGGACGGAAGATGGGTAGAGGATCTATGACAATTCAGTGTACAAACTTCTGGAAAGGGTTGGGGTGCTCCAAATTTATGAACTACCTTTCTTTGGAAAACTAGAATTTCATTAATAATGGTTGTTATCGAGGGTCCACAAGGAGTACTTCAACTTTCCAGGTAGAAGAATGATACTTACGGGGTAGTTGATTGGGAAAGTGGACTAGTTTATGTAGCTCAGGGTTAGATATCAAACCAAACTTAATTGACGATGAGGGGATAGAGGTTATGGTAGCCGCACTGAAATTACCATAAGGGAGGCAGCACCATGAGTGTAATTAATATTGAATACCGTGCTACAAGAGTGGTTACATGCCTCGTGAGCTAAAAATTAGGGGCATTAGAAATATGGAAGGAGGTGAACAAGCGGTAGATGCACATTGCACAAAAGAAGGCCAATACGACATATTATAATATTACACATTACATTGTTGGGATCATCATTGAGGAGGCACACGTATAGATAGTGAAAGGTGAGAAAAGTAGATGGGGTGCAATTTTTCTTCTTTTGGTATTTTGCAAGATTTGTGTACCTGATGGGTTGAAGGAGAGGATGTGGTATATCCAATGGAGAATAATTCCCCAGCCAGAAAATTTTTCCAATTTTACTTGTTAAGGTAGCATTTCGGGCACTTACAAGTTACATGTGGACAAGTGGTATAAAAGGACATGTGACATATTTGAGGGAGAGTGGTGCATCCCATGGGAGTATCCTATCGTGATGGAGGGATAAGCTGAGTTTGTAATTTATCAACATTTCTATTTGGGTAGATTCTACATGAAGACTGGAGAGAAGAGACCATGGTGTAAGTTACCCTTCACTTTTAGCACGTGTTATTTTAAAGACTCTATAAATAGACTACATAATGTGAAGAAGCTGAATTTTGATGAAAATAAAGTAGACACAGATATTTATATTCTGTGTAAGACTTATTTCTACCCCAACAAGGAGGCGTATGAGGAAACAATGGAATCAAATAATATAGAATTACTCCTAAGAATTTGGTAGTTGGGAGGATAGATCCTGTGTGAGTATATGTGTATCTCATGCCAAGGTTTAAAGATGGCAAGTATATTACTAGTGAGAACTTTTCACTGCCAGGTCTTCCTAGGGGCAAACAAATTGTGGGTATGAAGAGGAAGCTTGAAGATACACCCTTGAGGTAAGTAAATGAATACTTAGAATTTCCTTGAGGTAGAAGAGGGAGAAAAAAGAGTTGATCTCGAGGTGGACGAACCAGATAACAAGATAGTGGTGCATTGGACCAAGGCGTGAGAAAGCTACGAAGGCAATGCAAGGATATGAACAAGGGCACTGAAACTTCACATCTCGTGAGAAGGTCACCGAGAACAATTGCCCATAAATCCAAGTGTAGAGAAGAAGAGGAGGAGCAAGTTCATTACACCAAATGATAGTTATGAAGAAGGGTCTTTATAAAGGGATGTGGACAAAAAATATTCCACACCAAGTACAGAGGTCTGAGAAGATGAAGGGATCAAGGACAAAGACCATCTGCATGATACCAGGGAATCCAGTGAGATCGAGTGCGAGGAGGAAAGTCAGGTTAGAGGTGACACAGAGAAGGAAGATAGTGTGGAGGATCTGAACAGTGGACTTGAAGGTGATTCAAGAGGAATGGGAGAAGGGGTACCTAAGGGAACAAGAGCACATGGACCTCCATATGAGTGAGCTAGTGGGCATAGAGATGAAATGGTACAAATGCTTGATCTAGGGTATGTTAATGACCCTTAAAATATAATTCACGTAAGGTTCCTCGAACTCTTACAATGAAAATAACTTTATGGATTGGAGTTAATGGACCCTAAGGGTGCAAACACGTGCACAAGGAAACAATTTTCCATGGAGTATGCAGACCCACATAGACGAACTTGAGTTCAACATGTGTGAAGAATCTTTTGTAAAGTGCAGAATAAAGAAGGATCCATAGGAGAGACATGTGACAATAAATACCACGGGGTTCACCAACAAGCAGGCAAACAATGCCTTAACAAATATAGCTGCAGAGGTCGCACACAAGAATGTTGATAAATAGGCAACCTCAAGAACTTTGCTTGAGAATAATAAGGACAAGGAAGAGGAAGTCCAACTTTTGAAGAAATAAAAGGAGAAAGTAGAGAATAGAGCAGAGTTTTTCCTTGAGATTGTTGAGGATATTTGAGAGTAAATATTTTAAGGCACAACCACAGTACAAAGAAAAGGTAAAAGGAAAATTTCCATCAGCCCTACATTATTTACATACCTTAGTACGTTTTCTGTTGGTAGAGGGGACCACCATGCATGGTTGAAGGTGTATAAGAGATGTAACATCCTCATTTTATGACTTTAATAACAAGGGATTTTTTTTTTAAACATAATGTTCACTATGTCTAAATTCACATAATTTAGAACAAACATTCCTTAGCTAATCCATCACACAAAAAGAAACCATATGCAACTATAAAGAATCAGTATAAAAACCAATCTCTCATTTTATGACTCGGTGTTAAACCAATATCTCATGTTTCAACATATAAATGTGTATACTAAGGATACTTGTTGGTTTTCTTACCCATTACGGTTCAATCAAGTGTTAATGCCTAAAGATCCTATCTGAGTATCTATTATTGATACTCATCTGACATCACGCATCTTTAGTCTAGGTGAAAAAAGAAAGCACAACCAATAGTTTACGATACTTTGGCCAAAGTTTAAATTCATGTTAACCATGATTTTACTCCTAGACGGCATACTCGTTGGAAGGAATATGTCTTTAACCCCACTTGAAAACTATTATCTAGATTAGGCTTCCTTGACTTCTGTCATCCACTTCCAAGTCCATGTTACGATGCTGAAAAAGGACAAGTCACATGGACTAGTGTTGATGGTCTACTTATGGTGACTAAGGGTAATCAATTGTATTCAAATCGACTCTCATTGATTCAAATCCGCTTCATCACCCCTAGTCAACATAAGTTAACATCGGCCATAGGTCATATGCCTATCACTGTTTAGTGTATAATAGTGACCTGAATACCCATCTTATGACATATGTGTTTAGAGGAGCTGAGTGGATTATCGCGCCATAGTGGCCGCTCCATAATAATCCATCTAATGAATTGTGTCATTAAGTGGGTATTGTGTAGTAGTGACTATGCTATGATAGGCCACTAAGTTTTGTTATGCATAACTTCATATCTTAACAATTTCATTAATAATTTTAATTCATAGCTTGTTAATTATCCCATTAATATTCCCATCATTATGTGTAATGCCTAAGGATCCATTAGGGTTTGATGTGATTAATCCCTTCAAGTAAGGTTCATAACGTTCTTTCATTTAAGTACAAAATTACAAATTTAATTCTGCATTAAGCTTAACCAATTAAGCATACGTTTCTCATTAATAAAGCTATGCACCATGCCCCTAATTTAGTTATAGTAAATATAGGATAACTTTAATGCAATGCATCTTTATTTCACCTTATTATAAATAGTTCATTTATACATAGCTAATAAGTTTAGGTGTGTATCATCCCTTTATAAGTAATGTAACTCATCAAGATAAAACACAATCCTTCATCTTTTTTTTAGTTAAGGTTGATTATGATTACTCGCTTGTAAACATCTTCCTGATCAAACTGTAATAGTTTATAAATAGTTAGTATGTATTAAATAATCAACATATCAAGATCATTCCAATCATATAAGTTTGTACCCATAATTTTAAGTTTAAGGACATATGATCATAATAATAAATTGCAACACATTCAAGATAAGGAACATAATATCATATTCATATGATCATAATAGTTCATTCAACTATCAGAATTTATCTGATTCCATCACTTAGCATATTTACAAGCTACATAGTATTCAATTAATCATATTTTTTTAACTTAGAAACAATATTAATATAATCTGCATTATTTATAATGAAGGAATCACACTAACTTCCTATTATCAACATTCAATAATTTCTATTGAACAATATAAATCAAGAATTCATCTTTATTTATTTAAACTATAAATATCATCAAAAATATTTCAGTCTTCAATAATACGCATGTTTCCAAATAATTATAATAAATGGAACATAGGCCTTTCATGTTTTCAACCTTAACCTTCTCAAAAAGTTTATACAATAATATTTTAACCAAATCAATTAACTTCAATTAGTAGAATAAATGTTACTTTTTCTAAGTCTTTCTTCTTTCATCTTTCACAAAATCCATCTGTAAGAATGTTAGCATGTGTCAATTCATATGAACTGGACATGATAGGTACTAAATCTTTAGAATTGCATGCTCTAACTTAACAATTTCATAAAAGGAACACTGCTTTTTAATGAATTTATTCTAAAGTTCAAAAGAAAGTAAATCAACTCTTTTGATCATGCCACAAGAACATTATAAATGAAACCATAAAAAGAAGATAATTCTAACACATGACTTTCATTTCAACAATTGAAACAAATATTAATTTAAGTCACTCAGGGTGACCCAAAATAGATATAATTGATCCTAATCAATCAAATATTAGAAGTGCAAGAATAATATGCTTGCAGTCATATAAGCCCATACTTATATGACAGTAATCATTTATCTTGCTTAGTAAGTTTATACAACTTAATCATTTAATTGATAAATTTTAGTCAACTAAAACAATCAACTAATAACATATTAATAATAGGAAGTACAATATTTATAAGATTGCAGTCATATAATCTCATTATTATATGGTTGTAATCTTATATCTCATTAATAAATTTTATGCAACCTTAGTAGAGAATCCTTTGTTATGTTTCATCAAGCAAGAATAAGCCATTCATAAAACATTATAACTCATTGTAATAGTCAAGTGATTCCACTTACATGTACTGCACACAAGTTCCCAATACTTAAGCTCTTATGAAATAAAACAACTACCAGGCCTGGGTCGGTTCAGAATGAATTGAATTCGAAAGGAGATATAAGTTCATAGTTCTAATCAATAGTTATAAATTAAGCACATATGGATGAACTGAACCAAATCCCAACCCGCATCATCCATCAGAAGATCTTATAAGAAAGGAACATTCAATTCAAACTCAACTATCAAGACATTTTCCACACTATCAGTATCAATATAATTACTTAACTTTAACACTAATACATTCCACTAAAATAGCAATGGATGCTTACAGACCTCACGGTATTCTTTGAATATGTATTATTTCATTCATTATTGTATATTATTTGGAGTGACAAGACGGTTACCCATTGACGGGGTGACAATCCATTTTAGTGTGGGGTAATGTTGGGCTAAAAAAATAGCCTACGTATTGTGTGCACAAATGTAGGGTGCAGGAAGAGCGCGCGATAATACATTAAGGTTAAAGCGCCCAAGATCAGAACTTAGTTTTTTTTATTGTTAAGGCTATTTTTCGAGTTAGCGTGGGAGCACACAATGATGTGGAGACTTGTAGGTCACACAAGGCTATTTTGGGATGTGTAACAGTCTGAGTGCCATGCATATTTTTGGTCTAATAATAGGATTTCTACTAGAGTTAACTATAGGAAATCAATTATTAGAGTACTTGCATGTTTTCGTATATTCTCTTGTAAGGGCGCATGGTTGTTATTAGCATGTAGCCTATTTTTGGAAGGTGCATAGGTGGTGAAGGGAAAATCCCCATATATATATATATATATATATATATATATATATATATATGTGGGTGTGTATTGATTTGCATGGTTCTGAGGGACCATTGATTGTAGAGTTATGATGTGGATTTGTTAGCATGCATAACCATGGAAATTGGATCTTGATTGTATGAAGATTCTATGTTTTGTAGTATCTAATATAATGGATCATATTGGCTAGATATTTTTGGTAGATGTGACTGAGAATGGTTCTTGCATGGTAAATCTTGTTATAATAATCGTTTAGTCAATCTTTCATATGGTTTAGATCTAGATCTGTTTTATGCATTGTGGTTTAATTGATTATCTATTATGGATCTGAATATATACATGCATAATCATGCTCACATACTGGACAATCAACTCTAAAGAGGTACATGGTACCCTTGCACACTTTGGGTGAGTGCTCAGTTCTAGTTGAGTGATGTGCCAACACACCTTGGGATTTGTGGGTATATTCTAGGCTACATTGCATCCCGTATAATTTAAGATATCCGTCTGATATATCAAGAGTGGTAGCTTAACACCCAATGTTGTAAATCCCAATTCGGAAGGAATACTATGAAACCCACCTACACCTCCATCACAGAACATGCTTTCTTTGAGTGCATCCAAGAATGACAAGATCTATCCTTTCTATGTCTCCCTTCTCATTGGAGAATATGTACTTAACAATTGCATCATATATTCTAGCGCCTCTGACAATGTAATGCCTGTAAAGGTTTCCAAGGTTCTCAAACTCACCATGACTCCACCCATTGTCTCTTGTTACTCCATGGATTCAAAAGAGGTTCCACTTTTAGGGAAGGTCAAATATGCACATGTGGCTCTCGCCAAATTCCCAGACAAGAAGGTTTTAGTGATGATTTTGGTAGCAAATGTTCCAACCTCATTTGGAATGTTGTTGAGTAGAATTTTTTGTCAACAGTTGGGGGGTAAGATCTAGATGAATTGGTCTTTTGAAACCATCCTGGTGAAAGGAGACATAGAAAACTTTCTTCTGGAAAAGAAGATGAGATACATGGTGCAAAAATCAGGAAATCCAAAATCCAACATTTTGTACGAAGATGACAGGAGGATGAATATTTTCATAATGACTGAGGAGGAAGAGGATATTCCCATCTTGATAGGACCAAGAATTCCTTCTCAGAGGGGTGTGGACCTTGAAGAATCTTTGAGAAACTTCAAGTTGCAAGAGGGTAGCACCGAATTTCTAGATAATGCAAGCCAAGAAGAAGAGGAAATGGTCCTTAGTGAATCTCAAATGGAGAAACCAGCTTGTATGTTTACCTAGGAGGAGGATATATTCTCATTCCCATTTAGGGATGAAGATACTCTTGATCATGTCATCCATAGAGAGAAAAATCCATCCTGTGATGAGTAGGTTTGAAAGAACAATTTGTGCAAGATCTCTTATGAACTGTTGAAGAGATAGAAGACCTTGAACTCAGTCTAGACTCCTGATGCAAGCCATGAATCTGCAAGACCAGTGTGAATATGATTTGGAAGCCTCAATCAGTGTGATGATCATCCATGTTGAAATAAAGAAAGATGAGAAATCTGATGTCCCTCCCGAGAAAATAGTTTATGGATGCAACGATAAAATGGAGGTATTTTCTTTCCCATTTGAAGAGGAAGACTCTTTCCATGATGAAGAAATTGAAGCAAAGAGTTTTGAGGCCCTTGAAGCCAAGGCTCCCCTTAACAAAGGAGTGATAGAATGCAATGAGCCCCAAGACGATGAAGTAATCCCTCCAGATAGTTTCCTTGAGCTTTAAAAAGAAGATTCTTCTAAGGCATACAAATATGTGTTGTAGGAAGTAAAAAAGGAGAACTTCATGCATGAAATATTGGATGGAGTAGAAGGTGTGGAAGATCCCAAGATAATTCTTGTTCTCTTAGCAGGTGCTATGGCCATACAATACAAGTAAGAATTTACTTCTGATCCTCCTGTCAATATTTAAGCACCTTATAGTGGAGTAGAGCAAAAATATAGGTCTGAGGTTTCTCATGGGGAAGAGGTAAATGAGCATACACATGGAAAATAAAATAACTTGGAATATTCAAGAAATTTAAATGGAAATCATCCATGGGGCAGCGGTGGGATGCTCAATGAAGAATCAATTATGTGGGTAAGCACAGAGACCCATTGACACTATGAAACTAATTTCAAAGGGAATGGAGGCAATGTAAATTCTGAGTGAAGGATTGAGAATCAAGAATCTCACGTGGGCTCAATTCTATAAAGTACACAAGAAATCATGAAAGCACATGGCTTTCATAAATAGTTAAGGAGAGGATGCTACTTCCTCGAATCGGTCAATGACTTCGTGGAATAACATCGCTCAGTGCTTCCGACTCAAGGATAACCTCTGAGAAGAGAAGAGTGCTACAGGGAAAGTAGGTCATCCCCTGCCTTATACTATAGGTGATTTAGGTTTGTTTCCCCTTTCTATTTTGTGTGCATTTTTCCCTTTGTTGTGTGTTTGTATGTGTGTTGTTCCTTTTGAGCTATCTCTTGTAAGTTGTGTGTGTTCTGTAAGGCCCAATGGATAAGGCACTGGTCAACATTATGGATTATATAGAGAATTTGGTGTTCCCATGTGATGTCCTCATTGTGCTTGATCCATTACATGTCCCCAAGCTAGAGCTAGTTGCTATCATGAAAATGTGCAACAAGAAAATTCTCAATTTTCAGGAATGACAACCATACCCTACTCAATTTTTTTTATCAAAATTCATTCCAAGTCCTCCTTCATATCATCCTAACCCCTGAGTTAGTCATATCCCATCTCTCTAAATTCATCTGAAGTTTCATGTCAGTGTGTTCTTTGGTGATCTATGGGTATCCAGTCATTCCATGTTCTTCCCAAGGTAGATCTACCAAGACAAGCTTCTCAACAAGCTTAAGAAGGGTTGTTCTCAAAACTCCTCAAGGTCAGTGCACACCCCTCAGAATATAAAGGGGAGGAAAAACCCATGAAAAGGCATAGCGGTGATCTAATAACATTTTTCAATCAGTTTTGGAAGGTTCTAGGAAGTTTTGCAAGTTTTGGAGTAGTTTCAACAACAGTGAGTCTTGGAGGCCTAAGCAGTGCAAAATGTAAAAATAGCCCTCTATATTCATAAAGTGATTCTGGAAGATCTGGAGGGAGTTTAGTGTCAAACAAGATATCATTGGAAATATAATTAAGATATATATATAATATGGTATAATTAGATTCTTTATAACTCCTTGGCGTACTATGTCTCCATCGGGTTTTATCATACACAACCTTGGAGCCAGAACACAAATCTTGCATTTCATGGGGAAAATGGTGGAATAAATCTTTGATATGATCTAATAGAAGATCCAAATATGATCCTAACAAGTCACTCTCCAAGGAACAAACTCTAACAGTTAGCCAATTTTTGGGTTGGAATTCCAACCAATGGGAGAGTGGCACATTTGTTCACACTAAGTGCACCAAATATTTGGTGCAATAAGTGCAATAAAATGCACCCCTGCCTCATTTGGACCCTTGGACCCTCCACACAACCAATTTTCAGCTCTTTCTTTCAAGTTAATCCCCCAAGCTCCATTTCCCAACCCCCACTTTGTGCAATCGCGTGCTGCCACTTGTCAAGCTAGGGTGATGGTGAATTTTTATATCTAATGTGCACCAAATTCTTGGTGCACTTATTGCAAAAAACCTCCCCATCCTTCCCATGTACTCTCTTGGTCCCCCATGTGCCCCTGGCAGTTGCTTAAGGTGCAAATTTCAGCCCCCACTATCATCCCTAAATGCCAATCACGCTCCACCAAGTGGCCTAATAGGGTTAGGGAGCATTTTGCACAAAATGCACCAAAATTTTGGTGCCCTTGGTGCACAAAAGTACAACCCATTCCCAAGCATAAAAATATGCAAAAAATTCTAACTCTTTTGTTGTTTCTTGTTACTTTTGGTGTTACCTACACACACGCCCACGAAAGCTCAACTGCCAGGTTCCTCTTCACACATCCATTGCTGCCACCTATAGAACCTTGATGCAACATTCAACATCATTTCTCAATTTTTCCATGTTTATATAGTGAATAAAGGAGATATTTTCAAGCAAAAACCATAGTTATGAGTTGTCAGAAACACTAGGGGCAATATCAAATAAATGCTCATAACTCATATTTTGGAGCACGGATTGAGATGAAACATTTTGCAAACTTCGTTATTTATAGAGGAAATTAAGCAGAAATTCACAGAAGATCAAATGATGCCCTGGTTTATTTTCTACAATAAAAAACTTTAATTTTGTGCCCTAACTCTCATTTGTTAAATTTCCCATCAATTTGGTAGTTGGATTAAGCTAGGAACTTGCACACAAGCTCCGAATAAAAAACCTATCCCAATGGAATTGTTTTCATTGCAATTGGAGATGAA
This sequence comes from Taxus chinensis, assembly GCA_019776745.2. NCBI lineage: Eukaryota > Viridiplantae > Streptophyta > Pinopsida > Cupressales > Taxaceae > Taxus > Taxus chinensis. The sequence goes on along the minus strand of CM034156.1, from coordinate 571,010,623 downwards.
ATTAAAACCTGCAAAAAATCTCTACAACTCCATTAATGGCTGCCTTGGTAGCTTTGTGCTTGAAGCTCTTACTAGGTGAAAATTTGATTTTTTATTTCTGAGCTTTTCGGTGAGCGAATCATGATGAAAATTAGATCAAGAGTTCGCGACAAAAAGTGGAATCCAAAAAAGTTGTTCCCATTGCAAACTGAGGATTTTTTTGCCACTTATTGAAAATAACATATTCTATGCTTCCTCACATGCTATAAATGCTAAGTCCCCCCAAATTGCAAGTTCGGTCACTCGGGACAATCATAAAAGGTGTAAAATGGAAAGTAAGACAAAAAACAATTTTTTCCCAAAATAGCATGTCCCTGAAAAGTAACTTGTTAAAAATAGAAATGTGCTAAAAATAGTAATACCTCAAGAACAAAGGAGGATGGAATATGGCAGAAGGTTCAAAAGGTGAAACTAGACCAAGACTGGTGATATGCCCCAAAATAGCAGGGCATGGTCTCATATTCTAAAATAGAAAGTTTTCATTTTCGAAGCAGAAAGTTGTAGATGGGTTTTTTTCACTCACCTTATTGCTTTTTGGAATATCCTTTAGATAATGAGATGGTTTCATGGGTCAAATAGAGGAATGAGAACTTCACAGAGGTCTTGGAAGTATCATCCTGAGTACAATGGTAAGCAGAGGCAAAATAGGGCATCGTAAGGCACAACATGTGAATCCATATTCATCACTCAAAGAGCTGGGTGATTCAAAGTGGGTTGCTCAGAGTGATTTTGATGATTCAAGGAGTACATCAACCAAGTTTCAAATAGGTTCATCATGGGAATTATATGTGTTCATCCTGAGCTCACATTGGCAAATCTCATAATACTATTTGTGAACACTCATTTTGTGGTCCAGGGTGTCTGTGAATCATGCATAGGTTATGATCATCATTGAAAAGATCTTCATTGAAGGCGGAGGTTTCCATGCATCATGCATTTCTTCCTTTCTCTCCTTCTTCATTCTTTCTCCTCTTCTCTCCCCCTTCTTTCTAATTCTTCATTGTGAGAAATCATGACATTTTTCTTATCCATTAAAGTGACTATATTCTAAAATGTAATAATTTACCCTTATTTTATTAAAGGAGACTTAATGTTCTTTAAGAATGCTAAAAGTCATGAATGGAAAAGACAAATGAAAGTCACCATGGGGGGTATATGAAGAGTCATTATGATTCTATATAATGTAATGGAACTCTCATTCTTAAGGGAAGTCAATTTTTTGTACTCATGAAAGATCACTACTTGTGAAGAAACAAAGGAGATAGATATTTCTTCTATTTTGTTTCTCTGTGTTCTTCTAATTCTAACTATGCACAATTTTTTCAAAGCATCTATGAAGAAAGAATGATTTTCATGCCTTTTCTTTGTGAGGAGGTTGTAGAAACTTTGAGTTCTCAATCTTAACTCATCTTGTTGCCACTTGCAAAATTGTTTTCTTATAAGTATATGTGTGTTAGAGTTTTCTAGTTAACAAGTGTAGGAATTTGATTTTCTACCTACAACGTTAATCCCCATTTCTTTTTCTCACTCCCTTCCCCACTCTCTTAGAAAATTCTTCTCTTACAAGTATCCACAAGATTTTACCACAGGGTCAGTGGAGTGCCCCTGTTGGATCCCTGACCATCAGGCCACCAACGATTCTAATTTCATGCATGCATAATAAGTGGAGTTGCACCACCCAAGTAGAGGGACCTAAATTCCCGGAGACATTGTCTAGAAACCCACAAATTTATCCCCCAAAAATTTTCTCTCCAACACTAGGTTAAGAGATGAGGGCTAAAATAGTGACCCATCTTCTTAGCACTCAAACAAAATCTTCTTTAGATAAATCATAAGAGACTTTTTTTAAGAGCATTGGAATATAGAGATTTTGCAAAAAAAAATTGAGGTCAAATGGTTGAAGGAAAATAAATTTCTCCTCATTTTTACATCTTTGTCTAAACCCTCCTCCAAACCCTTGTGTTGCAATGATAAAGGTAAAATGATTTTTGAAGGCATAAATACATCTATCCAAGCTATGAAAACCATTTAGGTCTATAGAAAACTCCTTCTAATCCAAGTTGTTGGTATTTTTGATCCTCAATCATGACTATACAATACAGGTCCATCTTTGTTTTGTACGGTTTTATGTACTATGTCCTGTGAAGATGGTTTCAAGTTGAAATCATTGGTGTAGGAGGTTGTGTGAAACATGTATTTGATATCCATGACAAATTTTAGGTGAGCTCTAAGTTAATCTCAATTTTTCTTGACAGCCTTGGTCATTCACAAATGTCTAACATGGCAAAAACACATTTTTTTAGAAATGGGAGTCTTTTTTATGAAAGAGTGTGCTTTAAAGGGATAAAAGACTTAAAACATGTTGTGCGAGCTAAATGTGATATTCTCAATCTAATTTCATGATAAAGTGTAGTGATTGTGTGAACAACTCTTAAGGGAATGAAAGTGCCATCTTAGGGAAGTCTAAAAGAGATAAGTTGTTGAAAATATAATCTCAGTATTTCTCATTCACCCTTTCTAGAAGAATGGTTGAGAATTATGGTTTCTTACTTGTTGAAGTGTGAATGAAATAGTGTGGTGTGAAAGAGAATCCTTGTAGGTGAAGCATAAGCTAAACGGTTCCTTAACTCTCATCAAGTTTTCTTGACCTTAGTTGGAAGAACATGCATGTTTGAAATTTTAAGCTATGGAGTAGAGCATGGTATAACCTTGGTGAGTTGCATACCATCTATATACCAAGTAAAATGTGTTGACTCCATGAATGGTATACAGACCTCCATGTCTGATTGTTGATGAATGTGAAAGAAATATTAAACAAGTTTTCTCATACCCTGTCTCAATGCATGGTTCAAGAAGAAAATTAATAGTTTCCTATTTCCATGACAGTGGTAGATGATCCAAATCTCTCAAATCATCCTCCCAAGCTAAGAAAACTCTTGAATATATATTTATTATATCTTTTCAAGCAAACATGAGACTGTGATCTAAGTTCTTGTTGACTATACATGCAATAGTATGGTAAATGGTTGAAGAGGAGATTCAAACTGTGATATAATGAACTCCAAAAAAATTTTTATGTGAAGAAATCTTGTAGCATTGGTACTCATAAACATTTAATATCTTTAGCTTCAAAGGCTCCATCAATCACCTATTTCAGGATTGTATTTTTTTAGCTCGAGCATCTAGTGCCCTCATAGGTGTTCAAACAAGGTTTGAAGGCTAAAATGGAAAAGAAGGAGGTTGGAAAGAACTTATAAATAATGTTGGAGTCTCATGTAACTTTTGTGCATAATGGTTACTCCTATAATTAATTCATGCATCTACTTAAAATATGTCCACTCGCCAAAGGATGAGTCAGGCTAATTATGTCAGTTACAAAAGGAATACTGTAGGAGTCAGAGGGAAGGTTACAGGTTAAAAAAGAGTATCATTTAATTTATAACTTCTATTTGATCATCATTTGACTAAAATGAATCTTGACAGGTCTAAAAAACTGTGAAAGTAACTGAAAATGGTCAGATGAAATGTTATCTACTATAGCTAGTTTTTTTGTAAAAGTTATTCATCTCCTTGTACGAGTTGTAAGGGGAGTTAGGTGAAGATAAAATGAAGTTAAATTGTAAGAGGCATGTATGTGAGTTCTTTTTGTTGTTAAATAGATCATTTTTTATGTGTATGTAAGGGTTGTTGAAACATATGAGAGTTAAGTGTATTAGGTGAAAGGAGCAAGAGAGAGTTGATAATGCATTGAAACAAGTGCAATCAGAAGTAGTATATGAAGAAGTATGAGATAATTTAGGATAACTAAATTTTGTTTTATAAAAAATTCAAGCGAGTGATCAAATTTTGAAATTAATTTTAAGTACAATCTTATAAAACCTAATATTGGGTGCTTTCATGCAAGTTGCAACTTACAGAAGAGTCAGGTAGGTGTTTGATCTCATAGTGAAGTTGGTGCTCCATGTTGATTTGGTGCTCAAAAAATTTGTAACCTTCATAAGAATAATGCATTGGTTTAGTGGGTTTTCTCCCATCTTGGGTTTCCCACTTAAAATTATATCTCTCCATGTGTTTTGCTTGTTGAATTCATGTGAATTGTGTGGTTTCTTCTTCCATATTAAGTTGATAGAAATTTATTGGTTTTGAATTTTAATGCAAAGTTTGAATTGATATTGATTCACCCCCCTCTCAGTGTCCTAATTTCCAACATTCGTCACTAGAATTTTAGTGAAGATGATTTATCTTAGGATATTGCACCATTTTATTGGTTTGGAAGTATGGCAAAAATAGAAACACATTTTTGTATCTTAGATTAAATATGAGAATACCATGCATGAAATTTTTTGGATGATGTATTGTAATCCAATTTCCAAACCCATGGAGACAAAAATTCAATTTTCTCACATTGATAAATCACCACGATAAAATTTGACTCTCTATCAACAACTAATGGGGAATCTCATTTTCTTGGCCTACACTAGGCCATTAATCAACTATGTTGTTAGCTATCTTTATAGGTTTATGCAAGAACCCAGTATATGTCATTGGAAAGTGAAAAATATTATTTTGAGGTACATCATAGACAACACATTCCATAACAACCATTCATATAACAAATAACCATATGCAGCTGTAATGACTCGGTGAGCTACCGATCTATTCATTTCATGACTCGGTGAACTACCAATCTATTCATGTTTAACATTAAGTATTGAATACTTTTCAGTATACTACGTATACTTGGTTCACTTACCCCATTCTGGGTATTGAGTGATCTATCTAAGGAACCTATCTGAATATCTGCTACCAATATTCATCTGCATCACAATCCTTAGACGAGGTGACATAGGACAACGTAATCAGCAACTTGCAATACTTTGGCCAAACATTTCTAACATACTATTTCGTATTACTTATTCCTTGACAACATACTCATCAATCCAGAATACGTCCTTCACCCCACTCTATTGTTATTTAAAATGTCCTTTACTGACTTTTGTCAGTCCACTTGCCCAAGGTTTAACCCTAGTTCAGGTTAACAACATAGGTTATGATAGGAAGAGGCTCACAAAGTCTTACGGTATATTGGCATACTGGGTCAACCTAAGTCAATCCCGTGTGCCAAGGTACCCTGAGTCCTCAAGGGCTACTCCTTATCCTAACTATGCTACCATCCAATCCTAGAGGAAAACTAAGTTCAAGTCCAAAAGTGTGTAGATCTTGACGATCAATGCAGAAGGGTGTTGCCACATGTTAACTGCACCGCTGTATCCTTGAGAAGATCCTAATCTTCTCGAAGGTACAGCCCTGTAGTTGGCATGTGCCAGCATACTACAAAATAGCCTCATCGAGATGTACATACTCCTAGGAGATTATTAATGTTTAGTTACTTTGGATTATTAAAAACAAAAATCAACAACCCTGCCAAACCCTAATCCAACACTCCTAAGTTCTTGTCAATATCAGATTCAAATAATCCTTGAAGAACTTCCTTAACTTAAGATTGCCTTCAATGTTTGTTAATTTTTGGCTTAACAAAAAGCTACCCAATAACAGGACAACAACACCTTAAGTTCCATTTAATGTGGCTTAACCATTTAAGGAAGTGTAACAGCCACCTAGGTTGTAACTTAATAGACTTATTAAAATGAAGTCTAAAAATTAGAATTCATATCTTCCTTTTTGTTTATAACTTTATGAGAGAGGAAGAGTCTTCCTCTTCATGGTTAAGTTCTAGGGTTTAACACACCCCTTATGTCCTTTACAAATTCTATAGTCTTCATTGTATGTTCATTTCACATCACCTTACTATATTGAACTGTTTAGATAAGAACATTAAATTCTGTAACTTATTTAGTTGCATCCCTTTTAGGGAAATTACTCTAATCCCCTTTTATATTACTTATCCAAGAATACACATTTAATCATATAAATAATAAGAAGAATATCAACCAGATAAGATTCCATCTTTTTACAAAAGTACAAGATAATTTACACAACCAATACAAGTAAATCCTCATCTTTCAATTCATTTTCAAAACTTATACATTTACAAGACTTATGCATTTTAGGTATACTGCATAACAACAACCTTCCTTCTAAAAAGAATATAACTTTTCTTTTCAATACAACTCAAGAACAAATCAAAATTCTTCACAAAGAATCAGACTTAAATCAGCCAATGCATCATAAAAGTTTGTGCCTTCTTTTATCACTTACGAAGTCCATCTACAAAAATTGCTAGCATGGGTCAGTTCAAAGAACTGAGCATGATAAGCACTAATCCTTAAAACAAAGTGCATTCCACTATTTTTTTCAATAAAACAACCCTACTTTAATGAACAATTAGTATATCATAAAATAAGCATAAGTAATAACAATCAGAAAAGAAGAGCATTAATAAATCTGAATTTACTCCTAAAAGAGGAGAGAAGAATATAATCTATATTATATGTCTTACAATTTTTTTAAGTGTAATTGATCCCATCAATTACCTTTAATTAACAACAGATCACACATCTCATTGTTTCCCCAAATCTATCAAAATAGAATACAACACTTATCTTTACTACGAAACAAAAGAAGTGTTTTCAGCATGGTTCTCATTAAGATGAAACATCTAACTTCCAAGAAAAGTAGAAGAGAAACCATTTCATTATACCAAATCACATAATGTCCGCTAAGTAGAAACAGGTTCACATCATGACCTAATATGTTTCTACTTAAGATTCCTACTTTAAATTCAAACATTTAAGATATTCATCAAAATAGAATCATATACAAAATCCCAGAAGGAAGATGGATCAACAGGCAATCAAAAAGTTTGCATTTTCTTTTCAACAAAACAGTCATCATTCTCCTTCTATTTCATTTTAGTCAAATGATAAGTATAAGAAGGTTAATCAAGTAACGATTGTCTTTTCCCAAAATAATAATTAACAGAAGGTTCCAAGCAAATGATCTTATCCCAACTGAATTAGAAAAGGAGTCCTAACAAAATATATTTCTACCCTGCAATCATTTCTTTCCAACTTAATTAATAATTTCCCTTTTTTGTACAACCAGTTCAAGTTCATACAAGAGTCCCCAAGAAAGGGAACAAGAACAACTTCAAGGAAAGAAGAACTTAATGCAACCTACCTTTCAAAATCTTCCCATAATAATGCAAGAGTTCCATTTTTACATCGTACATTATAACCATGAAGTTCTTACACAACCTACAGTTATAAAAGAATCACAATTAATCTTTTAAAGACTCAACATTCTTTCCTTGGACCAAACAAGAAGTGTTAAAACCAAATAGATACAAGCACTCAAAATTTCTCAAGAGTTCGGTCCAGACAGGACTGCCTTGCCATCTATTTCAATATATTACGATAAGAGTAAACAGATTGGATTCCCAAAAATAACAATAAACCAACAAGATAATTCCAGTAAAGTTCTGGAAGAGTTTACCAAATAACCCACTAAACCGTACTTCCAGTTTTCTTCTTGCATGTGCAATTGTCAATAAAATAGAAAACTCAGTTTGTATGCCAAGACCAAATCGACATAATCAAAAATACGTTCTGCACAAGGTTCAATCAAAAGTTCTCACAAAGATTCAAGAGCACCCAAGAGAATATGCTTAGGTTCAGGGAAACAACAACATGTCCCCTTTTAGTTTACTTTATAAAAAGACTTTTGAGTTTGTAGTCCATTCAACCAAATAGTAAACCTAGTTTGTATGCCATTACCAAATCAAATACATCAAAATACGAGCAACAGACTCTTAAAGAATAAATGAGAACACAATGTTGAATCATAAGTTCTCACCAAGGTTCACGAGCATCAAAGTGATAATGCTCAAGCTCAGGATGACAACTTGATCCTATTTTAGTTTACATCATCAACTAAGAAAACACAGACCCAACAACTGGTTCAGATTACCATTCCAATACTATGTAACAATTTGTTGTACAGTTTTGCATCGCAATAACCCAACATGAGTTTGATTAAACATCAGTGCCTTATACTAGGCAATTTATAATGAAAATATTTATAACAATTCAGAATAACAGGGTTCTTATTACCAGTCTGTAACTTATCAAGCCCTTATTCCAACTCCACGAAGGCAAGTTCATTTTTAAGAGTTCAACTTCTCACACCAAAAAAAATATGAGTGTCGTGTATAACATACACTTCCTAACAGTCCTCATTATTCAAGATACAAAATGCCAGCATCAGGCTATATGCGGTTTTTAACAACAAACCATAATATCACCCAATAATTAAAACACAAGTACCAAGTTATTCGTGGTCTTCAAACAACAGTCCACATTATCACAAGATAATAAAACACAGGTACCCAACTATAAGCAGATTCCACAACTGTCAAGTTTTCACAAGATAAAATTCAAGAACCAAGCCATACACGGCTTTAGCCACAGTCCCCTTTTTATCCAAGAAATAAATATAAGCACCAAGGTACCATGCATCATCAATAGTTTTCAAAAAACCATACAAGTTTCAACCGAAAACCCGAGCTCAAAAACAAGCTCCATAAAAAAAGGCACGAGCTCATTACCAGCTCAAGAACACAAATCACGAACTCCACAAAAAAATAGGCAGAACACAAGGTTCTCCTAAGAACTCAACAAGAATACATTGGCACGAAATTCAACAAAACCGGAACCATCGGTTACCAAATCCAAATAAGCCAAGCAGAGTTACAGAGTTCATTTTTGCATGCATTCTACATGTGCTTTAACAAACACAACATATATTTCAAACCAGACCACTTTTGCCATGGATTCAAAACCAAGAGTACAAGATTTAATAAACCCAGCAAACAAATAACCAGATAGAACATGCAATGTACAAATCTCAACAGAGCAGAGTTGTTTTATGAAAACACTTAGAAGAAAGCAAGAGATTTTAATAGTTAGAGCCTATCATGCCTGATAGTGTTTCTGTCAAATCGAAGAAGACCTCCAGCCGAGCTCACTACTTCACCTCTTCTCCACGAAAGATCAAACAACCAAATTCCTTTTCCAGAATTCCTCTTATACATTCCACGAAATGAAAATAGATCCGAAACTTCAAAAATAGCCATGAAGTGCAGTTCAATCTACTGGTTTGAAAAACCAGAGAACATGCAGAGCAAAAATCATGAAACATGCAAAGTGAAACAACCCAAGAAAAATCCGCTTGCATGCCTTCCAAGGTGGTTTGAGCTCAAAAACCGAAAACAATAAATTCCATTAACTCCCATTTTCCCACCTATCCTTCCTTGCCACCGCCTTCCAATTCTGGTGAATGCCAAGTCCAAAATAACATGCATTTTTAACTTTAGTGATACTTCCACCTAAGCCTCCGCCAAGCCAACTAGTCCCTGCCAAAGATGGCAGTACCACATACATTTAATAACCTTATCAACATCATAAATGCCTTAGGAACCGTCGCCCAAATACATGCGACCACTTAAGTCCCCCTTCATGCCCAATAGTTAGGGTAGATTACATTGCATAGGTTAGATCTTAGGTAGATTAAAATTTATACCTTAGGATATAACACTAACAACTAACCCCCACCAGAGGTCTTTAGCAAATAGATTTAAACATAGGTATAATTCAAAATACAATTAGGCATAGGTTAGATCACAATAACAACTAACCCCAACTCCATAGGTCTTTAGCAAATAGATCTAGGTAGTTTCCACATAGGTAAATAATTCAAAATACAATAGTTTTAGGCATTAGGTTAGATCACAATATAACCTTGTAGTATTAGGATCTAGGTTAATTTTAATACCTAGTAACCTTTCCAATTCCATTAGCACCAAGCTTAGGTTAGGTTGTAAATCAACCAAATAGTAGAATTAGAAGCTTTTAGGTTAGAATCAAAATTCTATCAAATGACATAGCTTAGGTAGGAAATATTTTTACCTAGCTTAGGATCCCGTAGGTTAGTCCTTTAAAGGATCCCAGATCTCTCCCATGCCATGAATAGGATGCAATTCCATTTACGTCAGCAATGACCTGCCATGGTCGATCTCCAAAGACCCAAGCAAAACATACCACTGAATGGAACACGTTCACACAAAAATCAAAGAACTTGTATCTACAAAGTTCAGTCCATATGTCTCTTAATTCATGGAATGTCAATTTACCATTCGTTCAATCTGAACAAATTTAAAACATTCCTTGGATCACTGAAATTGATCCAAGGATGAGTCAGATAAATAGATAAGTTTACAACTCATAAACCAGATTGCAACTTACCTACAAGAAGTGAAAAATGGATTCAGGAAAGCCATTCCAGTTCAGTCAAAGGATCTTAAGAGCAGAAAAGACTTATCCACATCAAGCATGATTTCCCATAATCAAAAGAACATATCCTTATAAGGAAAATCACATGTAACCACTTGAAATGCAAAGGAGGAAAATAACAATTGTCAAGGGTGTTACAATAGGTGGACGGAGAGGTACAAGTTTATTCCCAAAAAAATGTAATATCATATATGGTGAGGAAATAAACTACGTGAATTACCTTTGAGGAGGAAATTGTAATTGATGCTTTATAGGTTGAGATATGTTATTAATAGTTTATTTAGCTTTAGTTTTATAAACTTTCTTTTTACCTTTGTAATTATATTTACCTTGGAATTTAGATGTATATGCATTGGGTGGGGTAGAACCATACTTAATTTTGTTCAATGTTAGAAGCTTGGTCTCTTTTTTTTTCAAAGTATGACATAGCTCATTAAAAGATTGAAAGTTTTGAAACATAATAGACTCTTGTAATGGAGATAGGATACTTTGAATAAATAGATCATGAAGTTAATTTTCCACAAGTATACTTCTCATTTTTGTAAGCAATGTATTGTCGCGTAAGACATAATCACTAATTGACTCATTAGATATGTGTTGCATTTTTTATATTTGAGCATATGAATCCCTATCACCAATGTTGATAAAAAAAAGTGTGCTAGAAATTTATTAACCAATAGATTAAAATCCCTCATGGAGGCAATATGTGGGTCATAGAACCATTGCAAAGAATAAGCCTTCAAGCTTCTAAAATTATCAATAATTGTATTAGTGTGAGCATAATTTAAGTAAGAAAAATGAATGGAGAGAAGGTGTTTCTCAAGATCACCTTTACCCTAATAGATAGGAAGCTTATGAGACAAAACCCTTAGGGGTAAAGGAAAAGATGCCACCTTGAGTGCATGTTGACTATGAATTAATTGATTATATTCCATGATATTATAATTTCTACACACCTTTATCTAACTATAATTACTTAGTTTGTAAAACATGAATGATATGTGCAAGGGAATGTGCAATAAATGAGGAATAAGAGTGCCCATGGGTATGCGCAAGAAATGTAGAGCTAGTAGTAAAAGTTAGGATAGGCATTGTAACTTGCTAAACTTGGATAGTGGATGCCCCCACAATAGGAATGGATGAAGACATAATAGATGTGGAAATAATAGAAGAATCAATGGTATATTCTAGAATATCGAATACAAGGTTTTTAAATGAAGCCAAATATTTTTTTTTCGTATTCTTGGTTATATATAGGATTGCATTGATATGTTGACAAATTTTCCATATAAAATCTATAAATTCTTGTTCATAAATAATATCAAGGTGTCGGTGTAAAGATTAGAATCATCATGGATAACTTCCCCTTGGACATTAGATGCACCCATAAAAATATGAGAAAAGATAAATGATAAAGGCATATTAAAAGAAGAACAATGAAGAGAAATCCTAAAGATAATTAGGGTTTAGTAAAGAAGGCCTAATTTGGAATATGGTAACATAGGCCAAATAGGTTAATGATTCAATAATAAGTGGGTTCACCAAATGATTTAACCCTGAAAAAGATATAAAATAGAAAAGTGTGGGAAAGAAATTCCCTTTCTTAGTCAAATTCTATATTAGGGTTAGACATGATGTATTATTAATATTATTGATTAAACATTAACATTCAGTTCTAAACATACAAATAGATCAATTATCTATCATTTGATAAATAGAGTAAGACATGATAAAACAAGTGAACTATTAGAAATATGTTCTATATTTTCCATGAGTTACACTCTTCTATACTGTACAGCTAGGAATGGTCATGGGTATTTGGGGAATCACCTTGGCTAAGGGGTTTAGGGGGGAAACAACCCCCAATTGAGGATTTAGTGGTTGGCCTTCAAGAAATGTTTTTGGGGTTCCCTATTTTTTTGGGCCATGTAGTAGGTATTTTTAGCCTATATTAATTATGGGTGGTTAGATTACTCATGTTTATGGGGAGTCATTGTGGGTTTTATTCTTGGCCCATGGTTTAGGTACCCATTTTTTTGTAATGTCATTTTGATGGCTACCTACTAATGTGCTTGCATGTAGCTATACATGGAGTAGGATTGAGTAGAACTAGGAAGCACATTATTGTATAGTAAAATGGTTGAGTTAATAAATAAGGAGATAAGTTATTGTGTTGGGTTTTTTATTGGAAGGGTTTCCCAATATAGATATTGTGTACCATATTATTTCCTATATTTAATTTCTCTATTTTTATTTAATCTTCAAGATTATGTGAAGTATTTATTCTCTCGTATTTTCTTATCAAATAAAATTATCTTCATTTGGTATTAGAGTCAGGTTCTAGCTTTGTGTAAAGAGTTAGGGTTTCTCAACCCTTTTGATAAGCTTTTATTTGAGTGGAAATTTTACGTATGTGAATCTATTCAATGAAACTAACTAGAACCGCAAGGATTGAGATTGAAAAAATAAATGGCCAAGATTTTGATTTATGGAAGCTTAAGATGGAAGATCTTCTTGTTGATGGGTATCAATGGATTGTTGTGTCTAGATTCATGCCTATTGATATGAAGGTAGAGGAATGGGAAAATATTGAAAAGAAGACAAGGGGTTAAATTAGATTGTATATGTTAGATTTAGTTTTGTTGAATATGTCAAATGATAAATCCACTCACGTGCTATGAGACAAATTATGGACTCTTACCATAGTAATGGTGCATGGTCAATAGACTTAGGTTCCTCTTTTCATATGATACATCATCAAGAGTGGTTTTGTGAATATTAAAATATTAATGGATGTGCATTATTCTTGGGAGACAACTCAACCTACAAGATCATAGGTTGCATGAGAGTCGTGTTGAGGTTTAGAGATGGAAGGGTTAAAAACCTCACTGGTGTTATACACATTCTAGGTTTGAGGTCAAACCTAATATTGATAAGTAAGATGAATGATGCATGTGTGTAAGTAGTATTTACAAAATACAATTTCAAGATGGTTCATGTAACAATGGTACTAGTAAGGGAATTCCATACAAGAACATTGTTTAATCATGAGGAAAGCATTTTGATTGACGAGAGCAATAACTTTGTGGTTCCAAAGGATAATAATGTTGTAGATCTAACTCCTTCATATTCTGCAAAGAAGACAATGTTGTGGAATCAAAAGATGGTACATGTTGGAGAGATAGGACTTCATGCATTAAAAATAAAATGTATGGTTGAAGAAATTTCTAATTTTCCTTTAGATTTTGATTTCTGTGAGCATTTTGTGTACATGAAGCAAAATAGGGTAAATTTTCCTAGCAATGTTACAATATCATAAGGAATTTTACATTTAATACATTTTGATGTATCTGGGATTGTGCAAGTTCCATCACGAGGAAGGTTTATGCATTATGTCACATTTATAGATGATTTCTCAAGGAAGGTCTGGGTATATTTTGTATGGAATAAGTATGAGGTTTTCAATAAGTTCAAAGAGTTTAAGGATCTTGTCAAAAATTAGACAAAAAAACAAAAAAATGTTTTGAGAAGTAATAAAGGTGGGGAATATTGTTCTAATTACTTTGATAAATTTTATAAATAGTGTGGAATAGAAAGGTAGAACACAACTCCATATATGCTAAAAATGGAGTTGCATATAGAAAGAACAAAACTTTGTTGGGTAAGGATGGGATCATGCTCAATGGTGCAGGTTTGGACAAGAGATTCTAGACAAAATAAGTGAAAACTAATTGTTACTTGATCAATAGATCACCTACATCCACCCCTATAGAAACAATTTCATAGGAAAAATGGGCTGATAAGAAACCCTCTATTTAAAATTTAAGGGTACTTGGTTCTATTGCTTATATGTATATTATAAAGAGAAAAAAACAAAGTTGGATGATAAATATGATAAGTGCATATTTATTGGATACTATAATGGTGTAAAAGGATACAAGATATGGAATCCATAAACACACAAGGTTATTTACAGTCGTAATGTAATCTTCAGAGAAGCTAAGGTGATTCTTAAATAGGAAGAAAAACCAAATGAACAAACTTATGTTGAACTAGAAGAGGCTAAATTTATGCTAGAGTTTGATTCAACTACATAAGATGAAATAGAGAGAGTTTCAAGAGGAAGATTAATATGAAGTAGATGAGGGACTAGAATATGTAGAACCAAAAATCTAGTCTTGAGAAGACCAACTCAAGTGAGAAGGAAACCTGAAAGGTATAGCCCTCCTAATTTTTGTTATGCTTTTCTTTTATTAGTTTTTTCTATTACTTATAATGACCCAAAGAATTTAAAGGATGATTTTGAATAAAAATATTATACGTCTCGGAAAAAGGATATGGGAGAAGAAAAGGATTCCTTAAATAAGAATCATATATGGGACTTGGTAAATTACCTCCTGGAAGAATGTTTTTTGGTTATAAATGGGTATTTAAGAAGAAGTAGAATGCATAAGGGAAAGGATGGAGAAGTATAAAGCTTTCCTAGTAGAACAAGGGTTCTCACAAGTAGAAGGACTTGGTTTTGGTGAGAATTTTTCTCTTTTTGTTAAGTTAAATTAAATTATATTTCTTTTGGCTATTATTGTTGCCTTCAATCTTGAAATAAAATTGATGGATGTTAAGACAAAGTTTTTGCATGGTGAACTTGAGGAGGAAATCTACATGAAGCATCCAAAAATTTTTTAGGTTAAAGGAAAGTAAGATTTGATGTGTGTTGTCACCCTCCAAATTCCCCTCATTTTTCAAGTCAAGCTTTCAAAAATTTTGAGTTGGTGCCTTTGAGAGATGTTTGAGCAGAGTGAGAAGTCTGGAGAGATAGAAAAATTCATGCTTTGAAGAAGTGGGTGCTCATTTGAATCTTTCCCTGTTAATTTAGAATCTTGCAGTCCACATGGTTCCTGTCTGGATGCTTGAAAATTGTTTCCTCCATTTGAATGAAATTGTCAAATCCTTTTCTATGGCCAAGGATCGCATCGAGCCTGGTATTGTTTACAGTTCTTCTTTCCACGAGGAGTAGTTTGACTTTTCTGGTGTAAATGGTGGAGCCTTCCCTCTCTGTATTTTTCCAGAGTCGTGAGTGACGGGTGTATCTTCCCTGTCAATGTTTGGCCCCAGCATCCACGAGTACGTGGACATCTCTGATTGGATACCGGAAGGCGGGTCGTCATGTCACTTTTGGAAACTTTTGGTTTTGTATGAAGAAAGGCAGTGTTCAATCGAGGCCCAAATCAGCTAAGTATAGAAGGACCGTGGAAGGTGCCACATGTCTCTGCAGTGCACACTTTTGGTATGGTGCACAAAAGCGGAGACCCCAAACGTGCGGTAGGCCCTCCACGTGTCTAGAGTCTGAAAAAGACAAAGCCAGCCTGATAAATCAGCTAAGTATAAAGAGCCGGCGGAAGCCTCCATGGGTCCCAATGGTGCACCTCCAAAGGCCAAGTTCAAAGCAAGATCCTAAGTGAGCGCAGACTTGCCACGTGCCTCATCAGCGCAAGTTCGAAGTGAGACCCAAGGGACAGACCCCAAATGAGCTGCCAGCTCTCCAAGTGTTTAGAGCCTCAAAAAGTTAAATCAGTCGTTGAAAGGTCTAAGGCCAGCGGAAAGAACCACGTGTCAGAAAAACTTTAGAGGTGAAATGCAAAGTGAGTCCCCAAAAAAGTGTGAAGCTTCCACGTGTCTAGAACCCAACATAGTTGTGCCTAAATAAGTAGAAGGGGCCTAGCCAAAAAATGAAGAAAGAGGAGCGTGGTCCACATTAGTTTAGTACAAAAGGATCGGCAGACAACGGCCACGTGTGTCTCATCGGCACACCTTTAAGGGTTGAAGCCAAACATGGTCCCCCAAATGTGCACCAGCTCTCCATGTGCCTCATCAGCGTAACTTCAAAGGCACGGCCTAAAGAAAGACCCTAAATGTTCACTAGTCCATGTTTAGGGTCCGATAGAAGTCAAATGGGAAGTAGGCCTGAATCAACTAAGTATAAAAGAACCAGTGGAACTCTCCACGTGTCTCAATGGCGCACCTTCAAGGGTTGAAGCCAAAGGTGGTCCCCCAAACTAGCATCAGCTTTCCACGTGTCTCAGGTCCAAAAAGGAACAGAGCTGGCCATTGAATTGGCTAAGTATAGAAGGGTTTGCGGAAGCTTCCACGTGTCATCTCAGCGTAACTTCAAAGACAAAACCTAGAGGTAGGTCCCAAATGTGCGTTGAACCTCCACGTGTCTAAGGTCAGACATATGGCCACGCCAAACAAAAGGGACTTAGCCAAAACACAAAGAAACAAGGTGAGGTAGCGAAAGGAGCCACGTGTCTCTTCGGCACTCTTTCAAGAGGCAAATACAAAGTGAGTCTCCAAATGAGCGGGAAGCCTCCACGTGTCCCGGGGTCAGACATAAAGCTTTCACCAAATGAAGGGAAAAAGTAAAAGGTTAAGCCTGTGTCGAGAGGAGAAGGTGGGTCGGTGGAGAACTTTGAGATTTTGAGCCTTGTTTCCATAAAAGGTGTAAAGTGAAAAAGTGAACCGTAGCCCCACTCATGCCAAGGGAAAAAGTCAAATATCGAGCCCGCATGAAAAGTCAAAGCAGGGAGGAAGATCATCAGAGCCTTTTGAGATTTTGAGCCTTGTTTCCAAGAGGGAAAAAGTTCAAATGTTGAGCCCGCATCAAAATTCAAAGCGAAGAGGCGTGGATCGGCGGAGAACTTTGAGGTTTTGAGCCTCATTTCTAAAAGAAGTAAAATTATAAAGTGAGTCGTGACTCCGTTACCACTCAAGTAATGCCACGTGTCAAACCCAAATGCAAAATGTGAAGTTACAAGCTTGCGGTGCTTGTGGGGAACTTTTGCACTTTTTCATCTTTTGCGCTAAAGGCACAATTTCAATTTTAGGCCTGTGGATCCATTTTTGCATTTTCGCCATTTTTGTATGATTCAATTCAAATATTCAAATGAGCATAACTTTTGCTCCAGTGCTCAAAATTTGACAAATTTTATACTTTTGGAAAGGTCTTGGTCTCCTCTACGCCATGGAAGCATAAAATATTGTTTTCAGTAGGATTTGATGGTTGGAAATATAGAAAACGTCTTTCAAGCCATTAATGTGGGATCTAGTTGCTTCGAAATAGATCAGATTTGATCCGATTTCCATCCTTTCTTCTCCAACACGCCAAACAGACATGGGGAACTGACTGGATATCTTGATTTGGGTGAAAATATAGAAAATGTCTCTCAAGCCTTTAATACGGGATCCGACTGCTTCAACTAGATCAAATCTGATCCGATCTTCCATCCTTCTTCAGCACGCCAAAGACATGCAGAACTAGATTTGACAAATTGTAGGTGGATTTGCAGGGGCATTGATGGTTGGTGGTTGGGCACCAAATCAGATTTTCATTCCTTCTCTTCTTCTCCTCTCTTGGCTTCATCTATAAATGTAAGAGCTTGGCTCATTGCAAAAGGTTGGACTCTGATACTTTTGAAGTGTAATTATAGTCAAAAGTGAAGTCAATACAGAAGGATTTTCCCCTTTTCTCTATCTTCCTCCATTGTCCCTTCTTGCTCATCTGAAATTCGCATGGATCATTTATCTTCTGTGATAAGAAACTTTGTGTTCTTATTGATATGATTTATGGAACTTTGTGTCTATGGAATGATATCTTATGCTGTGAATGTGAATGATTCTGTTCTGTATCACTCTTTCTCAGTACGTATAGGGTTATACTATACTATCTATATTTCCTGAAAGTGTTGTTATATTTTTCTCTTTCCTTTCTTTAGTTCTTCCATTCGTTTGTATTGATAATATTTTGGTATAAAATCATTTCAAGATGTCAGAGGTCTAGCGTTAAGATGAAAGTTGTACATTTGTATATAAGCTTTGTTGCTTGCTTTCAATAAGGGAACCTCTCCCATAAAGAGGAGGGACTTGTTGTCCCTTGACTGTGGTTTTGATCAAAGTACCATTTTAAAACCCAACAATGTGTAATTTGAATAAGTATCTCTATGGATTGAAACAATTACCAAGAATGTGTAACCAAAAAATTGAGAGGTATGCATTGGGACTTCGACTTGGATGAAGTAAAGTTGATCCCTATGTTTATTATAAACAAGAAGGTGAAATTTTTTGTTATCATTGTATTATATGTAGATGACATGTTGTTGATTGGTAACAATAAAAATATGACAAGTCAAGTTAACTATCATCTCTCGTCTCAATTTGAAATGAAAGATCTAGGTGTTGTAAAATTTATTTTGGGCATGTAAATTAGAAGAGATCACATATACATGAAATTTTGGTTAAATCAAAACTATGTTGAGATGGTATTGCAAAGGTATAAAATGCAAGAAAGCAAGTTCTTATTAGTATTCCCTTTACCATTGGTAAAACCACTATCTGTTGAATGATGTCCTAAATCATAAGAAAAATTTGAGGACATGTCTTAGGTGTTATATGCTATTGTGAGGTAAATAACAGTTTGATGTATGCAATCATTTGTACCAAGCCTAATATTTCTCATGTAATGGGATTTAATTAGTAGATTAATCTCAAATCCTAGAGAGTAAAATTGTACTATGGAGAAGAGGATCTTTAGGTATATATGTGGAACATATAATTATGCTAATATGTTATTAGGGTAATCTTGAAATGAAAGTAAAATGCTCAATCTACATGGTTTTGTGGATTCAAACTGGGGTGGAGCTATAGATATGCACAAATCTACTAGCAAGTATATTTTTAACTTGTTTTGTGGAGTTATAAGTTGGATGACTAAGCATCAACCAAGTGTTGCGATATCCACCATAGAAGTAGAGTACATGATAATTACTCATGTAAGTAAGGAAGTGGTTGTAGCTTCAAATACTTATCTTCATTATTGGGTTCACTCAAAGTGTTGTAAGGATAGATTATGACAATAAAAGTGTAATTTTTTAAGAAAATAATCCTGAGTATCATTCTAGAACAAAACACATTGATGTTTAATACCATTTTGTAAGAGAAATGGTGAAGGAGAAGAATATATTACTGGAGAAGATGGACACAAAAGATAATGTTGGTGATTCTTTGACAAAGGTTGTAAGCACTAAGAATTTGTCTTGGTGCATAAAATCAATGTTCTTGAATGACATGAGATGTTGACTAATGCCCTTTGGAAGTATTCAACAAGTGGGAGATTTTTGGAAATGTGTTGTATATTTTCCACTAGATACACTCTTCTAGACTATGCAACCCAATGTGGCCATGGGGGTCCAAGGAATCACCCCGACTAGGGTGTTTAGGAGGGGGGTCAATGTTCCCTCAATTGGTGGTTTGGGGGATAGCTCTCAAGAATTGTTTTTGGGTTTCCATATTTTTCGGGGCCCTGTTATAGGTATTTTTAGCCTATGTTAATTATGGGTGGTTAGATCACTCATGTTTATGTGAAACTATTATGGGATGTATTCTTGTCCCATGGTTTTGGTACCCATTATTTTGTAATATTGTTGTGACGGTCACCTACTAATGTACTTGCATATAGTTGGACATGTAGTAGGATTGAGAATAATTGAGAAGTAAACTATTTTATGGTAAAACGGTTGAGTTAATACAATAAGGAGATAAGTTATTGCGTTGGGTTTTTTCTTGAAAGAGTTTCCCAAGATATATCTTGTGGATTGTGTTATTTCATGTATATCATTTCTCTATTTTTTTAATCTTCAAGATTTTGTGAAGTATTTCTTCTCTTGTAATTTATTATCGGATCAAATTATCTTCATAAACTTATCTCTTTGACTATTTTATAAGTTGGTATAGGTGTGATAGGATGATGAACTAGCTCAAAATGTATTGTAGATGTTTTTTCTATTATTCTGGTCTACACTGTGCATAAGGATAAAATTGTTCCTTTTAGACCAAACCATTTAGTGGTTTGGCCATTTTGGATAGTTTGGTCTAGATGGAAAATGGAACTTTGTAAGTTTTTTAACCTCTGCGAGTGACTGGAATATGTTTTGTTTTGAATTATTAGGTATCAAAAATGTGCAAAACACTTTGTAATCCACCAACTTGACCTAAAACCCTAACCTAAGGTAGAAACCCTACAAAAATGTTAGTGATTTGTTTGAACTGCAATCTGTACACCACCTATGTTGGCACTACTAAGAATATACCTCAAACAACATGTAGTTCTCCACGTATATATATAATACTATATGGATGCGACTATATTTATTAACCTGATACTTGATAATACTTTGTAATTGTTTATCTCGTTTGTTCTTGACTTGGATTTAATGATAATTTTTTTGGTAATATTGACTCTTAAACATGGTTTGGAGTACTTCACACTTGTGTGGGAGAAACTCCTAATGTCTAATGCAACTTTACAAAAAATTAGGAGAGTTTTAAATGCCTTTTGAGTGATATTTTCTAAGAGATGTCTTGAAAGTGTCAAGTGTTTTGAGGTGAGTAAATGAGTGCATTATATTTTCTTATATATAATGTCATGGGTGTAATTTTGTATTAAGGTAGACCCATAATGAAAGTACTAACCCATAAAAAGTTATAAAATTGAGAAATTGATTGTTGGTTTGCCCTGGATGGAACCATGAGCTCGAGACCAAATCATTTGGTGGTTTATTCATATTGGATGGTTCAGTCCAAGAGGAATATATATTCATGTGAAGTTATGTGCACAAAAATTAAAATGATTAGACGTATTTTGATTGATGTAAGCATTTTTGTAAGTGGTTGAGCAATGTAATGAGGAGAACAATTCTTGTGATAGGACTAAAGATATAGCTATTAGGCTCAAAATAGATGTATACGTCGTGTTTTAAGTGATTAAGCCAATAATGAAATTATCATGTAATAAATTACCAAATTTATATGTCTATAGATAGACCATATTTACTTTTTAAAAATAAGAAAAACTCTTAATCCAAGGGACCATGGTAAAGGGGACATTATGAAATTTCAGAATGGGAGACTACTAGGGAGAATATGAATTAAATGAAAGTCCATTCCTAAAAATAGCTCCAATCCAAATGAGGTTAAGTTTGAGCATTTATTTGAAATCATTTCTAAAACAAAGGTACCACAAATTTTTACTGGAATGGGAGTGAGGATAAAGATTTTGCAAATTAAGCCAACACAAATATTTTATGCTAAGAGGAAATTCTTGAGTAAAGCAATGTCTCAAAATAATTTTCCATAACTCATAATATTTCAAAATTCTAATGATATTTTTAACACTAAGCTTATGGCCTTAAAGCTTGTTGTTTATGAGCCTAAGGAACCCTACTTCCTTAGGTATGCAACAAGTATCCCAAGAAACCTTATGGAAGCCTTTATGTTCTTATGAATTTCCCCATAAAACATATATCAATAACTTTTCCAATTTACCATAACTAAACTTTGGAAGGAGTAAACAAGAGGAGAAGTACACATTAGTGGAATCTAATACTTAGGATAATACTTGGAACTTACCTACCAAGGAAATAAATTTTGTGATCTAATAGGAAATATTTTTCTCCACCCTATGAACCACATATGACCACATCTCATAAGGAGACGATTCTAAGAGGTTTTAATTTCACTCTTGGTTAAATTCATTTCATGTTGATATCCCTCCAAAAAAGGAGGTTTTGGGGAGAGAGTATTCCTATAGCACCGAGTCTTTCTTGATTCAATGGAGGATCCCAAAGCAAGGAAAAAACTGTTAACTATGAAATTCTTGACTAAAGATTCTTCCTCCGAAAAGGGGAGAAAAGAGTCATCAACAAAGCTCTCATTAATGAGTTATTGGTCACAATTTAGGAGATATATTCATTTCACCAAGTCTATAAGAGAGTAATTGGCAAGTTGGTACCTAAATCCTTCCATGATAAGCACATAAAGAGAGGGGTCCAGTGGGAAGACTTTCCTAAATTATCTATATAGTCCATATTTTTGTTATTATACCACACTGATGGTACTATAAGATATAACATTTTAAAGCAACATAAATATATTATGGATAAACCAAGTACCAAATCAAAGGGCTCAAAGAATTGTAATAATGAGAGGCCACTCACTCATATCACAAGCCTTTTCCACTCAATCATATCATAAGAATTTTCAAAATCAATCTTCACAAACATGAATTTTTAGTTAGAGATCCCGCATTTCATACCTTCCAAAAAAATAGTAACATTGTTTAGAATATAGTTGTGTTGAATGAAACTTGTTTGCTCGGTTCTAAAAATGAGAGAGGAGATGTCTTAATAAAAGAGAAATGTCTTTAGAAATGACTTTATACAAGACATTAAGAAGAGTAAAAAGAATTCAATTAATATTGAGCTTGGGATCCTAAGCCTTTAGAATGAACTTGATATTTCCTTTATTGACAAGGGATCCAAAAGTGTTGGAGTGAATGCCTTTAGAGTAGAATTTTTGAAGGTCTAGCTTGACCATATCATAGAGGGTCTTGATAAAATTCACAAGGGAAACCCTCAATTCCAAAGGCATTATCAATGCCATTCGCATGACTAATTCTTTGAGATCATTTAAAGTAAGAGTTATATCATAAGTAACTCTTTAGGATACCGAATAATTACATGACACATCTTTTAGAAATTGTAAGAGAGTTGCTTTGTGAGTATGATAAGAATCTTGGGTATTAGACGATATAGGATAAGTTGGTGTACAAAGGATTGAAGGATTTAAAGTAGCTTTGTAAATCTAGAATGACATATTTAATAGCTTTGATTCTATTTAGAGAGGAGAAGGAAAAAAAAATCTTCAGCAACCCAACAATCTTCACCAATGCATTCGAGCTCATTTTATCTCTAAGAAAGCTTCTCTAACTTTATAAGATTCCTAAAATTTGATTTTGTATTTCCATTGAACAACTTAAGTTTATAGATTTATATTGAAGGGCGAGGTATCAAGTTCTTATGAAATCCTCTTGAATGACGAGATAAGGCTTTGTGAACATGCTATTGGAATATGGCTTCTTGTTTTCCATACAAGCTAATAAATGTGATAGTTTGAGTTATGGTATCATCCCACCACTATATCCATCATATATCACTTAGGGGTATAGAAACCATGTTCTAAATCCTTTTAATGTGGCCTATATTTCTCTCATGCTTGAGATGAATTGTCTTGAGATGAAACTGTGTGTTGGTCTATTTGGCTTGGGGGATGTTTCATTCGATACATAAAAGGATGGGTTCATGGTTCAAGAGGAGGGCTACAAAATTGTTGGTGAATGAAAGCTTTTTTTGGTTTCTACACATAAAGTTGTTGATTTGAAATGGCCGTTATATCTCTTAAACACATTCTACATCCTTTGAGGATGAGGAGTTGCATGACCTACGAAACACAATTTTGCATTCAATAATCACCACGTTATCTTTTATATTTGTATATATCGGCTTATAATGGGGTTGTGACAATTGTGAGGCAATAGTTTGTAAGGGCATAATGGTGGCCATTCCCTGTGGAGTGTGGGAAATGGGTGTTGTCTCTTTGGAAATAGAGGGAGTAACTAGTTTACCATTAGCTATTAAGGTTCTAGCTTCGAGACCACATGTGTGTCTATGCAAATTGATTTGTGGCTTATTGTATTATATGAGGCCAAAAATAATTCTTGTTAGTAATCATGGTCCAACCATCGCTAGATTTCTTTGCTTTGTTTTCTATTATGCTTTTTTCTTGTGGTGTTAGTTGAGATTCATCCATTAAAGGGCATTCTCAAATCATTTGAGGATTGGTAGTGAACACAAGTATTCGGTAGGTTGATATGTAGCACACAACGAGAAATGACTAACGAGTATTGATAATCTTAATATCAATAGTTACCTTCAAGTCTTTGGCTAGATCAATTTCAATGCAAATTATTTTTTGTTGATAAGCCGCGTAGAATTTAGTTTTTTAATGGCATATCAAATGTTCTAGGGGTTTAATGAGCTATTTAAAAAATCCCAAGCGAGGAAGAGGGAAACATGGAAACTTGATCCATGCTGGGATTTTGAGTTTATCTTGCTCCGAGACTTGAAAACCCCTCATCCAATGAAAGAAGACAATAAGAATATTGTAAATAAACCATGGCCCATGGTTTACAACTACATTACAATGCTTAAAGCATTTACAAAGAGAAATACAAAAATGATAATGTTTTACACCCCCTTGAGTTTTACACCACGGGGTTGCCAATGATTGTGAACCCATGGTTTTACACCATGGGGTTGCCAATGATCATGAACCCATGGTTTAAATAAGTCTTCATGTGGGACTTAACCAACAAAATAACTAGCAAGACTTATGGATTCAACTCTATTGCAAGCTTTATCAATTACAAGGAAATTCAACATAACATTAGGTAAAAGGGTTCCTAAGTTAGAACCAAAACCTCATGAAAGATTTTTCGTACAAACTTCCTTGCCCATTTCACTATCATGATTATTCAAAGCTACACCAGAGAAGTCTACATGAAATGATATATGTGCTTATATGAGATGCCCATAAATATTCTATATTTTTAAAAACGTCACCCAAAAATGGAATGGAAGACCAACTCAATACAATACATTTACAATAAAAATGTAACATCCTACTCTTATTAGAAATTGGTTGTAAGGGTACAAAACCCTAAAACATTGTCTTAAAAACTCTTAAACTTCTCCTCCCACTAATCAACTTTACATGACCATCATTTTTAATATAAAAAATATTACTATTCATAAATGTATATTAAAAACTTAAAATAAATATTAAATTATTATTAATATTTACTTTTGTTAATGATTTTTTTTTTTTTTTATGGAAATTAATATTAAAATTTTACCATTACTTAAACCGTTAAACCGTGACTCTCTCTATACCTTAGAAAATTCTAACTTTTTCTTACATCTGAAAATAACCATGCTTATAAATAAGGGTGTTCCAATGCGGTCAAAATGTATCTGCATTATTATATATAGTGGCTTATAACCATATGTTTGAAAGTAAAAAAACATTTCAAACAAGAATTTAACCTTTAAATTGAATTAATGTACAATAATTAAATTGAATTGTTTTAAATTAATTAGTATTAATTCCAAACCGATTTTGCCACGTCAATAAAATTCAAGAAAAAATAGCCGATGACTTCCGCGCGCAAGTGCCAGCTGGCCAAGCAAGCCGCCGCCACTGTGGCGGAAGATTCTTTCGGTGCCCACCGCCGATAGCCCGTCGCTATTAATGCTTCGACCGGCCAGGGACCGTCTTGCGACCTCGCAGGCGGTTTCGTTGGAGACACTCGTTGCAGGCACTCGTCATCGGCGCACCGGCTACTGAAGGTCACCTCCGGCTCCACAATCACGTACGGCTGAAGTTCCCGTCGCCTGCATAAACAAAATGTATATACATTGCGTATACGTCGTCATGTTAGCGAGCGAGGATATATACACATGATATAACGATACCTATGGCGCGTGAGGTGGCGAGCACGCCCAGCACCAGAGTATTATGCGTCCACCTCGATTCTCGCCGTCTCGGCCGGCTGCATAACAGAAAAGACATCGTTCAGCGCTTTCAAGGGAAACGGAAAAATTTATTAGTTTTAGACAGGCGTTAGCATGCAAAAGATGAACGTGAATTCGTGTAAAAATGTGATTCGAACCGCGGTTGTTGAGACCGCATGTCGCCATGCAGATCACTTCGGTAGTAGAGAAGTTCATGTGCATCAAATAACTACAAGAAAGATTTTTAATCAAAGATTTCGGAATAATCTCCGCGATCCATTTTCTCATTGTCTTATTATCAGACGATAGATCGAAAATTTTATATACTTTTATACCAATACAATCAGGCTAATGATCATGAATTTTCATAGACTTTGATTGCAAATTTAGGGTGACAGATCAGAAAGTTTGGTATGAGAAAACTACACATTTTTAATGGAATATTTGTACAAAGTTTGAGTCGAATGAAATAATTTAATTAAAATTTGATTTGAATTGAAAATTTTCTACGAACAATAATTTTTGTAAAATGGTTAACCAGGTTTGAAATGTTAACCAGGCAATAGCCTAATTAATTATTTTTTAAAATATATTTTTTGAGTGATCAATCATTCAACTTGCTAAAATATATTAATAAAATTTTAAAAAAAAAATACTAAAATAAAACAGCTAAACTTAAATTATTACTCTAAATATGGAGAAAAAAACTATTATAATTTTAATAACTTCTAAATCATAATCTATTTTTAATATATTAATTTATTAGCTTTATTTATATATATATATATATATGAATGATGATGAAATCAAGTATTGGTTTATGTTTACTAAGGCGAACTTGAAATTTGGACTGCCTCCACTAAATTTGCAAAATGATTTTTTCCTTTAAATATTTGTTACCATGTATCTTATTTCTTCATTTCTTTTCTTTAAAAAAATGTTGAATTTATTATTATGTATTTTAAAAATATAAAATTCAAAAAAGTCATTCAAAAAAACTCTCAAAATTGGGCTCCAATATTAAATATGTTATAGAAAAAAAAGGCATTTCCTACATGCTTTACCTTTTCTCTTTACTTTTATAGTATGTATATATAAAAGACATTTCCTACATGCTTTACCTTTTTCCCTTGTTTTTTATGTGTGTGTGTCCGTATATATATGTATACAAATACATATAGACATACACAAATATATATGAGTAGATGTGTGTGTGTGTGTGTGTGTGTGTGTGTGTGTTCAAAATGTAAGATGTCAAATAACAAATATGTATTTACGTCTATAAATACTTACAATTTTATAAGAACAATAATTTTTCTAAGAGGTTATTATAGTTGAAATGTTAACCAATAATAAACTATTAACATTTTTAAAATATTTTGTATTGTTAATTTTTTGTGAATAATTTAATTACGTGGTAATTTTTTAACATACATGAAATTTAAATAGTGTAAGTTTGCACTCTTACACACCCCCCCAAAAAAAAAAACTTTTATTATTATTTTAAATATTGAAAGAAGGTAAGTGGTAAATTAAATATATTAGGTGTAATTTTTCTTACAAAGTTAGACTCATTAAAAAAAAAAACATTTGTCCCTTTAAAAAATATGATTAAACAAATCTTATTACTACTCCAATATCATACCCATTATTAAAATTGTTCAAAATCTTATATTCCTACCACTAAAAAAACTCACGTAGGCTCTTTTTATTCTACCACGAAAATCCTAACAA
The DNA here is from genome assembly GCA_019776745.2 of Taxus chinensis. Classification (NCBI taxonomy): domain Eukaryota; kingdom Viridiplantae; phylum Streptophyta; class Pinopsida; order Cupressales; family Taxaceae; genus Taxus; species Taxus chinensis. Next base: position 570,983,079 of record CM034156.1, on the reverse strand, counting down.
TTCTAACCTACTATTTTATATTAATCCCACTTAATATCCCAATCATTTTAAAAACTTCACAATCCTAATTTAATCTATTGATTTATTATCCTATGAAATCAAGTATTGGTTTTGGTTTATGTTTATTAAGACACCTTGAAATTTGAATTGTCCCATTAAATTTACAAAAAATTAAATTAAATAAAAAGTTCTTTGTTACCATGTATCTCATCCATTCCACTTCATTTATTTTTAAAAAAATACGTTAAATTTTCTATTATATGTCTTGAATATACCAAAAAAAAAAAAAAAAAATCACCCAAAAAAAACTCTCAAAATTGGGCTTCTTTTCATTTTTTCAATGTGTTATAGAAAAAAGACATTTCCGGCGTATTATATATATAGACACACACACATAAAAGAATATGACATACTAAAAAATCTATATTTACGCCTATAAATACTTCCTATCCTATCACAAAGTGTGTGCTAAACAAGGAGATGGTAGAGACAAATGTATACGATTGAATATGTTTGCCATGCAATATAGACAACGTACATGCATGAATATATACCTTATGGTCCCGAGTGAGAGGTATTGTGGCGCTACCACTGGAAATCAAGACACACGAGTCATCGCAATTTGCGATCGCGATCTCATCTCGTCCAATCACCACTACAATGACCGTCAATCCATCTGTGTATGGCACCGCTCTTTCCACAACTATGCACTCTTTGTTATCATCATCTTGACAGCAAACCTCGGCGTCCATGCGTATGAACACCTCCGCCAAGGCCCTCCCCCATATCAAGCGGTTGAATCCTGTTGCCACCGTGACACCGCTATCCAGTTTCACCGCCACCAGCGGATGCAGGCGGTCGGCGCATCAGAGCGCCACCCTCAAATTGTTGTGGCCATCGTAGACAATGAAGAAATGTCACCCGTCGTAAAACGATGGCACGATCGTCGTCGCGTCTTCCATTTCCTACCGCCTGTCGCACAGAGAAACACAACCATATAAAGGTAGTTTCAATAGTAAAATTGACATCAAATAAAAATAAATTATATGTAAAACTTAACAAAACATTTTAAATATTCGAACTATAAATCATATACCTTTTTTCATGTGGCATATAAAATGCCCTTGGTGTTTGATGAGATGTTAAACAAATCCCCATGGGAAAGAGAGAAATTTGGAAACTCAACGCATACTTCGGTTTTGAGCTTAGCTTTCTCTAAAACTTGGAAATCCCTCATTTGATGCAAATAAACCATTGGGCATGGTTGAAAACTGTTTTACAATGCTTATAGCATATACAAATATAAATTTAAAAAAACTTTGGTCAAAGTTTTACATCACCTTAAGTTTTGTAACTTTCATCAATGATTGTGAACTCTGTTAGGAATAATATTTTAGTGTGATTATTATGTGGTAAATAATTAACAACTTATGTAAGTTGTTATTTATTTGGTTGATTGGTTTTACGTAAATAGTGGTGGTTTGAACCACATGCGTAAATAGGGAGATTGGTTACCTATTATCTAGGAGAGTGGGCCTTATTTATATGATGGTCGCAAATAATAATATTAACTAATGATTTTATTAAAATTGGCTACATTTGAAGCTTCGCCTTTTTTTGGCATCAAAGTGGGTGACCGATCTGAATTTTTTCGGTCTGTTCATCATTTTCAGAGCCAAGCAATGAAGACCATGTGCTAAAGCTCACATTCGACAAACCATTTGTTGTTTGATCAACAAAGGATCTGTGCAGACCACAAGCAATTTTTGTCACTTATTTGTATCATATCTAATTCTCATTCTTGTTTGGTGTAGTAAAATGTTTAGTATCTACAAATAAGTGTTTTGCTTCTGTATACTTCTGATATGTGCTTTTTACGCGTGAATATTTTTGTCTTGTTATTGATCCTGGAGGGTTTGATTTTGTTTAGTCTTTATTTTGTATGAAAACTAAGTGATTTGCAAAGGAAGAAAAATTTATAAGATTTCTATATTAGAAGCTTTGGTGATTCTCTTTTGGGAGCTCCTCCTATTGTGACCTACCCAGCAAGTGTGTGCATTTATAGTTGTTTTCCTGACCAATCACCTTTGATTTTTCTTGACACGAGTTCTTTTCCTTTAGAGACGTGGAGATCCTGTGATAATCAGGCTAAACAATGACTTGTCTTCAGACGAATTCATCTCAAGTGATTACAACAGTGATTTATCAGATCATGTCTCCTCACATGTTCTTTATTGGCTTTGACCCTTGATCTTTGTTCTTTGGATTGACATTTGGTGGCTGTCTCATATCTTGCAATTGTTGCAGAGGTCAAATCTTCTCTCCTCATAATGTTATCATCCTTTATTTAGGGTTTATGTAATTCATCCTTCGTAACTATCACCATCTACATGTTCCATCGCGAGTTGTTCTAGCTTACATTTTTCTATATTGTATTGTTTTAGGAAAGTAATTAAATATTACTTTCAATATTATTTTTGTGTGTTTATCACATTATTAATAACGAGTCATTGTTGAAAGATTCAGTTGGTATATGTGTAATTCATTCCCATAAAATTAACTTTGAGTCAAACTTTGTAAGGTTGCATTCTCGGTTGAAACCGACATCCATTGAGTCTGTTAAAGTTGTGGGCGGGGAATATGGAAAGGTCAATTTCCATTGAAAATTTCGAAGAAAAAGACTTACATACCTAACAACTTCAAACTCAATCGATATTAATTGAAAGAAATCTTTAGGATGTTGTTGACGGTACCACTACCCGATCGATAGGTGGTGACAAGCTCAACAAATGCAGGATCAAAGATAAAAAGGTATTAGCCACCATTGGCTTAGGGATTTCAAAGCCATATTTACATCATATCGATCTAAAGATATTTGAGATACATTGAATATGCTCTTCAGTTTGCAAACTGACAATGCAGAGATAACTATGAAGCATAAATTGTTTGGGTTGAAAATAGGAGGAGATATAGTTCCCCATGTTAGCAAGTTCCAATCACTAATAACGTAACTACCAGGGATAAATGAAGCTATTAAAGATAACGATGTAAAAGCAATATTATTGAACAACATGCCCAATAGTATATCAAACACGGTGTTCACTTTAAGTAAGTTAAATCCATCTCTGGAAAACATTATTTCTACATTACTTGAAGGACATAAGAACAAAGCTATGGAGTTAGAAACAAAGAAATTAATGGCTACAGTGACAAAGCCTAGCATTTCTTACCAGAATCCTAAACATGGAAAAACTAAAGGTACATATTTTTATTGTAAAAAATAGGGGCATGTGCTTCTGAATTGTAAACAATGAGCACAAGATTTCCTTGATGGAAAGTTGACAAACATGGAAATGGCAATTGGAGAAACTGACAAAGAAGAAGATTATGAGAATGAATTAGACAATCAAAGTGATGAAGATTTTTGATATTAAGGTGTGTGCGATTGTAATATTTCTCCTCTATATTCACACTAAAGGGGGAATGTTAAGAATAATATTTTAATGTGATTATTATGTGGTAAATAAATAACTATTTCTGTAAGTTGTTATTTATTTGGTTGATTGGTTTTACGTAAATAGCGGTGGTTTGAACCAAACACATAAATAAGGAGATTGGTTACCTATTATTTAGGAGAGTGAGCCTTATTTATATAATGGTTGCAAATAATAATATTATCTTTTGATTTTATTAAAGTTGACTACATTTGAAACTTCACCTTCAAACTCATTAAATAATACATGTTTTGATGAGATTTACATTTATTTAATAAGTTTTTACAAATGTCACAAAGGGCAAATAGAAGAACCAAATCAACACAACCAAGACATAATATCCTACTTAAATCTATTGAAAATTCGTTGTGAAGGTACATAATCCTTAAACATCTTGTCATAAACTCCTAAACTTCTCCTCCAACTACATTTCAACTTACATGTTCAAAATTTGAGCTTCAATTTTTATATAAATTTATATACAAATTATATTGCCATCCATAAATATATAATATTTTTCAAAAAAAGTTAATACCCTTTTAACACAAAGTTGCATTTTATATTTTATATTGTTTACTTTTTAATTGTAAAACGTACGGTATTAATGTTATTCGAATTGGTATCAACCAAGGAAAAAACAAACCCAAAAAACAAAAAAAATAACATTGCATGACATGAATGAACAAATATTCATAACAAAATATTTTCAATCTTCAATAGTAAATCGCATACCTTTTGAAAACCATACGATATACACATTGAGCATTACCACTTTCTCCCTCCCTCCTAATTTCCCTTTACAATCCAATTCCAAACATATTTTGCCACGTGGATAAAATTTAAGAAAAAATCGCCGATGACTTCACAATAATAACTTTTTTATTGTCTGAGATCGACTACGACCACGCTGATATTATCTGAACTTCCACGCTCCATTGCCAGCTGGCCAAGCACAGCCGCCGCCATGGCGGCGGAAGACTCTTTGGTGTTCACCGCCGATAGCCCGTCGCGATTCTTGCTTCGACCGGCCAGGCATCGTCTTGCGACCCTCGCAGGCGGTTTCGTTGGAGACTACGTCCCAGAGGCCGTCGCTGGCCAGTATCAGGCACTCGTCCTCGGCGCACCGGCTACTGAAGGTCACCTCCGGCTCTGCTATCACGTACGGCTCTCAAGTACCCGTCGCCTGCATATACAAAATGTATTGCTCAGATGTATATTCATTGCGTATACGTCGTAATGTTAGCGAGCGAGGCTATATACATCATATAACGATACCTATGGCGCGTGAGGTGGCGAGCACGCCCAGCACGCGATAGCCGTTCCAGAATATTACGCGTCCACCCGCCGCCTCGATTCTCGCCGTCTCGGTCTGCTCGGTCCGGCTGTATAACAGAAACACTTCGTTCAGCGCTTTCAAGGGAAATGGAAATGGAAATTGATTGGTTTGAGACAGGCGTTAGCATGCAGAAGATCAACGTAAGTTTGTGTAAAAACTGTGATTCGAACCGCGGTTGTTGAGACCGGACGCCCGCCATGCAGATCACTTCGGTTGTAGAGAAGTGCAGAGCATCAAATAACTACAAGAAAGATTTTAATCAAGATTTCGGAATAATCTCCGCGATCCATTTTCCTATCGTCTTATTATCAGGTGATACGATCGAAAATTGTATATGGTTTAAATCAATACAATCAGGAGAATGGATCATGATCATAGACTTTGATTGCAAATTTAGGGGTGAAAAATCAGAAAGTTTGATATGGAACGTTAGTTGAAAACTACACATTTTTAATGAAATATTTCTACAAAATTTCACAATATTCGATTCGAATTAAATAATTTAATAAAAATTTGATTTGAATTGAAAATTTCTAAGAACAGTAATTTTTTTAATAAGGTTAGCATGGTTGAAATGTTAACCAGACTAATTAATAATTTTTTAAAATGTTTTTATTGAGTGATCAACCATTTAACTTGGTAACATATATTACTAATACTCTTTTTAAAAAAATGCTAAAATAAAATGTATTTTTTATATTAATTTATTATTCCTTCACTATAGATATGAATGAGATAAATCAAGTATTGGTTTATGTTTAGTAAGGCAGCTTGAAATCAGGACTGTCCCTCTAAATTTGCAAAATGGTTTTTTTCTTTTAAAATTAATAAATCTGTGGTAACCATGTATCTTATTTATTTTTCTTAAAAAAAAAGTTAATTCTAATATTATGTATATTGAAAATACAAAATTAAAAAAATGTCACCCAAAAAACTGTCAAAATTGTGCTCCTTTTCATTTTCCCAATGGGTTTAAGAAAAAAAAATTCCTGCACGCTTAACCTTTATCCATTGCGCGCGCGCGCGCGCACACACACACACACACACACACATATATATACTATAATATATATTATATATAATTTCAGGCATATTTTCGAAATATAAGATGCTAAAAAAACAACCTAGTAAACAGGGAGCTGGTAGAGACGAATGTGTATATGGCTAAATATGCTTGCCATGCAATATAGACAACGTACATGCATGAAAATACATAGATATATACCTTATGATCCCGAGTGAGAGGTATTGCGGCGCCGCCACGAGAAATCACGGCACGCGAGTCGCCGCAATTTGCGATCGCGATCTCGTCTCGTCCAATCACCGCTACGACGGCCGTCGATCCGTCCGTGCATGGCGCCGCTCTATCCGCAGCCATGCACTCTTCGTTATCGTCGTCTCGACAGCAAAGCTCGGCGTCCATGCGCAGGAACGCCTCCTTCAAGGCCCTCCCCCACGTCGCGCGGTCGAATCCCGCCGCCGCGGCGGCGCCGCCATCAAGCTCCGCCGCCACCAGCTGATGCAGGCGGTCGGCGCATCGGAGCGCCACCCGCGAGCCGCCGTGGCCGTCGTACACAGCGAAGAAATGCCGCCCGTCAAAAAACGACGGCACGACCGCCGTCGCGTCTTCCATTTCCCGCCGCCTGCCGCACAGAGAAACGCAGCCGTGTGAGGGACGTGATTTACCAGCAGAATTCCCGTCATTCGCCTGCAAACCGCCACAACAACCGCCGCCTCTATTCTTGACGGCGGCGCTCCGTCGAAAATAACCGCCGCCTGCATCGTCACCGCCGTCCACAAAACTGAACCGCTGAAACCCCGCCCGCAGGCGACGACGCCTGATCGCGTGCTTATGCATGGAGCTACAAACCACCATAATATTACATCCTGCTCTCCCTCATGTGACCACCGCTAACCGCGCTTGCGCACTTCTGTTAAAAAAAAAAAAACACCGCAGACATACACAGAAAATAAAAAACGAATGAAGGAAGAAACAGACTGAGACGATCCCTTCCTCCCCTTGACTGTGCGAAAACATTAAGAAGGCGCTCGGCCTCCGCAGATGACCGCCACGTGTACGTCTTCCGCGTCGCCAGCGGCGAGTGTCGATTTAAAGCGGGACCCTGACAGACATTTTCCCCCCATTTCTTCATACGCTCGAGACTGTCCAATGCATGTGAAACGTGGGCCAATGGGAACCCGACACCTCGCCGATGAAAGCGACACGTTGTCCACATTTGTACGTTTAAAGAAATGCAGGATGGAGTCGTATATTGAAAGTAGCAATCGACTGCCTGGTGTTTGTCAAAATTCCCCACGGCGCTCGCCACGTGGCACGCGATCTAGTCTGCCACGTTTTGTGTGCGCTTTGGAAAAAAACATTAGCCAAAAGAAAAAGCAGGGGCTTTTGGAGATATTTCAATGATCCCTCGCCCGCTCTAATAATTCATTTGCATTTTATGTGGGCACCTCTTGATGGGATCGAAAAACCAAATCAGATCTGATTTTATATGTGCATTTGATCAAATCTGATTTGCTTTCATACTAAGTGGTTTTCGT